>JAGFMF010012255.1:6094244-6226998 GCA_019455555.1 Galemys pyrenaicus | reverse complement strand
ACCTCATTGTGGTCTTGATTTGCATTTCCCTGACTAAGAGGGATGTTGAGCATTTTCTCATGTGTCTATTAGCCATGTGTATGTCCTCTTTGGAGAAGTCCAACCCATGAAATTTTAATACCACAGATAAAGTGTATCTGTCAATGTAGTGTGGTTCTTCAGAGGGCCATGAAATTAAATTATATCTAAATCCCCCCAAGAATCAATTTTCTCCCCTTTGAGTGCAATATGGTCCCTAGTAAAGATGCATGAGAGAGAGAGAGACAGAGACAGAGACAGAGACAGAGAGAGACAGAGAGAGACAGAGAGACAGAGCGCCACCCAGGCAAACCAAAAACTTACTCTAGTGACATCTCTTCAATTATTCCATAGGTTATAACAGCCGACTTGGCCCTGGTAGCAAGTCCGGTAATTTGTACTCAAACATATTGAAAGACATTAAAAACTTTCATTTGCTTCTAGTGCTTTAATGACTGTGGGAGCATGAGAGATGGACTAACTCCGGTTCAGGGTACTCCTCTTTGAAAAATGATGGGAGTGGCTTTTTTAAATTAAGGTAGCAACACCATTGATAATTTAAACATTGCAGGCATTCCAAAATGCTGTGATTTGCAACACTAGTTTTAATTAATGCCTGCAACCCGGCTGTGAAAATTGGGACCTGTAATTTGTGAGTTACAGTAACTGCTAGTGTTTATTAACCTAGCAGGTCAAATTCCTGTTTCATGGTCTTATATACACATATATATCATCATCCTATTAAACTTCAAGTTGAAAGCCAACGGGAGAGGAAAGTAATCATCCACAGGTAATGCGTCACCTTTGCAAACAGAGGTGAAAGAAGAGTAAGGTTTTCTTCTTCCCCAACCCATCCTGCCTGGTTAACCCCTTCCTCTCTGTGTATTATTTCATCTCTTCCCCCCTTTCTATACATGGCAGTTCCATGGCTGTTTCATTTCTGATCCTGTTCATCTCCCACAAAGAAATCTGGTTTTCAAATTTTACTTGCTTTTTTAAAAATTTTATTTCTTTTTTATATATATTTTTATTGGTATCTTTTACATCATTGTGTATTCCTCATAAAACTCCCACAACCAGTTCACCCGGAACCATCACCGCAGTCCCTTGTGCTCCTCTCCCCCGTTTTGTTTCCTTTTCTTCCTCCTCCCCAAAGAATGTCTCCGATTTATGGTTGCCCGCTGGTTTTGTTTCATTATTATTATTATTGCTACTCACACTGTTCTTACCCAGCTTCTTGGGTCCTCTCTGAAAAAAGATTTATTCATGCATACAAGAACTGGGGTCCAGGACAGAGATGGGGATGGGTGAGAGGATTCACCAGAAACAAGATGGGGAACAGAAGAGGCAGATCCACTGAAATACACCGCTGAGGGGAGCAGTGGGTGAGGCATGAGAGGTCTGCTGCACCATGTGGGCCCCCTCCCTGGCCGGGGATCAAACTCGTGCTTCAGGGGCTACAGAAGCCCGACAGTGCAGCGCTCAACCCCTTGCGCCACAGGGAGGCCCTTTTTCAAACTTTTTCATACAATAGCCACTGAGGTTTTATTCCCACTTTGCTAACGTCTATTGGTCACTCTGTGACAGATGTTACAGTGCACCTTGGGATGCGACGAGCATAGAATTAATATCACCAGGAGCTCTTAGAGAGCTCTATGGACCATGTGCTATGAAATTATTCTTTACATATATTAGCTGCTTTAGTCTCCGCAGCCTCCTGGGATCAGGAACCTAAACACCAACCTCCGTGCACGTGTCACGCAGTAGAACTGCCCGTGTTTCCCCCCAAAGGGGTGAAATTGATTCTGGGGTGACTTAGATGTTATAATTTAATTTCATGGCTCTTTGGAGAACCACAAGCACCTGCAAGAGGGGACTCAGTGTCGACAGAGAGCCAGGGCTGGATTCAATAAATATTGGCCGACCCCACTTAATTGGCAGCAAAATAAACTTGAGAATCTCTCCAAAACTGTGGCAGGATGGGGCCTGAGGGACTGACATTAAACATTTGCTTTTGGTCTTGCAGAGACATGGCGCGCTGTGATTAAAGACGCGGGCTTGGATCAGGCAGACAGTGGCCTACCCCTCATCACCCCGGCACCTTGGGGCAAGTTCCCCAGTTGTCCAAGGCTTGATTCTTCATCTCAAAAAGGAGGGATGACATCATGCGAAATCCAAGAGACCGCATGGCGCTCGGACGGCCCAGGCGTAAGAAAGGCTGCGTGCACTATCTGGCGCTCATCACGCTGTTGACCACAGTCAATAAGGTTAGCTATTATTAGTGTAATAATCCATCATGTTCTCCGTGGCAGCTCACGGAAATCCCTTCTGTAACGTCAGGACACTTAAAGCTGCCAGTTAACTAAACATACTTTTTGAACGTCGACTGTGTACAAGACACAAGGTGGGCGCGGCAGAGGGTTCAAGAGCATCTCGCTGGCTCACACAGCACCTGCACTGATCCCAGCTGTGGCTGCAGGTCCGTGCAGGTGTTAACATCTGTCTCCTCTGCTCAGCATCAGCTTCAGCCCCTGTGACCCCAGGAGCCCCTCAGGGTACCAGGCTGGATCAAAGCCCAGTGGGAGCCAGATTGAGATGCTTCCTAATTTTTTGGAAAGGGGCTGGTGGTGCCTGCAGGGCACGGAGCAGGTTCTCGATGATTCCAAGAAGACGGGTCAAGGAAGAGGCTTGGAGCACTCGGTGGCTTTTTTAGGCTTTTATTACATCACTACATCAGAGGCGACCAGGTGCGCTGCAGGCAGGGGTGCCGGGGAGCGGGGCAGGAGGCTGCAGGTTCCTAGCCCTGGCGCATCTTCACTCTCTGGCCTCTCGTCTCTGCTTCTACCGCTGCTGCTTCTGCCTTTCTCTCTCCCTGCTCTCTTTTGGCGTCCTCATGACGCCGCCCTTACACGCCCGTGTCTCAGCCCAGGTGCACCCACCTGCGCATGCCCACTCAGGCCCGCGTGCAGGACCACAGGTGTCCATCATCACACCCATGGCGGGAAGGCGGAAAAGCCTGACACTTTTCTTTGACCCTACAGACCCATATTTTCATTTTTCACCGGGCTGGGTGAGGCGTCGTTCTGCTTCCCCTGGCTGTCAGTTCTGGAAGGGCAGGTTCCAAATTTCCAGGCCCACCGTTGCACCCCAGGCCTAGCAGACACTCCCTGTGTAGGAGGGGAGATTCAGGATGGCTTGCAATGCAGACACACTGGGAACTGGTACCCAGGCCTTGGCGTAACCCATGGGAGGGTGTGGACAAGAGGCCGCCACGAACACCCCAGTGTGAACCAGGGGCCTGGTCAAAGGAACGCTCCTGCCTTTTTTAATGAAACATCTCTATCTGGGAATCCTGGGACTCTGTTACTGAAACCAAGTCTGATGTGGGAAAAATTGCGAAATGCTATTTTCACCTGTAGTTTGGTCCTCGTCCCCAAGTCCACGAGCATGCTTTCAAAACATGCTACCACCTCAAAGGGGCGGCCCCCTCCTTGCAGCCTTGCAAAGCCAGTGAGAACCGCTCAGCTGCCTGTACTAGCAGGTCGTGAAGGGGCCCCACGGCACCTCTAGAAACAGGCCGTGTGCATCCCTCAAGCAATCTGGGGACACTCCTGAAGAGGGACTCACCGGCTGGTTTCGCTTTCTCTTGGTCTGCTTGCACTGAGAGCCACGACCCCCACCCACCCGACAAAGACGCCGTCCCACCTCCTCCCGTTGCCAACGACCTCCCTGCCCAGAGCTGAACCTCCCTCAGCAGCTCAAGCCAGAGTCCCGCCTCGGTGCTGGGAGGGCTTCTTCTCTCTGTGATGGCCCAGCCGGGGCTGACGTGGTTGCAGGAGACGCGGATGCTGCCAGCGTCATATTAGGGCGAATGGAATTAGACTAATATGTTTGTCAGCCATCAGCAGGCTCAGCCTCCCCAATTATCCCGTCTAATTAGATTAGAAGCTGACAGCTGAGAGCACACCCGTGACAGTTCAGTTTGCCATCTAAACACGAGAACACGCAACCCGGCTTGTTTCCCTCATTTAAACCCAGATTCTCTTTCGAGTTGTTACAAGAACTGATTTTTGTAATTAGCTGTCATTTGTATCACATCAGCTTATTGCCTGTACTCGACATGTACCCACAGGGGTACAGAGACACGGCGAGGGAGCCCGGGCAGGAAAGTCAACAACGGAGCTTCAGACAATTTCATCGAAAGTCCAGGGGCCGTTCACTTGGGTTCCCTCCTTGAAACCGCAGGGTGAAATCGTGAAAGTCATAAATAGACATCAGTGGGGTGTTGGAATTGGCCCTGGCGTGGAGCTTGGCCCTGGCGTGGAGCTTGGCCCTGGCGTGGAGCTTGGCCCTGGCGTGGGTACCCACAAGTGGTGGTACCTGAGCTCACCTAGAAGTGGCCACACGGTGGGAACTGACAGGTTACGTGGCATGAGATCCAGGAGGGGCAGAAGTGGTCGATTCTTCCTTTGGAGAATGAAATTCCGCTTCCCAAATGTTCTGCTCGGCCCTAGATACAGGCCTGGTGCTGCGAGATTTCATGATGACTCTTGAAGCAAGGAAGGGCTGAGGGATTTGCTGCTGAGACCGACACTTACGTGATGGAGAAGAATCTCCACAGAAGGCAGGTCCAAGCTCCCCGCTCCAACTAATGAGGGATGGAGCTGAGCAGCAGGGAGGTACCTGGAGCCCAGAGGCAAATGGAGGAGGGTGCGCTGGTTTCTGGGTTCTGGACTTACAGGACATGGAAGGAGACGTGGAGGAGAGATGTGTAGAGACACTTGGGAGAGACGTGGTGAGTGACACGTGCAGAGGTGGACGACGCAGCCTTCATCTTGACCTGCACTTTGAGTCTCACTGGCTCCTTCTGCCCCTTCCCTCTGACTCCCTGCCAGCAGGCTCCTTAGCCTGTGGCAAACTTTCAAGCCTCAGCAGTCCACTTGGAGCTGACCCTCTTTGGCTGGGCACTTACCCACCGGGGAATGGGTAACTTTGGGTGGTTTATTGCAAAACTAAGATCCCTTCTTCTCTCTGTGCACAGTAATCCTGTTCAAGTTTGCTGCACACCAACGGTATGATTGGTCTTTATGTGGTGGATGGCAGAACCCTTTTAGAATGTGCAAGTTTGGGGGTCCCATCCCCTGGTGGGTAAATGCATTGCTAAAGGACACTGGACTGTGCCAAGTGGGAGCCCAACTTCAGTTACTGGATTCTGAAGGATAAGAGAACACTGTGGACTCGAGTGAGTGAGGAAGCGGGGTGAAGCAGCAGCTCTGATGAACAGTGTGTGTAAGTGGAACCTTGCAAAGTCCTTCGTGGCCGAAGCTACACTCCTCGCTCCTTCGAGCACACGTGGTTTGCTACTGTGCGGAACTGTGGGGGGTCCCCAAATGCTGGTCCTAAGAACCACAACAGTGCCTGTCCTCCTACGATGCATTTACATGATCTACCGAACACTTCGTAAAACCTACTCCCTTTTTAATACAAATCTATGTTGTTTTCTTTATGCACGCATACACGCATACATCCGCTTATTTTTTAATTGTATTACTTTTTGCTCAGATCATGTGGTTTGCATCACCGTGCACCATTTCAGGACACCAGTTCACACCACTCTAGATGCATGTCGCCGCACCACGCCCTCCCACCAGCATAGCCCATCGCTCTCCACCACCATCCGCACAGCCCCCCAACTTGCTGCCCACCTCCTCTCCCCAGGCTCTCACTTGGGGGTCCTCAACTCTATGGTCAGATCTGTAGGGTTTGGTCTCTGCTCCTCTGTTTGGTTTGCTGTGCTCCACATGAGTGAAATCATGTGCATTTTGCCATGTGCAATAAGCGACACAGACGGAGCTGGAGGGGATTGTGCTACATGGGATGAGTCAGAAAGAGAAAGCCACACTGATGCCAAATACATATAAATAAAGGAAAAAGAAAAAATAATTTTAAAAATTAGTATCGGGCCTCCCTGGTGGCGCAGTGGGTTAAGCAACGCACTATGAAGCAAACCGCAACCACTGTAGCACGAGTTCGATCCCTGCTGCCGGCAGGGAGGGGACCCACAGGGCGCGGCAGACCTCTCCTGCTGTGCCCGCTGCTCCTCTCAGCAGTGTACTTCCGTTGATCTGCCTGTTCTGCTCCCCGCTCTCTGTGGTGAATCCTCTCACCACCACCCCACACCTCTGGCCTGTACCCCAGTGCTTGTGTGCATAAATAAATAAATCTTAAAAAAAGAAAATAAATTCTATACCTTAAAAAAAAATTAGTATCGCCAATACACTGGTCATTCTAATACTGTTAACGAAACACGCGACTATTAAGACCCAGTGTCCCTCCACGTGTCCCCTAAATGCATCGCATGCATAGCAGTCCTCTGCTACCACCACCTGGGGACCAGGGCACCTGGGGGCTGAGATGCCCCCAGCATCAGATACTCCCACCACCTCCCCACACTTCAGCCACAGGAGGTGGGTGGAGCTCTGGCGACTCCTCCTACCGAGCCTGGGACCTCCAGGCAAGGAGAACGAGAAGGCTTCGGGGCTGGGGTGGAACTTCCAGAACAAGCTGTTCAAGCTGGTGCGCAGTGCCCCAGGAAACTCTTCAGCCACAAGCATTTTCTTTGACAGAGAAGTGGACTTGGAGAGAGAGCAGAGCAAGTAAGCCTGCCAGGTCCGCGCCTCCCACCCTACCTGTCATCGAGATGTTACTAATGATTCTCCCACCACCTCCCCAGGGCCTCCGGGAAGGGTAGGGCCGTCTGTCCTGAGTGGAGCTGGGAAGCAGCAAGACAGACGGTCCGGGGTGAGTCACCACTGAGAATGTGACTCACGATCACAAAGCTGACGGACCTGCGGGAGCCCTGGCCTCTGTCCTCAGGACCCAGCGTGCCTTTACCCGAGTCGTGGGCACTCCGAGGCATCGGGGGATGTGGGCAAGGATGGGGCGCCTCAGGCCATGGCAACAGTGCCCACGAATCATGGCAAGGCCCAGAGTCAGATGCACCAATGCCTGCCCCAGGACTCTGAAAGACATGATCTCATTTATGCTTAAAAATTCCCAAGAAGTGCACATTCTGTGAGCGGCATTTGTATTTTGCTGGGCTTGCTGGAACCATCACTCCCCACGGGGTGACTTAAACAACAGGGATTTCTTGCTCGTGGTTTGGAGAAGTCCAAGATCAAGGTGCAGACAGAGCGGGCTCCTTCTGGGACAGGAGGACAAGGCCTGTTCCCGGCCCCTCCTAGCTCTGGGAGGAGTGCGGTGCCTTGGCAGCCTTGGGGTTCAGACATCCCACTGCACACTCAGCTTTCAGCCTGGCAAGGGGGCTCTGTGTGTCTGTCCCACTTTCCCCGTTTTTTTTAAGATTTTCTTTATTTATTTTTGTTTATTTATATATATTTGACATCAATTGTAATCCCCATGTATTCTCCATCACCAATTCACCAGTGGACCATCACCTCAGCACCTTGTGCTCTTATCTGCCCTCAGCCCTCTCCCTCACCCTTCCCCACCAAGTGTCCCCAATTTGTCCTTGTCTTCTTGTTTTTGTTGTGTTTTTATTATTATTATTCTTTTCTTTGATCCCTGTTTGGTTTCCTTATCTTCCTCCTGGGGGGAAACCATCCAGTATTTTTCTTTTGCCTTCTGACTTATTGCGCTGAGCATCATCCCTTCCAGCTCCATCCATGTTCCTGTGAATGACTCTAGAGGGGTAGGAGGTGAGAGGATCCAGGAGAGACAGAGCAGGGAGCAGAACAGGCAGCTGGACTGAAACACCCTGCTGAGGGGAGCAGCGGGGAGGCAGGAGAGGTCTGCTGCGCCATGTGGGTCCCCTCCCTGGCCTGGGATCGGACCTGCACTGCAGTGACTACAGAAGCCCCACAGTGCAGCGCTCAACCCCTTGCGCCACCAGGGAGGTCCCCACTTTCCCTTACCCCGGTCATGGTTGAGCGGGGCCAGGCTGCTCCTGAAGACCGGATTGCATCTGCCAGGGCCCTGTTTCCAAACACAGCCACATTTTGCAATACTGCAATTTAAAACTTCGACATCCACAGTGCGGGAGGGGCACCGTTCAATCTGTAATATTCTTCTAGTGCCATGGAAACGGGGTCCTGAAGCGGCGAGGTTACCCACTGAAGGTCACACAGCCCTACAAGATGGAGCCAGGCTTTGTGCCCGCAGAGTGCAGCTCCCCACCCTAACAGTGCTGTGGACTGAATGCTCGTTCGCCCCCAGATCCTGTGCTGAAAACTGATCTCCGAGATGATGCAGGGTACGGGGGAGCCTCTGAGAGGTGATACAGCCTTGAGTGTGGCACCCTCGCGAACGGGTCCACGCCCTGATAAAGGAGACCCCGGAGCCCCTGGCCCTCCAGCCAAGCGAGGGCACCACGAGAAGACGAGCCGTCAAGGGAAGCGGCTCCCAGACGGGCATCAGCCGCCGTGCCCCTGTCGAGTCATTGATCTCGGACTTGCAGCCTGCAGAACGAGAGCCTGGCTGTCTGCCTCGGCACCCGTCTGGCCGTCCTGTGAGAGCGGGCAAACAAACCGCGTCAGCACGCGCTCTGCCGTCTCCCCGCCCCGCACACTGTGAGAACAGCGGTCACCTCCCTCACCTGCCCGCGCTACTCAGCTCCGCGGCAAACGACCTGGAAGCGCACAGAGCGGAGCGTCCCTGCAGGGCCGCTGTCCGCCCGCCCCAAGGTGGCGTCCACAGGGGGAGGCGGCCCGCCCGCCATCTGCTGACCTCAGAGCCTCCCCTCCGGCTAAGGGATCGGTCACCCGCACCGTGGGACGTGGCGTCTCAGCGCCAGCGTCCTCACCTGTGACGTGGGCAGTGGCAGCGCCCGCCCCACAGGCGTGCGACTCCGAGAGCGCAGTGACTTGCTCTGCACACAGCCGTGCACGGTGCCCGCGCTGCAAGAAGCCCTGAGACCTGCTTGTCGCGATTCAAGACTGACTGGCCTCAGGGGTGGGGCCAAGAGAAGCTGCGGTCTCAGCAGGCTCAACCTGCGAGAGCGGCACTATTCCCAGGGTCAGGCCCCCTCAGGTGGACCCCGCGAAATGACCTCTCCGTGGCCCTAAACGCCTCCCACCTCCCTCACTGTGGAGTCCGTTTTACCTCCAAGGTGTCACTCACTCTGATTCCCGAATACTTGTCACCTCCTCCACTCGTGTGGCCTTGGTTCCAGCCCCTGTCCCCTGCTCTGCCCTACCCCACCCCACTGCCTGCAGGGGTGTCCAGGTGGTATTCGCTTCTAGTCTCTCTCACGTGCTACTGCGCACTCTCCAAACAGCAGCAGCCAGAGGGAGCATGCCCACCGCACGTCAGATCCCGTCCCTTCTTTGCTCAGCCCTCACTGGCTCCTTTATCCCTCGAAGTCCACCCATGTCCTTCTCCCCACAGGATCTGTCTCCCTGTAACCTCGCTCACTCGGTGGCAGTGCCCCCATCTGCTCCAGCCGAACTGGCCTCTGGCCAACGCACCATCAAGTACACGAAGCCATCTGCCTCAGGGCCTTTGCACTTGCTGCACTGTCTGCAGGAGTGCGCCAAGCGGCTCTCACACATCCTGGATCTCTGCACAGATGTCCATGTGCTCCAGGCACTTTCACGTCTGGCACTCTGTGTGGCCACTCGTTTCTCTGATTTGCTCTCTGCCTCCTACCCTAGAGTGTCGGTTCCACAAGGGAACACGCGTGTGTCTTCCTTGTCCCCTGCTGTATCCTCGGTTTTTGGAAAAGTGCCTGACCCATCATGGGAAGCAAGCGAGTGGTGAATGAATAAAGAAACAGGAAGCAAAGAAAGACGATGCCCTGAATCGTGTCACGATTCAAGACTGATCGACATCAGGGGTGCAACAAACAGAAGCAGTGATCTCAGCAGGCTCAGAATATAGCGGGGAAATAAAGGAGCCGGCTGTGTTGTTCAGAAGAGAAGTCTGTTTGTGTTGTGCCTGTGCAAACCGTCACAGTTTGGTAACAGCACATCTCTACACTCCAGGGGACAGTGCACCGGAGTCCTGGAGCTTCTAGATCCAGAAGAAGGCTTGAGGTCCCCCAAAGTTGTCTCACGGCAGAGTAGGACTAAGTCCTGGGGAACTTTCAGCACTCAGAGAGGAACTTCTGGCTCGTCAACATTTTCCAAGGCCTGCAAGCCACGTCTGTCCAGCCTCACAGTAACCCTCCTTCCCACCTCTGTGATCTCACAGTCAGAGAGGAAGAGTGTGAAAGGGGACCTGCTCTTCCTGCGCCGGTTGCCCCATCTCCTTGGAGGCTGAGAGCCCCAGGCTAGCACAACGGACGTGCTTCTTCCAGTCGGTTCCTGAACCAGAGCCAGGCCAGCGTGACGCCTGCGGGTCTCACCAGGACACCGGAGGAAGCCGGCTGGGATGTCCCTATGGCTGAAAGGGGGAGGTGTCCGCAGAGCGCCGGACAGATAAAAAGGAGGTCTTGGAGCCGGTGCCGGGGCACCCGGGGACATCAAGGGCCTTTCTCTGTGCAGTGGCTGCCGTCCCAGCTGTGCACAGAGAGCGCCTGTGCTGGGCGCTGGCAGCTCCAGCCGGGAAGGGGCGAGCACACTGTGCCCTGCGCTGTCTGCACCCGGGCCTCTCGCAGCTGTGCGCATCTGGGACAGGCCGTCCCTTCCTGGAGCTGCACGTGCTCCCTGGAGCACAGGTGCCGTCAGCTGAGTCAAGCCGCGCCTGACATCCACCTGCTCAGAGGGTCATCTGATGTCAATAACTCATCTCTCTCCAACCTCCCACTGCTACCTCTGCTGACTCCCCAAAGCAGACGCTCCTCTGACTTCCACTCTTAAAACCTAAACTCAAAAGCAATAAATGTTTGCTGAGCGTGGCCCACCAAACAGCAAGACCCGCTTGTCTCTACGAATCCTTTTATCCTAGTTTGGGCCTGTGGGGTGTTTCTAGCTGCTCTGCAGGTGAGCATCCAAGGCGGAAGGCGGAGCCAGGACGTGAGCCCAGACGTGAGCCCAGCCTGCTGCAGTGACCCCCCACCAGCTGCCATGATGGCAAATCCCTGAGAGTGAGTTAATATTCCGAAGCGACGCCGTCAACGAGCTGGCGTGTCCGGCTCTCCTGGTAAAGGGTCCTCATTAAACAAATGGCAAAGAAGTCCCTGTCCAGAGCTCCAGTTGATCTGGAGTGTGCTGTCCTTAAAAACAAGAGAAAGGGAGAAGGACAGCACTAGCTCGAGGTGGTTTTCAGAACACAGTGGCGGGCGCATGGACGGGCCTCTGTCTTCCCTCCACTTCTAGTCTCGGCACCTTTCCACTCCGGCAGGTCATAGACATGGGCAGGCTTCCACGAAATCACATCATTTCTTGTTCTCTTCTCACGCTTCTCCTTCTTTTCAATGCTATCTCAAAAAAAATAAAGATAGACGCGGCACACCTCTCCTGCCTCGTCCGCTGCTCCCCTCAGCACTGTGTTTCAGTCCATCTGGCTGTTCTGCTCCCCGCTCTGTCTCTGGTGAGTCCTCTCACCTCCCGTGACTCTGGCCCGTACCCGGCTCTTGTGTGCATAAATAAATAAATCTTTAAAATAAATAAAGACATACCAAATCCAGACCCGAGGAAGCAAAAGGAAGAATAAATTGTACTAGAGAGGCCCGAAGAGCTAAGGGTGAGCTTTCTATCAAGAGGGTTGCTGAGCACTGACATGGCCTCCAGACGAAGGAGCAGCCAGTTGGACACCGGCTTGCCACGGTGCGGGACAGCGAGGAGTCGGGGAGGAGGTGGGGAGAGAAGAGGCACCACGGACACAGAGGGCACAAGGGCACGTCTCGCCTTCACAGATCTTGCAACTGGATGAAGAATTCATAAGCAGGAAGGACTGAGGTCCTTTCCGAGCAACACGACATCTGGGGAGGACCCACTCTGTGCCCGCCCCATGGAATATGGCATCATTCTGACAACCTGGGGTGCGGGCTGGTTTCAGCACATCAGCGTTAGACCAAGGCTTAGGGGAGCTGAACGAGCTGCTCAATCACATGGCCCAGAAGGGATCCTCCTAGGAGACCTGGCTTAACCCCGGGGCAGCTCGCTCTGCCACTTAGCTCTGGCATGACCCAGAACTGGCATGATCCAGGGGTGACAGGTGCTGTGCCGGCCCCCTTCCTCTCCTTCCCGCACCCCCATCTCCTTTTTTTGTTTCTCTTCTCCTCCCTCCCTCCCTTCCTTCCTTCCTTCCAATTTCAGGACAAAAGCATTACATCATCAAGCAGAAATTAGGGGTGGAGATGAGCTAGGGTACATGTTTTCTAATATCATTTTAGAATATTAATTAATATGCATGTTAAACACTAACGGTAGCCAATGCCTCTGGCTCATCTCTGAGGACGCAAAGCCCCAAGATGGGTTGTGAGAACCTGTGATGCAAAAGTCTGAGCAACTCGGACCAACTAGTCCATATAGGACAGGAAAACGCACCTTCTTGAGTTTCAGGCATAGAAGGATCCCCGAGAGAGAGAAGGAAGAGACTTGGGTATGAGGGAAAGAGAAGCTCTAGGAACTGATTTGGAAGAGTAATGAACATTTTCTGTAGGCCTCGCTGAGTGCAGACGCCTAGAGATTACAGAGGCTGAGCAGGGGGCTCTCACTCACACATGGGGAGGAATACCAAGCTTCCTTTCTGGGCTTAGCCAGTCCCAGCCATCTACCTGCTCAAAGTGAGGCTGTCAGAGATGGCTTACAAGGTGGTGCTGCCTCATAGTTCTCTCTTTGGAGGTGCCCAGACCTTGTTTAAATGACTTTTCTCAGGGCCTCCCTGGTGGTGCAAAGGGTTGAGCGCCGCACTGTGAAGCATCCACGGCACAGCAGCGCGAGTTCGATCCCCGGCCAGGGAGGGGACCCCCAGGGCGCAGCAGACCTCTCCTGCCTCCCCGCTGCTCCCCTCAGCAGTGTGTTTCAGTAGATCTGCCTGTTCTGCTCCCCACTCTGTCTCTGGTGAATCCTGTCACCCCCCCCATGCTTCTGACCTGTACCCCAATTCTTGTACACATTAAAAAAAAAAACTTTAAAAAAATTAAAAAACAAAAGCAAAGGTTCGTGGAGATTGATTCGGCAAAACAAGGTAGAGACCAGCATGCAGATGAGTTTCATAAACACTGAGACTGATTCCCCGACTCTCTGACTCCGTGATGCCAGTGCAAACCTCAAATCCCGATGAGATTCCAAGTGCCTCTGTTTAGCCCAAGTGTCTGGATATAACAAAGTCTATCAAATTATTTGATAAAGATCTATTCATTACCCTTATCTGGCCAAAAGAAAAATATAATTGAAACACAGTCACATGCAGTGATGAGCATGAGAGTAAAACTTCTTCTTTCCTCCTAATTAGAAAACCGGGGACTTTGAAAAATGCCTACGAGGCAGATCAGATAGGAGAACAGATTTGATGTGTTTTAGGTGGAGAATCTTTTCGGAGTTTCTTGCCAGTTAAGACATTTTAGAAACTCCAAAAATGAAAGCGTCTAAACCAAAAATATGCACTATGCACTTTCTCCCCTCGATTACGGAAATGCAATGACTTCCTTGCTCACAGAAACCACTCATTAAATATTTGTTGAGTGTTCAGTGATTGATAACGCTGTGGGGCTCACACATCTGCACATGAATATCTGGCCAGCGAGGCTAGGGAAATGAAAGGAAACATTCTGATAAGGACTCCTGAATCCACTCTGTATGCCAAAGAGCTAGCTCTCTCAGCAGTCTGGAGAGAGGAGAATAAAGCAGATGCAGTGTGGGTGGTAGAAAACCCCTCTATGGGGAGGCAGGTAGGCAGCCTTCCCTGGCCAGAGTGACCCGTACACTGGAAAGAAGGAGAAAGCACAGACAGCCACGGGGCCATGTGGACTCTTTCTGAACCCGGACAAGGTCACCACGAACGTCCAAAGCCTGAGGCTCCCTCCACTAACTCAACTCCTCTGGTCTCTTTGAGTCTTCTTTCAAATGCAAATAGAGCTAAGGACAAGTCTATATTTAACCCATTACTAGTCATCAACTCATCAGATTGCTTTTTTTTTTTAGGAAAAAAATGTCTTCTAACAATATGGCAGTCTCTCAAAATATTAAAAATAGATTTCTATCATATGATCCAGCAGTCCTGCCCCTAGGGAGCTACTCGATACCTAGAATCCAAAGAAATACCTGTGCCCCTGTGCTCACTGCAGCACTATTTATAACAGTCAAGTTCTGGGCACAACCAAGAGCCCAAGGACAGATGAGTGGATTGAGATGTGGTGGAGACACACAGTGGAATACGATTCAGCTATGACAAAGGAAATCTTCCTACTGAGACAGCACCGATGGAAATAAATCAGAAGGCAAAAGACAAATACCAGCTGATTTCACTCATATATGGAATATAAACCAAACCGCAACAGACCCTAGAAATCTCACTTTACAACTGAGGCTACCAGAGGGAGGGTGGAGGTGGGGAGTAAAAGGGCGAGGACCCCAAAAGACAGTGGTGGAGGACGATGGGCACTTTAGTGGTGGGTATGAAGAGGTATGAGCTGCACCCCTAAATCATACACAGTGTTATAAACAAACTCCTCAATAAAAAAATATTTTCTTAAAGAAAGGTGTTTTCAAATGTGGGGATACATCTCTGTGATGAATTATGTGAAATTCTGTGAAGAAGTATGATCCCATGTGGATAAGTATTAATGGTCAGGTAGAGGGTCAGTATTTTCTAGAGAAGACATGCCCCCAAGCGCGTTGTTAAAGAGGGGTAAGCCTTGATAATAATTACTGTGATTATAGTCATGGTGATTATAATAATGTAGCAAAAATCTTAGTGTGATGAGCACTAGTCCTCTTCTCTAAGGCAGACAGCTAGATGACAGACACCCCGACCTAGGGAATGGGGAAGGGGCATGTGGGAAAACCAGTGTTCACTACTGCAGACTGGTCTGCAAAACTTCTTGCACAGCCCTGTCCCCCTCCCCTTCTCATTTCTGGTGACAGGAATGACTCAATGATGGATTCTGAAACCACAGAGCTAATGGGGCTATGTGACGGAGGAAACTGGGGCCCTGCATGTCTTGAGGGAATTGAGGCTTCCAGTGGCTTATGAAGGAGCTAGCAAGAAACTTCTATTGTGTTAAGCCCTTGAGATTTGGGACCTTATTTACAGAAGCAACTAACATTACTGATCCTAACTAATAATATTACAATCATTATTACAAACAATATCCATCAGGAATGTATCTGAGGATGTATGAATTTTAATCATCACAATGCCTGTATTTAATTTTATCATCCCCATTTCACAGGTGAGGACACTGAAGCTCAGAGAGGTTATGTAACTTACTCAAGGCCAGCCAGCTAGAAAATTTAATGAGAACTCTGGGTACGACCAAAGGGGAAGAGAAAGTATGGCAGACAGGTGGGCGTGGGTGTCAACATACAAGTTTCACAGCATCACAGGGAAGACCTGGGGCCTGTGGAGGAACAGCTTGCTGGCAAGGAAGGACTCAGCCTGCCCATGCAAGTCGGGTGCTGATCCTAAGCCAGTTAGTGCCCTTCCAACCCCAACTGCATGCCCTCTGTCATGACCTCTGGTTCTGCAAGATTCTGTGCCTTTACCTTCAAGGTAGGGAGAGTAAGCTTCTAGAAGGATTAAGCAAGATGGGTGTTCATTGCCCAGCTCCGGCCTGGACCTCACATGGTGGATACTGAGTGAGCACTGCTCCCCTCCCTCTCCACATGGCAAGAGGCATTTCGGGTGCAAGAACAATGTAGGTCCTCAGTGCCACAGCTCCCAGTTGGCACAAAGGGCCTGGACACTCCAGGTGGCTCACGTGAGCCTCAGCAACATCAGACTCATAACCCAACCACTGGGGCACCACTCGCCGGACACCTCCTGGGGTACAGGCCTGAGATCTGACTCAGGTATTTAGAAACCTAACACAGGTGTACTAAGCACACACCTTGCACCAGATGTGGTGTCAGGTACACGCAATGGGAAACCATAGCAGGAACACAACCGGCCTCACAGACCTGACCTCGTGGGGGTCGGGAAATGAGTGACAGCAAGTAGGCGAACCAAGGAAGAAGTGGGGGACTTAGGGAAGAATGGGATGGGAGGGGCTCCTCTATGCCTATAGAGAGACCAGAGGAACCGCCTTTGGACTAACACTTGAAGGACGAGTGTAAGTCCCCTGAGTAGCTGCCGGAGGTGTGTTCCAGGCAGAGTGCACAGTCCCTCGGGTAGGAAAGACCGTGGCGTGCTGGAGAGAGGCCAGAGTGATGAAGAGGCTGCCGTAAAGGTTAAGATTCCTTTCTTTGCTTCTGGGATGCGATCCAGAGAGAATTCACCATCACCTCCATTCCGGCCTGCTACTGAAGCCCAGTCACGAGGTTCCGTCATCAACAAGTCTTCTGGGCAGTAAGCTGCGGGTTTATCCATCTGTTTCCTACGGAGGCTACAGATCTGAATATAAAGTCAACTCTGTGTCCATCCCTGCGACCTACG
Organism: Galemys pyrenaicus; assembly: GCA_019455555.1. Taxonomy (NCBI): domain Eukaryota; kingdom Metazoa; phylum Chordata; class Mammalia; order Eulipotyphla; family Talpidae; genus Galemys; species Galemys pyrenaicus. Next base: position 6,210,480 of record JAGFMF010012255.1, on the reverse strand, counting down.
TGGAAACCAGATGGAGCAGATGCCCCTGGGGAACCGCTGGCTCTAGCACAGACCTTCTAGCCTTTCCATCCAAGCTTCCCATATAAAAGCAACTGCGCTGTAGCCCCGGGACAGCACGCAGTGAGCGCCCACTCAAAGGCCGCACTCACCTTCACTCTGACCACATGCCGGGCCCTGGGCCCCTCTGGCGGACGGGGCTGTCCTCCAGTCGTGGCCCTGGTCCAACCGTTGGGGAAACCTGCACTTCACCTTCATGCCCTGCCCAGGCCCAGGAGAAACTTCAGGCTATGCCTGGGCGTCCAAGTCCCTCTCCAGAGACCAACGTGGGCTTGAGTCTCCCAGGTGCCCACTAAAGGAAAGTTCCGGAAAGACACAGCAGCCTCTTCCTTCTGTCCCAGGAGGCGTAAGGTAGAGTCTGACCTCATTCCTGTCCTCTACCTGAGTGACAGTGCCCCCAACAACAGGGCAGGGAGGGGAGAGCTCTTTGACAGTGGCAGTGAGGGAAGGGCCATGTCTTCCCGGGAGGGATGGCAAGAACAGGGCAGTCCCGGGGAAAGGGAGGCGAGCTTTCTAAGAAGAGTGTATTTATCTTAATCTCTTGTCAGCTTGGGAGAGAACGAGAGCTTTATGAGACTGGGGGGAGGGGGGTGGGGGTCACAGCAGATCAGAGATGGCCAGTACTCTTGTGGGTGCAATTCTGGGATCCTGAATGCGGAGTCCCCAAAATGATGCCAAGGAATCACACCGGTGTAGATCATAGTTTAGATCAACTCCAGGGCTAGGGTCTCTCCTGCTGTTAGTTTAGGCTCCTGATGGCTCCCGGCAGAACTTGCCAGAAAGACAGGCAGGCTTTTCTTTTTTCCTTTTAACTCTCATAATACAGTTTCCCTGATGCAAGTTCTCTTTTTTTCCCTCCTTAGATCTCTGTTTCTGCTCCACTTTTTATCCATAATGTATAAGGTATCCTTTGAATGCCTTGCTGATTCCGGTTCTCTTTTTTATTCTATTTTATTGATTGGCCCCAAGAAAAAGTCCTAGATCTCATGCATATGTGTTCTAGCATCCTCAGTTTGACAGTGAGCTCCAACATAAAGGTTCTGCAGTAAAAGAACGTGTGGAAAAGGAATGACTAGAGAGAGAGAGTTTGGGCCATAGGTTGGATCCTTCGAGTAAGAGATGATGATTAGAATTAGGTTCACAAAACCAAGTATTTTCTGCTCTTTAATAATTAGATTGCTGGGCTTCCCTGGTGGCGCAGTGGGTTAAGCAACGCACTATGAAGCAAACCACAGCCACTGCAGCACGAGTTCAATCCCTGCTGCCAGCCAGGGAGGGGACCCACATGGCGCAGCAGACCTCTCCTGCCTCGCCCACTGCTCCCCTCAGCAGTGTGTTTCTGTACATCCGACTGTGCTGCTCCCCACTGTCTCTGGTGAATCCTCTCACCCCCACACATACCTCTGGCCTGTACCCCAGTTCTTGCATGCATAAATAAATAAATCTTTAAAAAAATAATTAGATTGCTCTCTTGAAGGGAATTTGGACATGCGACCCCAATTTTTAATACTGAAGAAAAGTGTGTATAAAGGACTGTGGGTCTAAAGTCAAGGTAGTTTATTAATGAACAACAAAGGAAGAACGAAAGGAATGGGGGTGGTTTTGGAATCCCCGACACTGAACATCTGGGACATCTCTCTCCACCCCCCGAATCAGAGATACAACCACTGTATTGCTTCGGTGTTAGTGAAACCTACAAAAAGGATGGTTCTGAGACTCTTGAGTGGTCTGGGCTATGCCAAGAGGGTGGTTGTGAAGAGACACGAAGTTTCTTTACTTTGCTTCGACGGCAGCTGTATCGCCGTCTGTACTCGGAAGTGAAGTGGGAACCTTCCTTCTTCCACTCGTAGGAATTCATGGGCCGTCCTCCGACCCAGCAGGTGCAGCTGTGGTCCAGGTGTGATCAACATGGGCTGCTTTTGCTCAGCTGGACTCATGGGTTGAAGGCAGGTATGGAGCCCAGCTGGGTGCAGTCGAGGGAAGTGAACGTCAGTCACCTTGAGAGATACATGGATTCCACAGGGAAAGGAACGCTCTTCTTCTGCAGGTGCTGGGCACAGCCATTCGCCACCCCTTGGGTAGGTGTCTTCCCGGAAAAGAGGGCAGCACAGGACAAGGCAGAGCACAGAACTGGACAGAACCAGATTCCCATCATCACTTGAATGCGTGGGAGCTGATGTCCAGGACAAGACCTTGACCTTCCAGTTCTGTGAACTGACACATTCTTCAAATAATTTAAACCACTGTTTACTCAAGTTTCTCTGCAGATTTCAGTGTTGATCTTGGAGCTCCTGCAACCACAGTCTTCTTCCGCCCAGAAGTGCGTGCAGTCAGACTCCATCTTTGAAGAACAGGAGGATATTTTGCAAAATAACCAAATTCTAGAGCCCCAAGGGACTTGTTGCCATTCTTCCGGGTCGCACAGTTAACCACCCCAAAGCTGGCGGTGTAAAGCAACAGTGTCTTAGGATGCCCGTGGGCCCGTGGGGGAGAATTCAGACAGCACGCCCAGCAGGCTGGCTTGTCTCTTCTCTCTGGTGCTGGGCCCCAGAAGACAACATGGGACTCACTTGAGGTCGGAGTCATGGAGTTTCCTTTGCTCACAAGTCTGGGGCCTGGGCCATCATGACGCAAAACCTGGGCTCAGCTGGAGCTGAGAGTACCTCCCCAAGGTCTCCCTGCTGGGCTGGCTTGGGCTTCCTCCTGGCATGGAGGCCGTGGGGCATCTGGATTTTTCTCACGGCAGCACAGGGCTCCATGAAGGATGGCCCCAGTGAACAAGACAGAAGCAGCCTGATGGTTATCACAGAGAGTCACAGGGCACAGCTTCCCGCGTGCTTGCCAGCCTCTGTGCATATTCGAGGGGGGACCAAGACGCCCACCATCCATGGGAAAGTATCAAAGGGTTTGAGGCCATGTTTTAAGAGAATTGTACACGCGGCGTTGCTCACATCCGGGTGTTTGTCCCTGTTCCCCTCCGTCCTTACCCTCTACGACCTTCTTCATCTTCCATGGCTCTGTAGGACAGCACCTCCTGAAGAAGAGACCCCCCAGTTTCTGCACTGTTTGAGGGGTGACTCTGTTCTGCTGCAGCGACAGCCCCTGCTCATCCACCCTACCGGAAGGGCTTCATCCTCTGCCACTACGCTCCAATCTGTGCCCACCCCAAAGACCACAGACCCGGGTTTCTTTGCTGTTGTTTGTTTTTGTCACGATAATGATCCTTTTGACCCTGGCACACAGACGATACTTAAAAACACATATTGAGTGAAAACATCCAACCCCCTCACTTTGCAAATGAGGAAACGCCAGCCTAGGAATGGAAATAATTGTTCAAAGTCACACAGCTCACATGTAGGTGTCTAGAACCCGCTTCTGCTGCCCGGAATTCCCTCTCTCCCCTCGCGCCACCATATGGCCCCGGACCTCCAGCCCTGAGCGGCACTCAGACAGGCTCTGTGTGTGGCATTCGTAAGCACCTGGGCAAACAGCCTTTGCCAGCGAAATCTCTGGCTTCCCAGACCCACTAATTGTGATGCTTTTAGACCCGGGAAGCAAACAGAATAGACTGAGAGTGGCATTTTACACTTGCAGAAACAAGAACGGATTGCGTTCAAGTTTCACACCTAATTAGCTTATGCATTTTGTCAGTAGGCTCGGTACGTCCCAGCTGAAAAGTGCTGTACAAGCGCGAGTGGGTCTCTGCACACATGGGCCAGATGTTCAGCGTGCCTACCTACAAAGGGTGGGTGCAGGATGCAGCAGCAGCTGAAGGTCAGTAGCTGCCCAGAAACACTTTAGAAGAACGTTCTGAGCCACCTTCACTTGTCATGACCTGTCACACATGCAAAGTAAACCCTATTCCCAAAGAAATCTGCATATAAAGAATCTAGACGCAATCTGAATAGTTTCCCCAGTTCTGGGGTTTTCTTTCGATTACCCCCTGGAACAGGAGAGGATGCATCTCTTTACCTACTGATCTGCCCATTTCCTTTCTGCACCAAAGGAAATGGAATGTTTTCCAACATAGCTCCCGAAGCAATGAGTCCAGGAATTCCTTTTACCTCTTGGATGGTACCACTGAGCACGAGCCTTATCCACATGCCCAACCAGGACAGCATTCAGTCTGGGAATAGCAGCACGGTTCCTCCTGTGAACTGTCCTCCAAGTGGATTGTGTCTTTGCCCTTCACATTACCACCCTTTCTTACAAAAGCTCGGATCATTTCCAGCTTAATCCAAGGAAAATGACAGCTTGCCTTCTTAGTATTCTAAGAACGCGAAAACAAACAAATGTTTTTTCAATCCTTCCATTTTATTAATCTCTTCAACTCTTTAAGAGTTTGTCCTTTTCCTTAACCAAAAATGTGCCTTGTCTACTCCCATTCCACATGCATAGACCTGGGGAAAAAATCAGAGTCTGATGATAACATATCTTGGCAAGGATGTGGGCAAATCAGAAATCTCACATATTGTCTACCAAAATATAAGATGGCACACACACACACAAAACACTGGGAAAACATTGTAGCATGAGCTAGGAAGGTATGCATTCCTTGGGGCTTGGAAATCTCTAAGGAGACTTTTGCAAGTTGCACTGGGAGAGGTGAGCATAGTTTTATCGTAGCAACCCCAGAGAAGGCCCATAGGTCGAGCAGCAAAGGAAGGTAGGAAGGGTCTGCAGATCAAACCTGATTACCCTACCGCCATGAAAATGACAGCAGGGGGCCCAGCGAGGTTTCAATATGGAGGCAACTCACACAAGCAAACTTGTTTGAAAACAGCAGATCGTGAACAAATACGTGCAGTATGATTTTATTTACATAAAGCACAAAACCCTGCAAAACTTGAACCATGTCGCCTACGAGACTTACACGTCAGCTAAAACGACAAAGCACTGGGACTCATCATCATCAAAATTCAGGAAGGGCGCTTAGAGTGGCTGGGGGAGCAGAGCGAACACGATGGAAATGTTCCCCACCTTGAGCTGGTGGCAGATACAGAGCAGTTTGTGTTACTTTAGTCTTTCTACCTTCCATGAGTATGCCACATATACCTCACACACATATATAATTTTGTCGCTATTACAGTATTTCATAATTTCTAAAACACAGCTGAAAAGGTTAAATGGAAAGATCCTTAAAAATTGAACCATTTTGCACTGGTGAAATGGTGATGGGAATTCCATGGGGACTACAACTGATGTCAAATATATATAAATAAAGAGGGCCTTCACCGGCCCGCTCTCTATCACAATCACGCCTTCCCGCTTGCTCACCTGCTTCAGACATTGGGCTTCTCCTCTCACTACGGGGCTCACACTCCCTGCCTCAGGGCCTTTGCACTGGCTCTTCTCTCCACCTGGAGGCCCTTCCTCCTCCAGTTCTTCCCAAACCACCTTCTCAGTGAGACCGCCCTGATTTCCATACCAGCTACCACCCCATATCAGCACTCTCTGCCCCTCCCCTGCCACGCTCCCCCTGCGGGTCACCCCCCTCTCTCTGCCCCACAGGAAGCACCCCCTGGTCTGCTGTCACCTCCAACCAAAGGGCACCTCCACCAAGGCAGGGCCAGTCTGTTTTTTCCCCCTGCAGTGGCTCCTGCACCAAGAATAGAGCGGTTCCCAGTCGGCCCTCGAGAAGCAGGTATTGCCTGCTAAGGGATAAATGAAGATGTGCTTCAGACAGTAGCACAAGTCATGAGGCGAGACATAGAACACTGGGCTGGAGAGGCCTGTGGGCGTGGGGGCGGGATGCTTCTTGAATAAAGTGGGCCAGAGGCCACTTCTCAGATGCGACTTCATCTGAGCAAGACCTGGATGAGAAGGAGAGAAGGCGAGGCCAGGTCCTCAAAGACCCAGAGGAGAGACGTTCCTGAAGAAGCGGCGCGTCCAGAGGAGAGGGCAGAGGCAGTGTTCGGGAGCTGAGGTCGCAGCCCGGGAGACCTTCTCATTTCCTACCAGGGTCATGTGGTAAGGGACTTTTTTACGATTCTTCTCTCTGTGCAGAAGCTGTTTCCCTGGTTTGAACAATGGACATGGGTTGACCGGGGCAGACCGGGAACTCCATTCCACGCGGCCATGGGCGGGACCCCGGCTTTCCTGGCCCGGAGGCCGTGTGTGCCTTCCTCTGCCCTCGGGACATCGAGGACACGTGGTTGCTGCACCGTCACGTTTTCCCCATCTCCCCCGGAGAGAGATGTGAAAGCCCCTTCCCTTCTCATTCCAGCACAGACCCTGTCTCCAGCCCCACGGGGATAATAAGGTTGCCCTTAGCAACAGCTGCAGGCTCTCCACGAGCTGGTTCACAGAGCGGGGCCAATTCTTTCATTTCTTTGTTTGTTTGTTTGTCTTTATTGTGGGACGATCCCTCACATGAGCTCTCCCCCTCGACCAGCGTTAAGTGCCCAATATGGCCCTGCTGACTGTGCACAAACCCCCTGTCCAGCTTCTGCGGCTTCCTCCTCTCCAGCCCCATCCGGACAGCTACGTGGGCGAGGAAGAGCTATGGGAAACCGAAGCCCACTAGAGTGGCTGTTATGTTCTAAATGAAGGAGCATAATTTATTTGTCAAGGTGACAATTAGTCACTCTGTTCTCTCTTCTTCCTCCTCTTCCCAGAGGCTGAGGGACAAGATAAAGGAAGGAAAATATGCCCTCCCCCCACAGGAAAGAATAAAGGCAGCTGCAGGCTGGTACGGCAGTTTCGTGGTTCTCCCATGTGTGCAGCTGCTGATGCTCTAATCATCCCCAGAAACGGTATGCTCTGACTTCTCATCTTCCTTTCCCCTCATCTCCCCACCCAAATACAAGTCCCACCAGAGCAGGCACTGCATTTGTTTTGCTCACACTGGCACAGAGTGGACACACAGTAAATATTAGTTGTTTCAATAGGTATGGCATTTTTTTTCCAGGTGTTTTCCTTTCTCCCCCTCCCTGAGACATGGCGGTCACATTTGCTAGACAGTAATTTTCAAGGAAGTTCTTGTTTACCTTGGCTGGGTTTCCTCCCAAGAAAACCTCAAACCACCTCTCTGAACTTACCCTCTTGCTTCATGGGGTGGTTCCCGTGTTTTGTTTTCCAGCTGCTCATCGTTCCTCACAAACGGCAGCTACAAATGGGGCTGAGCCACTGTCTGTGCCCTTCTCCTCTGAGTTGAACCTTTACAATCTGTGTTCATTCCCTTCTCCGCTATTTAAATTTGAAGTACAGGAGTAAAATGTATCTTCAGAGAGACTCTTGAGTCTTTTGACCAAAGAAAATGGGTGGGACTCTTCATGAAGCAACAGGTCAGAAAACAGGACAGGGTCCAGTCAGACCAGCGATGGGACCCAATGCGATGACGTGGTTCCCTGTATCCGCCTACGTGAGAGCCCTGAGCGACTCTGTGCAGGTGAGGAGACCTGGCCTGCTTTGGAGGTAGAGAGCACAGGAGCAGACGGATAATAAGAAGCAAGTATCTTTGAACCATGCTGGATTGTTCTGAAAAGACAGTTGTTGCACAGAACAGATCCTTCACTTCCTGGCCTTACCAGAAGTTCAGAATTTCCTTCAGAATCCACATCACTCCCTTCCTGCTTCTAGAGAATCTTTTCTCTCGCCCACTGTGGTCAACCCCTCCTGAGCACCTTTGTCCTCATCTGCAAAGTGGGAAGAACGTCCCTCCCCACTGCTGCTGGGTGGGAGGAAGGATTCAGGGAGCTAACGCTCCGGGAAGCAGCTCCACAACCATCGACTCACATTAACTATGCAAGAGCTGCCTCGCAGAGGGTGTTACTTGCAATAAAATTGTGTATTACCGTGACTTAAGTCTGCTTCTGTCTTCCAACTAGGATGTGCATTTTAAAGTCGCCTTCGCACTCCTGTGCCAAACAGCCAACGCAGGCCTTTCCCAACCCGAGAAGACCGTCCGGTGGAAGTCTCGTGGGCAGAGCAGGAAGGGCAGGGCACCAGCGGCCAGTCCGGTTCTTCACTCCCCAGACAGGTGACTTCTCTGCGTGTCGCTCTCTGTTTCCAACAAATGAAGGTACAGCCTGGACCAAGGTTGCCAGAGAAGTCTACGAGATGAGCAAGGTGTGATGAGACCCAATGCCACGTCCTTTATAGTCTCTACCACGGGGCCACACCCTGTGTACACACGATATTTATGATGCCATTGACCTTCCATTCGCTCCTGTGAAGGGTATAACACGGTGATACCCACTTTACAGATGAGACAGGTCCAGCCCAGAGAAATGAAAATTTAACCTGCTGAAGGTCATACAGCCATACCATAGTGTGCCTCCACCCCCAGCCCAGGGGATGTATACCAGAACCCTGCAAAGCTGGTTCCAGTAAAAGGACACCCAGACCTCTAGTGTAGGTCCAGCCCAGCAACAGCCCAGAAAGAACTTTGAGATCCTGGGTGTGTACAATCAACCCAACGGATGTGGATTTCCAAGCCTCAGAATGGCAGCCCCACACAGAGGCCGAGTTGGTGGAGTTTGGAGATGCAGGTCCTTGCAGGTACAGTCTGGATCTTGGAGGCTGCCAAAGCCCAGACACTCCTTTGCAGGGGGCCTGGATGGGCCCGGCAGATGTCTCATCCTGGGCAGACTGTCCTCACCCCACCCCATACCCCCAAGTAGAGCAGAAACGGGAACCAAGCTGGGCGTCCTCATGTGTCCATCTGGTGGAAATGGAGGTGAGCTGCCTCTGATGCACCAGGCAGGGTGGGTGCCCGCTCGGAGGATGGTGCTGGCATGTGCCCACGAGCAGCAGGTGCACCCTTGTCTAACCACCCACAGGTGCCCCTTGCCGGGACACTTCCTGCCTTCCAGTTCTTATGTTCCTCTTGCTGCTGATCAGGTTTGTGCTCATAAATGATCTGGTTCTAGATCTTTCATCCCTGTCTCCTTGACCCCAAGCCTGGGCCTCTCAGGGTCAAAGTGGATTCTCCGACCGCAAGGCCATCCTGCCTGTAAGACTGTGTCTCCTCAGGGAGACTCAGAGACAAAGGACGGCCCCTTGGGACAGCTCAAGACAGCACTGGTGACCTCCAGGTCACATGGCCTAGTCTCCGCCCAAGCGCTGCTCGCATCTGGGGCCAGAGAATTCGCTGTTGGGAGAGCAGGTGTGCTGTGGTTTGATTCATCACGCTTAGCAGCCCCACTGCCTTTCCACACCACATACCAGTAACACCTCAGATCCATTCCTAGCTGGTCTGACCAAGTGTCTCTATGCAGAAAGATCCCCTCCATTAGTCTGAGGACCCCAACGTACATTTTAATTCATGCACCACCAACAACAAAAATTCAATTCAAATGCCTGCATGTCCTTTCCTGGTCCCAGGGCCCTGAGCCTGAGCGCCCAGAGAGCTGACAGCAATGACACAGAGAATGTGATGCCACTTGGACCAGCCTCCCAGAACCTTCTGGAATGACAGCCCGAGAAACAAAAAAATGACTACAAATGAGTGTTTTTGCTGAAGGGTCAAATCAAGGTGTCATCTCTGTTCGTCCTTGTCCATGAAAAACCTATAATCGATGGGACTACTTAAGCAAATGACAAAAGCATGGTTACTGAAAATAAAGGGAATTTTTGGCTTAATTTTTTTTTTGATGAGAGAATGCACAGATCCGCCACTTAGTGCCAGAAAGGGAGACCCGTTCATTTGAAATTCCAAGAGAACCTATGAAATCACAGCCAGTCTTCCTCCATCATGGAAGGAGTCAAAATCCCCCGTTCCTGCTGCCTGGGTGCTCACAGAGTGATGGCTTCAAATACTTGTCGACCTTTCAAAATAAAACCACCAGCCCTGAGGATGCCCCGTCCCTCTGCCCAGATAACAAACACAAGCGGCACTTGTGCCGGTGATTCAGATACTTACAAACACCCTGCAACAGGCCAGGGCCCTGCTGAAAGTGCCAGAGCTCAGTCTCCATCCCTTCCCCAACGGGACCTCAGCAGCCGGCAGGAGCCCATTTGCATGAGACGGGCTGCTGGCTTAGCTGTGACCTTCGGAAGGGCAGCTGCAGACCTTCAGCAGCTCAGAAGCATCCAGCGGATGGATGTCTGCCCCATCCTCAGCACCAGCCATCGGGCTGGAATGAGCTAAACTGAACGCCACAGTTGCTCATCTCGGTGTGTTGTTGCTTGTTTGTTCACACGGTGGTGTGTGACCGCCAGGCCTAATGGAATTTAACCCACCCAAATCAGCCCCGAATGGCTTCTGTCAAGTCATTTTAGTTGGCTTGATGTTGGGGCTGGAAAACAATGCACTGGCTTCAACAAAGGACAGTCTGTCACTCCATCTGGTCAGGACGCTGAGGCACTGGGTCCCCTGCTCCCTTCTCCTTGCTTTTGGCTCCAGTGCTCCACTCCCTTCATCACAGGCGTAAACCCTAAAACGGTCACCCCGGTACTCAACTGCAGCAGCAGGAACAGCAGCCACCGGCAGAGACCCCTGCCTACCAAGGTAGTGCTTTACAGACACTACGTCCTTTAATTCCCCCAAATCACCGAAGCAGCAGGCACTGCTGACCTGGGGGAAGCTGCCAGCGCCGTGACTGTCCTCCCTGCCTCTGCACGGCACAGTCTAAATGGGTGCCTGGGTGTGTGAAGCCGCTAAGAAATTAGAGCTACTAGACAGAGAAATGCAGAGCCGGAACTGCGCGCATTCGAAGGGAGATTGGAATTGATGAACCCAGCATCCTTTGTAAGTTGGAGAAAGAACTGTTGATGGCAGAACTTCCTCTTACAGCCAGGGGCAAGCGGCTTGCAGGTGGCACAGCCCGATTCCCGTTTGAGGTTTTCTGGCCTCATCATTAGTGTACCTAGACGTAGTTCACGATCACCTGTTAATCAGGCCCAAGTGGTCATGGGAGCACGCTGAACAGGCGGGCCACCATGTTGTGTCCACCTCCCCCTTAGTGGCTACCCAGTAGATGCTTGCAGCATGGACCATCTGCTTGGATCATTTTACTCCATCAATTACACCGATGCATTCCGCAGTCATCTGCTGCCGTGCTCTCACGGGTGATTTAGAGCGCATCATAACAAGGGTGCTCACTCACTGTCAGGGAGAGAACACTCCTGAATTAAAGATACTCAGAGCAGACTTCGTGCAGACAGAGCTCTCCGAATGGGGTTGGAAACAAAGCAGGCCAGAGCCCCGTGAATGCCTGCAATGATTTCCTGGGACTCCAGTGATTTAAAGCAAAAGGTCAGAGCTCTTTGCAATTAGTTTCCTCAGCAATTGGTTCTCAGGGACTCTCGGGCCTGCTTGCTCCTCAGCTATTAACGAGCATGTTAATGGGAAGACGCACCGCGCACGAGCGCGAGAACACCCCAGAGATTCCTCAACATTTTCCTAGCCGGTGTTTCTTCTCTCCCGAACCCGCTTTTGACTTCAGGAACAAGAGCAGCTCCTGGAACAGTAAGGGAGCTGTTTACAGGTTGCTGCCGCTGTTCCTGCAGGCTCCCCCTCCCACAGCTCTGCCCCTAAAAACAAACCTGCACAAGGTCCTCTCCCGGGACTTACCCAAGGAGGAAGATAGTATAAAACATAAAAAGGTGGTACTGGATAACCTTGGATGTTTTTAATGCAAAACCTATAGGTTTGTTTTTGCTGTTTACTTGGGATTGGATCCTAAGGGTATGTGCAGTTTAAAGCTTCATAATTACAAACTGTTTTTTTTACTGAAAGCAGAAAAACAAGTTTTCTAATAGCTTTTTTTGGGGGGAGGGTGCTCATTAATTCACATCCATTGCCTCTGAAACCTAGCATGTGTTTCCCTTGGTCCAAGAAGGCCACTGTGGCAAGCGTGCGTGGGCAGGCAGGGTTGCTGTCAATTCGGGCAGAAGGAGAAAGACTCTTGGAGTCCTCAATAGACGTTGCAGGTCTTTTAATACTGAAGCAGGGAACCAGGTAGACAGACCCATCAGGCAGGGAAGCTGGCATGCAGGGGGACAGAGAACCTCCACGCTCTCTCGCACCTCCCTCTGCATTCCCTCTGGCATTCTCCCTTCTGGTCTCATGTCACCTTATAGTCATCTCAGCACAGTGACATCACCCTTCCAGCCCCTCCCTTCTAGGCCCGGGTGTGTGCATTTTCACACGTCACACCTGTGCTCTGCGGGCCCAGGTATCCACCATAATCATGGGAGGCGAGCAAGGTCGCAGGTACCCACCACAGAGGCCAGTGTGGGAGGGTGTAAAGAACCTCCATTCCCTCCATTTGCCCTACAAACCTTACTCCGTTCTCCATAGAACAACCACATCTCTCATCACCCCCCAGCCCCCGTATCCTGCCCAGATTTTCAAGTTCAATTTGCAAATTACCCATAATTATCTCAAATATTCTCCATCTTTAAGCTCCTGAATGCCAGGTACCATATCTTCCATTTATGTTCTGCTTTGGCAGACCACACAGGGAAGGGCTTTGCATGCAAAAGACACTCAAGGAAGGTTTTTCAACCAACAGTTATAATGGCAAGTAGGTTGGGCAAGAGACTGCATTTGCATCATTAAGCACACTGCCCACCAGGCTAGGGTCCACTCTGGGTCCTCTACTGGGCCACAGACCTCTGAAAGCAGAGTAGTCATGCAGTTGGGCTTTGCAATTCCACCAACTTAAGTAACAAAGACATGGAAGCGATCCCATCATGGCATTATCATGGCCAGGCACTTTGCTATGTGCTTCATAATCTATTTCATTTCATCTTCAAAACAGTCAATGCAAAATTTAGCAACCAAGTGCTACTGTCATTTTTCACATGAGAACGCCGAGACCAGAGAAGCTGTAGACAGTCTTGAAGAATGTGGTATGACCACCAACCTGGATCTCATTTCACTACTTTATGCCTCTTAATAGATAGTACACCCATACATGGGCCCCCAAAATCTATCAACACTGTTCAAAATCTAAGAAAATACCAAATATTTCAAATATGGGAGAAGCTTCATTCTTTCCTTTTTTTTCATTACCTTTTGTAAAAATCCTTCACCCTAAAAAAGAATGATTATATTTGCACGTGATTGTTTTGTTACTTAGATTTTTCTTTGCGATTGATTTAAATATTGAGAAATGCATGTATTCAGTTATTTTTATTTGAAAAAAAACATTCATTTTCCTTAAAATTAGATGTACTACAAAGCAAAGTAATAAAACCAACAAGAGAAAAAAATTAATCAACAATAATGAAAACATCTGGCAGGAATACACAAGATAATTGGAATAATATGTAGCATTTTTTTAAGCCAGAGAGAAGTGCTCTGTATCTTGTATTGGGTAAAAGACCATTGTATTTCATCCTGTAAGAAACAGAGTAAGACCCTGGGCAGTAGCAGTAGCTCACTCATAGAAAATGCCAGACCCAGGAATGGGTGGTAGGGAGCTACTGGCCTCTAGGGGGAGCTCAAGACTTCCTCTCTAGAGCCAAGAAACCAGAAAGTAGGGTAGAATCTTTGTGTCCTTGGTACCCTCTAGGATCAACAGGAGTTGGCGCTCCCTTGTGGTTTGGCAAGAACTTCAAGCCAGATCAACAGGAATGGGGGAAAATTTAAAGACTTTCAAAATATCAAAAAGGTTAACAGAAATATTATACCCCACTCAAAATACACATCATGCACCCAGCCCCCAACACACAGCCACCAAATTATCTACAACTTCAGGTTTCGTTGCTTTTGACTGTAAGAAGAGATGCCTGGTGTCATCACTATTCACCTAATACTGAGAAGCTGCGGAAATGGCACTAGATGTTTATCGCACCCACTTCCTCCCCGTCCTGGGCACGCGGCCAGACTACATTCCCAGCCCCTCTTGCAGTTCAATGAGTGAACAGGTGAGCTTGACTTCTACCAGTGGAATGTGAGTGAAAGTGATGTGTCACTCCCAGGCCTGACCCCTGCAGACCTTCTCAAGGAGGGCCACTTTGGAAGAGTAGTAAATGCTGCAGGATCACAAGGGAAAAGGGAATGGGCAACCATGCTGGGCTGTAGGTGCTTTGGTGGAAGCACTAAGGCAACAGCACCATAAGGGGGGTGTAGGGTAAAGGCTGATCAGGTCTTTCCATCCTCCCACCACTGATGATGGACACCTGAGGTGCTGTGAGCACTCCAGGGTGGGCATGCGCAAGTGGGCACACCTGCGTTGGGCACGGGCATAAATGGGCAGCGTCATGAGGACACCAGAATTGCGAGGACCAATAGACAGAACTGCGAGGACCAACAGACAGAACTGCGAGGAGCAGCAGCAGAGAGAGAAAGCAGTCAAGAGGGTGAGCTGCGCTGGGGCTGGGAGGCCTGCCAGCCTCCCGGCCCCCCAGCACCCCTGCCTGCCATGTACCTGGCCACCTCTACTAAATAAAGTATGAAAAGCCACCGAGGGCTCCAAGACTCTCCTTCCCTGACCCGTCTGCCCAGAATCATCCTGAACCTTGCTTCAGTGATGCCCCCATCCTGCCACTACAGGGGGATCCTGTATTCCCAAAATATAGACACCAATGTAAATCAACATTACCTCAATTCAAACAAACAAATAAAACAAGGCAAGAGGAGGCTGGATCCCTGAGTCACAACCTGGAGGAAAGCTGCTGATGAAAAGCACCTGTGTAAGGTTTACAGGCATAAGAAACAAACACCACACTAAGCCAGTGAGATTTGGAAAGTAATCTAGTATAGATGAACCTAACTCACCCAGATGTAATTAAATGGTTGTTGATGAAATAGTCATGATTGATACCCTGGACATGGATAACCAGCATCACAGCCAGACAGCGTGAGAATGCCTGGAGTGTAAGGTCTTCATTGGGGGGGATCAGCTGAGGCTGTATGAATCACCCCAGAGTTGGGATTTAGATCCAGATTTTTTCATTCTACTGTTTGAATTTTGTCTGTGTGTTACATATCATAGCTACATAGGCAGTTGCAAACCAGAGCTGGGTAATAAATAGCCAAGAATCTGAGCCATGTTGAAAAAAGCTCAGAAAAACCTTGCTTTCTACATTTGTTAATTACAAGGTGGAATAGCCATTCCTCAGGATATTTTCATTATGTACAGACCAGCAGTTCAGGCCTCTCTGGTGGTGCAAAGGGTTGAACACCGCACTGTGGGGCTTCTACAGCCGCTGCAGCATGGTTCAATCCCGGGCCAGGGAGGAGATTGGCACAGCAGACCTCTCCTGCCTCCCTGCTGCTTCCCTCAGCAGTATATTTTGGTTGATGTCTCTGTTCTACTCCCACTCTGTCTCTGGTGAATCTTCTCACCACCCATGACTCTGACCTGTAACCCAGTTCTTGTATGCATGCGTACATAAATAAAATCTTAAAAAAAAAACAGCAATTCAAGGGCTCACTTGATGGTATTTACATATGAGGCAAAAGAACTCATTTAACAACAGTTATCTCAGTGGTGTTGATCCACAGGCTTTCAACTCCATTGTCTCCTTCCCAACTTGTAAAAACCGGGAAAGAAATCATCAACCATGATAAGCTGACATGAAGAATAATCATCATCATCATCAAGAAATCATGAATCGTTTTTATAACTTTGGAAAAACAGGGCCACAAATGGGCTAGTAGACAATTCAGGAACTGACAAAATTGATGTCTTAAGGTTTCCTTCCAAGGTACAGCTTAGAACAGTGTCTCAAGCAGAGATCGAATTTCTCAGTACAAAGTTATGGTTTATCCAGTCATCTGAATCTCTAGGTAGAAGAAAGCCTGGATTCTGACAAGCTAGGTAAGACAGAGAAACACTGCACCCAGATGCGGGATTCAAACCTGAATTCAGAGGCCCCCCTTGGTCAAGCATGAAAGTGGCCTTAATCTTTTTATGCCACATAATTTTATCTGCAAATAAAAATGATACTAATACCTCATCAGGCTTTTATGAGAGTTCAATTAAATAATAAAATAATATCGTTGAAGCTCTCAGCTCACACCTTGCCTGGCTCTTAGATGGTGCCAGGTAATTGCTGGGGTTTATTTCAAGGGTTATTAGCATCTTGTAAAAGGAAGTTTTCCAAGGTATCCTGGAAGTTTTATTCAAACTCTGATTATATTCCCCCTTTTTTTTGTTGTTTTTGTTTGTAGTGCAAAGTCCCCAGAACTGCACTGTCAATGCCAGTCACTAGCCAGCAGATACTACACACTTAAATCAATTAAAATTTAAGTCTGTCCTTCAGTCACACTTGCCACATCTCTCATAGCCATGTGAGGTCACTGGCTACTATACTGGGTGGTGCAGAGGAAGAATATTTCCATTACTGTAGAAAGTTCTACTGGACACCAGGGTTTAGAGGAAGAATAAAGTTGGGGAAAATTTAGGGAAATCAAGTCACTGGCCTGGAGCGGTTTGCACAGAACATGTGAGAGGCAGGGTGAGAGGCCAGAGAAGTCGCAGGCATCCTTCCACATCCATGAGAATATAAGGCTCGTTGGAGAGAGACTCACTTTTTCACTTATCTTCCTATGAGGATATTTTAAAAAATAACAGTAGCTTCTCCAGGTAGGAAATCTCAGACACTAAGGTTGGCATGCCTCAAGTACTTGGCTCCTGACCAGGGCTTAGGCCTGCTGGGACATGGCTGTAGCACCAAGAGAGGGCCCCTGTATATGATATTCTTAGATGCTCTGAAATTACTACTCAAGGAGAACATAAAGCAGTAGAGACATTGTTTGCCATACGATTAATGGCCTGATAGCAAACAGAAATATAATTTTCTTTACATCTGTTCATCTTTTGCAATTCCCCCCACCAATATGACTATATTTTTATATAAAATATGTTACATGAGCATAAAATAGATCATATTCAGGCCATTTTTTTAATCCAGAGAACAACGCCTCAATAACACAGCTTTCTAAAAATGCTGTTCTGTTTCCAACAAGCATTCAAAGCTTTTATAAACACATTTTTACAAAAACAGACATGCAATGTTAAAGCAGGGTATGTTATGTGCCAAGAAGTATTTATATTATAAATTTGTGTGTGGGGGGGGGTTGTTTGTTTTTGTTTTTGTTTTTTTCCCAAAAGCTAAGAAGAGAGAAATCCAGTTGGTCGCAACTAAAATTCAGGAACGACAAGCTATTTTTCTTCTTGTCTTTTTTCCGTCCATAGTATCACTTTACTTTTCCCATTTTTAAAGATCATAAAAATAGAGCTTGCAGGTTGTTTTGTTACCAAATAAAGGCAACTCACTAGTATATATAGGGGTATATCAAACCTTTCAACCTTTAGGTTTCCCTCTGTTGAGCCACCGGACTTCAAAGCCCTCCCACCAGCATGTCTCTGGCACATGCCCTTTACATGAACAACAAGCTGAGTGTCTCCAAGCGTGTAGACCAGTGGAGAAGAAGCCCCGGCGAGGCTGGGAGGGGTACAGGGCCCATCCAGTGATGTTCAGATGCTTCCCAGGCCAAGGGACAAAGAACAGCCCAGCCTGGCTTCCTTCCTCCACTCCAAGATCTAGAAACCTATATCAAGCTCAAGTTTCAAGGCGCCAACTTCTTCCTTCTGTTTAATATTAGAACGAAGTTTGTTTCTTTCCCTAGGATCTCCCAAAGATTATGAGTAGTGAATCTGCCATCTTCACTCAGGGTCTGGGAGATAATTTATATGACCCGGGAGAGCAGGTTAATGTTCTTTTACAATGTCTACATCCATTTGGAACTTCAATTTCCTCTTGTCTATTGTCCCAGAGATGCTAATCTTCCTGCCTTCCCATGGCCCTCTTCTGCTGCAGTTACAGCCAGAACACCACTTCCTACCCCTCAGCCATAGATGGCTGGGTGGAGTTACAACATCATCTGAAAGCGTCAGAGGCCTGGGAGAAAAACCACCTCTCGGTTCTCCAGTTTCTAGCTTTGTGATCTTGTATAGGTTACTCAAGCTTTCTAAATTTGAGTTTATCTGAAAAGCAAAGACAATACTTGTCTTTGGATTTTTTTCAGCATACAGTGTAGTGGTGTATCACAGAATGAACTTCCCAGTAACACCCAGGTACAGACAGTAACACCCAGTAATGTCAGCCGCTGCTGTCACTGTCACAGCCATCATCCCACGGTCATCACTATCAGATCAGGAGCACCATCACCGCCGTGTCAGTTCTATCACCAGTATCACCTTATCAGCCTCACCACCATCACTGCCATATCAAGATCAACATCACCAAAACCGAACTATCACCACAGCAATATCATTATCATCACTCTCTCCATCTCAACATCATTATCATCATAGCTTCAATGGGAGAGATGAGCTCAAAGACTTCACGTAAAGTCAGGGTTGGAGAGGCCATTTTGGTCTAGAAGCAAAGCACTGAATGAGCAGGGGAAGGGATAAATGCAGGAGAGGGATAAATGGCCAATGAGGTGGTACCGGCACTTACTAGGCACAAGCCAAGAACATCAGTCATCACAGTGCACAGGAGTGTTGTACACAACAAACACCCTTTGTCCTGCAGGACTTTCAAAAGTCTTGCTGACCATTGTGTGTAAAAGTCAAGTCTAAAATCTACTCTGTGTTACCTATACACATGACATATTGTTTATAAAGTTTTAATACATACTTGGATTTTCCAAGAATATAAGTACCGCGTAAATCAAAGAAAGGTCACAGTGTTTAGCAATATGCTAAGAGGTGGTGGTTCAAGCATGGCTATGAACTCTTTAACACTCCTTCCAACAAGAGGTGGGGTCTAGGTGGCTACAATCTCTCCATCTTCCACTATCTCCCCTCATGCCTGTCCTGACCAAGAGGATAGCAGAAGAGATGCTACATGACATTCAAAGCTAAGTCACAAGGGTTATGCTGGCACCGCTGTCCTTGGAGCCCTGACTGCCACCTGGGAACTCCAAACACCCTGAGCTGACATATTGGATCTCCACGTGTGGTCAGACAGGTCTTCAACCTCCCCACCCAGAGGCAGGCAAGTGAGTGAAGCCATCTTGGAGTGAGTCCTTCAGCTGAGCTGGGCCAGGGCCAGCCACTTCCAGCTGTTGGCCCTGGAACACTGAGACAGGGAAGGCCACTCTATTTGTGCTCCTTCTGAATTCCTGACCCACAAGACCCAAGAGCATTGTAAAAGGATTGCTTAGGCTGATGGAGTTTTTTTTTTTTTTTTTAAGATTTATTCACTTTATACATACAAGAGCTGGAGTACAGGCCAGAGGCAGAGGGTGAGAGGATTCACCAGAGACAGAGTGGGGAGCAGAACAGGCAGATCTACTGAAACACACTGCTGAGGGGAGTAGCAGGCGAAACAGAAGAGGTCTGCTGCACCATGTGGGTCTCCTCCCTAGCCGGGGATTGCCATGGATGCTTCACAGAACAGCACTCAATCCACTGCACCACCAGGGATGCCTGAGGCTTCTGAGTATTTTTTTAAAGATTTATTTATTTATGCACACAAGAACTGGGGTACACGCCAGAGGTGTGGGGCGTGAGAGGATTCACCAGAGACAGAGTGGGGAGCAGAACAGGCAGAGGGACCCAAGCACACTGCTGAGGGCAGCAGCGGGCGAGGCAGGAGAGGTCTGCTGCGCCATGTGGGTCCCCTCCCTGGCCGGCGGCAGGGATTGAACTCCTGCTGCAGTGGTTGTGGTTTGCTTCATAGTGCATAGCTTAACCCACTGCGCCACCAGGGAGGCCCGGCTTCTGAGTTTTGATTTGCTCTCCTGCACTAGCTAACTGGAAGATGCCCTTCTGGAAAACCATGATGCCAGTATAATCTGACTTGATCAGTTTATACCTGAAGCTGTCAAGTCCACGGTGATTCCACCTCCAGGTGCAAATGTGTGGTTATTTCATTACTGCTTCTGTCAAAGCATTTATGCACTTTTTAATCCGACTTTTTGTTTTAGACAAATGACTTTCCCTCTAGTCCTCTTTCATGTTTCAGTTATGGCACTACTTTAATTTCATTTTGAATTGAGAGTTTAGGTTGTATTGTCTTTGAAATTCATTTCAAGATAGAAACTCAAAACTCACTTGAAGTTATGTTGTAGAAATACTCATTAAAAGAAGGGAGAGTTCAACCAATGACTTGAAACCACCGAGTCGGGCACTTCCCCCAAGACCTGGAGAGGGGAGACATGTTTTTTAGCAACTTTCTAGTTTTCCTGAGATCTGGCTTTCTTCTGTTTCCATTGTTTGAGTCCTGTGAGACTTCGGTAGCATCCTTAGGCTGACATTTTGTTAGCTGGTCCTGGCAGGTTCTTCCTGGTTCAAAAGGTTCTTCTCTTCAAAGAGATACTCAGTTTAGTTCGCACCTCTAGTAGTTCTCCTTTGCCTTGACAGGAATATGGAAGCCCAAAGACATGGAGCAAAGTTGCATTTCTCTAACATTTGGTGGCATGACTCAGATCCAAGAGATAGGTGTCTTTTTCCTTTTTATCTTTACTTCTGACATAACCATTAAAAGTCAAATAACACTTGCCAGTTGCTTTCAGCAACATCTTTGCTTTGGTCTGTATTTCCCCTTCCTTCCAGGCTAGCATCCACCTTTCAATGAATCCTCCCTGCTCCTTTTATTCTTGCTGAATTTCTTGTGTGATACTGGGTTTTGCATTAAGAGCCTTTTGACATTCACATCAAAATCATTGTCAGTCCGGGTGTCAGAAATTCACTTTTAGTAGTTGTCCACCCTGGGGTCTCTGAAAATCTTTGTCCATGGAAGTACGTTTTTTCTCCAAATATCTGCCTCTGTAAAATATGAACAGGATGTAGCTCTTATGCAGGGAAGCTAGTGCCAGCCCCTGGGGTCCAGACGTTCCAAATGGCACATTCACTCTGCAGAGTATGTTGAAGATCTGTTTAGTGATGTCTTCCTGCTTCACACTGATAACCTCCCCTTCTCCCCCAGTTGCCTTGTTTCTACCAAATATGACCCTGTCCCTCTGGCTGTTGTGGTTCAGACCCTGAGGGGACAAGTGATCAAGCTGGACCAATGACCGTCTCTCTTCAATGAGTGATCAATGAGATGTCAGTGCAATTTGCACTAGTTACTTCAGTTCAAAAAAAAAGTTTAAAAGTGCAGAAACTGTGGGACAGAGACATGCTTTCTCCAGAAAAAGGGGAGTAAGCAGCCACTTTGCAAGAGGCATAAATAGAGACAGACCGAGCGTTTGGATGCAGTGAGTTGCTGGTCTCAGCATCTGGCCAAGGCACAGTGGCCTTTTCCCTTGGGTTCCACTAGGCATTCTATAAACCTCCCCTGTCTTTTGTTCTCTCCTGTCAAATCAATGAGTTTGCCCATCACTAATTCAGAGAGTTTCTTTCTGCATAAGTTTCATGGTTGAGTTTCTTGAATTAATTGAAAAATCAGTTCAAAGACGTTAACAGTAATTGAAACAGGATTTCCTAAAATATAGTTGGCTTAATATTTGGAAAAAGAATAGCAGTTTGGGAGAACATAAAATTTGCTCCCGCCCCCAGGAGAAAATAAAAAAAAAAAAAAAACCTGACCCAAGAACACAAGGAAGGGGGAAATACAGAGAAAAGTGTAACTGTAGACTGTGGCATTCTACCACACCAAAAGGCGTGTGGGCAGGAAACTCACATCGCGGGTGAGCCAGTATCAGCTGGCACCAAGCGCTCTCTCAAGTGGCTTGCTGATGACAGTGTTGATAAAGCTTGGCTTGGCTTTGCAAACCCCCAAATAGCCACCGCATGAGATCCTCAGGCACTGGCACGGGGCTCACAGCTCCATGCCAGGAAGAGGCCTGCTCCAGTTTCATTTCTGCAGAGCTCAGGGAAGGAAACATATTCCAAAGAGCCTGCTGCTCAGCTCCCACCCAGGCTGCCATCTTTGTTTCTGAAAGATAACAAGCATCCCAAGTTGGTTGTTTTTACTTTTCTGATGAGTGTGGACCAGCTCTACCCTGGCAACCCAGAGAACTTCTCTGCTACCCAGAGCCTACAATCTGACCTCCTTCCATTAGGGCTGAACACCCACCCTGGGGATGGGGACCACTTTCCCTGTTTGTTCTTCCCTGGTGCTCTCCCTCAGCTTCAGCATAGCCTTTTGAGTTCTCTTTATGTCTCTATACTTAGGATCCTCTCAGGGCTTAATCTTTAACTTCTTCAGTATAAAGGATGATGATGATGGTGGTGGTGGTGATGGTGATGTGATGGTGATGATGAGGATGGTTGATGATGGTGATGATGATGGTGATGGTGACAGTGATGATGAGGATGGTAATGATGGTGATGATAGCAGTGATGGTGGTGGTGATGATGGTGATGATGAGGGTGGTGATGGTGGTGATGGTGATGGTGATGACGAGGATGGTGATGATGGTGATGGTGATGGTGATGATGATGGTGGTGGTAGTGATGGTGATGTGATGTGATGGTGGTGATGGTGATGGTGATGGTGATGGTGATGGTGATGATGGTGATGGTGGTGATGGTGGTGATGGTGGTGATGGTGGTGATGATGAGGATGGTGATGGTGATGATGGTGGTGGTGGTAGTGATGGTGATGTGATGTGATGGTGGTGATGGTGATGGTGATGGTGATGGTGATGATGGTGATGATGGTGATGGTGGTGATGGTGGTGATGGTGGTGATGATGAGGATGGTGATGATGGTGGTGGTGATGATATATATGATATGATGACAATAAAAGATGGTGATGATGGTGGTGGTGATGATATATATGATATGATGACAATAAAAGGTTTTGGAAAGCTAAATACTAGATTATAATACTGTCTCGAGAAACCTAGGCATTGTTCTAGGCAGAGTCAAGACACCGGGGCATCATGACCTTGCTGTATTCAAAGACCAAGTGTATTGGCTGAAGAACACAATCTTTTTTTTTTTTTTTTTGCATGGAAGAGCTGGGGTGTAAGGTCAGAAGTATGGGGGTGAGAGGAGTCACCAGAGACAGAGTGGGGCAGAGACAGGCAGATTTACTTACATTGCTGAGGGGAGGAGCAGCGGGGAGACAGGAGAGGTCTGCTGCATGCTATGTGGGTCACCTCCCTGGCCAGGATCAGGCCAGGAGGCCTTAGCAGTGACAGTGCTGAGACAACCCCTACACCTCCAGGGAAGCCCACGAAGAGTGCCATTTTTAAATTTCAGAACAAATAACCTTCCATCTATCTTCAGATATCTGTACTGGATCCCCAATACCAGCGTTTTCTCTGTATTTCACAAGTTACATTTTAACTCCTGGAATAGAGACTCCATGGCACTTGGGATAGCATGCTGACTTGTAGAGGGCGCTACAAACATTTGGGATGACGTCATATGTAATGGTAACCAAAGCATGATTCACAACCACCCTTGCCGCTCCAACCAGGAGTAAAAGCAGGAAAACGTGCTCCTCCATGAAAGGTGGTATCTAGAAAAGAGAGAGCTTCAACCAAGTTAGTTGATATTCTAGGAACTTTAGCAGTCATAGGTGTTCACATGCAGAGAGGAGGGAGGAGAAAGGGGCTCATGATGTCTGCTTCTAATACAGCACTGAGTCTCCGGTGCTTTTCCCTTCCATGCCCCCCAGGCCGTGACCAGAAAGTTAACCTGGAAGGTATAATCTTATCACATAGAGGATGGAATCGATAATGTGTGAAAGGCATCTGGAGCCAGAAATTCTGAGACTTTACACCTTTAAGGCCTAAATTTGTCAAAGGACCCAGAGCAAATTAACCTATTTCTCTGCTCTGGAGAGAAGACAAAGCATCTCCCTCTTCGCTGACAAGGACTGCTGGCGATTTGGATGAATGATGCTGAGAGAAGAAAACGATGGATTATGAACTTCCTAAGGAAATGAATTTTAAAAGAAACCCCAAACGAATCACAAGCTGCTTTGTTTTCTTATTCATGACCTTCTTCTACCTTCTCTTCCATAAAGCAAATGGAAACGTGTCATTCTGATGAACGGTGATTGCTTCCTGGCCATGCATCAACTAAAATGAGATGTTTTATCGTGACAGATTTAAGGGGACATGCGCATATATTTAAGAGGCATTTTTTAAAAATCACTCTTATTATTCATGGCATTCAAAAAACTTCCTAGCACTTTCTTTCTATCCCACCCCCTTTCCTATAGATCTTTAAAGGTAGAGAAATGACACGGCACGTGGGGGTAGTTGCTTACTGCCTTGTTTGGGTAGCTGTATTGCTTACAACACTGCTGTAAAAAATGTTGCCCAGTATCAGGATTGTGATTAGTCAGGAAAGAATCCGCACTGGCAAATTCTACAGTGAACTATTTCCTTTGGAAACAAATACTCCAAACTCCCATTTTTAAGGCGAGCGCTTATGCAATCTGTACTTCCCTTCTTGGAAGCAACTTGCCTATGCAGGAAGGAAAAGGAAACAGAAACGGTTTAGACAGGTTGTGGTCACCCCAGAGTGATTTTTGAACAGAAACTCCCAGAGGGCAAGGATGGCACAGAAGAGACTCGGGGGGTGGAGATAAAGCTGCTGGTTTGCCTCTGTTTTCTCCAGTTCTACCCTGGCACCTGTAATTACATTTAAAACTCAGTAATTATCTGTTGAAGGTAGTTGTGAAGGTCCAGCAAGGGACTTAACACATTAAAATTCATCTGCAAAGGGATGGTAGCTAATGATGTGGGAGAAGAAGTGACCAGAAAGGAAGAGAAGGGGTGACGGGATGAATGAGTGAATACATCCTCGGGGCCAATAAACATCAACCCAGCGGACAGAAGTGGTACCACCAGGACCTAGAAGGTTCATGCCCAAGGGGCTGGAGTCACACCAATCATCTGATGGACCAGCCTCCAGCACCCAAGTCAGCTTGCAGAAATGCGCGCAGAATGAACAAACAGATGGATAAATGAACGAAGCTGCTCCAACCTAAACCTTTACCTCTAGGCACAAACAACAGCTGCTGTGTCTGTAATAAATCTTTTTGAAAAATCAATGTAAATTTAGGCCATTTCCTCAGCAGAAAAAAAAAATAACCTGACAAGTATAAGCACGCGAGGAACAAAAGCCCTGGAGGCTAACGATGGGACTAGCTGTGCTTGACAGCCCCCATCTACAAAGAAGCGTCTACAAGTTTGTCCATATTCAGCTAGCGGCTCGTGTGGATGGTGCATTAGTACAGGTGCTCTTCATCCAAGATAGTTAACTCAGGTGGTCTTCATCTCAGCTAGTGGAGTTCAGTGCCAAGTACTGGTCTGGAACCCGAGAATGCCATCACCAAAGGAGAGCAGATCAGGTGTAGGCCAGCAGAGAGTGAGGGTGGAGTTGGCCTGTGAAGCCACCCCAGGAACCTTCTCGGCTTTGGGTGGAGTTCATTGAAAGCCCCACACACAGGGTAGTTACAAGAGCACACAAGGAATGCTGACACAGAAGCAGAAGTTGCCCAAGTTTGGGATGGAGCACAGCCACAGGGTAGCTGGGAAGAGTCAGATTCTAAGAGCAGTACGGGGCAGCTGTCCATTGGATTAGCAAGGTGAAGAGGAGGTCTGTTTGGGGGAAGGAAATGGGTTCAATTTGTGGCATGCTAATTTTGAGGTGACAGATGCGCATGCAGAAGCACATGTAAGTTCACACTGGGGCTCCCACCAGGCAAGATCTGATAGATAACTTGACTGGCAGGAGAACACAAGGCAAGGCAACAGAGAGAGGAAGTAGCTGTGGGCAGAACCGTGATGGCAGAAAGAGCAAGTGATGGCCTCTCAAGGGACAATTGGAAAGGAGGCCAGGTGGTCTACTTGGTTCAGAAGAGAAGACCCTTAGAAGGCAATACTCAAAGGTGAATGTGACAGTTTAATAAGAGGAAGGACTGAGGAAATGTCATTAAAAAAAGACAGTGGCCTAGAAACAATGACTTCTACTTGTGTTGAGTGATGGAAACGCGAATATGAGGGCAAAGGCAAATATTGAGGCAGTGAGTTTAAAATATTCTTTTGATACAACTTGATGTTTGTTCTGTTTTAAAGAACACACATTACTCCTCTCGTAAGATACAGCTGACATGGATTGTCCTGTTAAGTTTCTGCTAATCTAACAGAATACAGAGTCCTAGAATACTCTAACTGTACTAACAGAGCCTCATTTTGGATGCTACTTCCCTCGTGTTCATCTATCAGAGTTGGTTGTTCAAGAAACACTTGTAGAGTGAACTAGTCAAAGTTAACCTGCTTATGGTCTGGCTGCCCAGTGTGGTGTGGGGTCTTGAGAAGATTACATGAAAATTAGTGGCAGAGCTAAACTACATGGTAGATCTGTATTTTACATTTTGAGAAACCTCTATTAATATTGTCCAAAGAATGCAAAAATGCAAATCTGAAGGGCTACATGCACTCCTGTTTCTGTGCTGTGAACAGTTAATGCTGCACAATACCGAGATGTAGAAATCCAACAGGATTGCAAAATCAGTAGTATTGATGACCTTTCCTCAGTCCTTCCTCTTATTAAACTCACATTCACCTTTGAGTACTGCCTTCTAGGGGGGGTCTTCTCTTCTGAATATTAAGGAAGCCTGTTCCTGAAGTTACCAGATGGAATATTTCTGAAAGAGACATGCTCACTCTTTTACTTTTTAATTCTACAAGAGTATGGTTCATATAGGAAAAACAGAATAGATAACTTTCTTCCCAGTTTTTAATATTTTTAATGAAATAGTGAGTGCTTATTTATTATTCTCCAAATAGCAAATGAGGTTTTTTTTACATATCTACATGAACTCATGAATTCAAATGTGTATACTGAGTTTCAGTTCACTGAAATGCTCATCTTTGTTAACATATGTTGTCCAAACTTGATCCAGCGAAAACATCCTCAGGTTAGTTCCTGAGTCCTTTGGACAGAGCCTTAATAATCTTTTAACTTCCTTTCTAATTGGTATAATGCAATGTCCCAGGTTCACCTTGTGCATATTCTATGTAGACCTAGAATCATCTTTTTCCCAGGAATCTCTATTTCCTTTTAATGGAAAGTAGTATTTCAAGATCATAATCTGACACTAGCTGTGTCGCCACTACTAGAATTACTAATTGTTTCTAAGCCTCTTCAGTACACTGGTATGAACTGTTGAGATATAGCATTCATCCGATTAAAATTCAGTACCACGGAACTTTTATTACTTAACTCCTTCTCTCTAGCATTTACATCTACATTCCTCCATGCCTAGAATCCTGATTCTCGAGAATACAAAGGACTACAGAATTAGACTATCACATAATTGCTCGTTGCTTTATCCCCCATTACAAATAAACAATCTCACTTAAAATTAGCATTATACATAAAACAATCTCAATTAAAATTAGCCATAAATGTAATTCTTGAAGATAGTTTAAAATGCTTTTTACATTTTCTGTTCTACATTTTTTTTTATTATTAGTTATATTTGACATCATTTGTAGTCCCCAGGGGATACCCACCACCATTTCACCCATGCACCATCACCTCAGTCCCTTGTGCACCCTCTGGCATCTTCCCCGTCTTTGCCCTCCCTCCTTCCCCTCCCCTCCCCCATGGTCCCTTTGGTTTATCCCGGCTTTTTGGTCTTATTAAGTTTTTGTTGTTGTTGTTGTTGTTTACTTTTGGTTATAATTGCCCAATTCCTTGAGCTTATTCTTTATTGTTGTTGTTGTTCATTTTTAACATTTGTACATTTGCACTTTAAATACACTGTGGAAACACAGACATGCACACTATACTTTTTTCTTTCAGACACTCATCTGATCCTAGTTCCAAAAGAAAATATGTATTTAGTGCTTACTGTTAAACCACATGTCCATGGCTATGATTTTGTTTGACTGGAATTTGTTTGGTAACAGATTTACTCAGGAAAAACTCAAGGGAAACATATGAGCCACTGAGTTTGTACATTTGTACCTTTCACATGAAAATTAATTTATCTGGATATAAAATCCTTAGCTGTTGTTTCTTTCCTGGCCTATCTAAAATATGTTAGTCCTTTTCCTTCTGGCATAAAGCTGCAGGGAAGTACAACAGCAGCCTTATTTTCTCTCTCTTATTGGTGATTTGATTTGCCTGATCACAGAAGTTTATGTTTGTCTTGAAAAATCTAATAATTTTACTAGTTTTTTATCAGTCAGGGTGAATTTTTTCAGATATGTAGTACACATTTTCAGTATGAAATTTTAAAATAATGTCTTAGGAAGTTTTTTAATTACAATTTTTAATATTTCTATTATTCTCTCAATTTAAATCTATCTTTTGGGATCGCATACATTTTTTATAATACATATGTTGGATCTTCTTTGCTTATCTTTATCATTTTCTCTCCTTTCCTCCTTTTCTCTAATCATTTTCTGAGTAATATGAACCCATTTCTGAGTCTTCATAACTCTGGTTTATGTTCTTCTTTCTCATCTTGTGTCATTTCTTACTATATTTTAACTTTTTAAAAAATAACAGGTTGTCATTTTTATTCAATGGGGGCTGTCTTTCCAGTTTTATTTCATTTTCTGTGGGGAAATTTTACTTTCTTCTTATTTTTAATAATAACTTTATATGGAATTATATCTTGACCATTTCCTGTTGCCCATTTCTATATAAAATCAGTTTTTCTGAATCTTGAATAGGGTTTTAGTTCATGATAGTTTTCTAACTTTTGATTTTAGAACACCTCCTCCTTTTTTGTTTTCAAAACATAAGGCAGTTTGTTCTCTGGGCTCTCTAACCTCTACGCTCTCTCTCTCTCACTCTCTCTCTCTGAATGTTTATCTGCACCTTTCCTCTCCCTTGTCTCTATATTGCTTAGGTTAGGTTCTGCTCTCATAAGTTTCTCCTCCATAAAAATTTAGCTGGGAAAAAATTTGGAGTTCAAGGTACCCCTATTTTTTCCAGCAGCTTTAGATTTTACCATGGACTTTCCAGTAGACTCTCAAGACATCCCCTAGTTTTGGTGACTTCCCAGTGAGTACCTACTAGAAGTCTGTGATTCTTGGGCATGTCAGTTCCTTTATTTTTACCACTCAATGTTCTTTTTCACTACGTTTTTACAAATATCATTCAGCTCCATGTTGCTGTTAATGGTTTGCTCCCTTCCTCCAAACAATAATGTATAACTTGGTAGGGACACATACCAGCTTGTTAGTTAATGATACTTACGTATTTTGGTTTTGCTTTCTCTTTTATCTATTTTGCAAGGAAATTTTTAAAATTCTGCTGTCGTAGTCATAATATTCTAAGATATGTGTACATCTGATTGTTATTTTATATAGCAAAAAAAAGCGGATCGTATAAAAAATTTTACTTGGAAATGAAACAGATATGATTTCATATCTGAAATTTTCCTTAATGAGAGGAAGGTTTGATTATTTGAACTCTTAGGTCTTCTCTGGTTCTGAGACTGTACAACTCAAGGCTTGAAGCAGCCAAGATGGTATGGTAGACAGGACAGAGTTCATCAGATAGAGGGTTGAATCCAGCCTAACCACTTATTACCTTCAATAAATTCTTCATCTAGAAGATGGAGACAACATACCACTGTAAAACCAAGCATCAGACCCGTAGTCATTTACTTCAGGTTTAGAAGACAGCATTGGTTAAAAAGAAGCAATAAGTTAAAGCAACTCAAATGGGTATTAAAATGAAATACTAAAACACCCTCTGATAGAATTCTACCAAGTTGTAGCTTCAGATCAGTAGGTGCTATCAGAATATACAGTTGGTAATACGAATGGGAATATTCAAGGGATGACAGTATTAAGGTAAAAGAAGCAGAACCTTCCAATCTTCCTTCCAAGCTTGTCCACTAGGGAGGAATTCAGTGATCAATGATATAATTATTTTGATTAAATAAATCCTACACAACCATACTTTGGAGAATCCGCTCACTTGACCTAAAAAAATTAAAAATAATTATTATTCAGTTCTAATAAATATGTATTGGTAGCAACAGTGTGAGAAGATCAAAGTTGTTGATGAAGATGAGCCTAGGGTTTTATTTATTCAACAAATACTGAGCACACTATTTCTGACACAAATCCAACAAAGTGCCTACTTACAAGGTCTTGTCTTGAGGTGGGAAGACTGACAGTAAACAAATAAGCAAATGCACGTGTATAACTATGTCAAGTAATTATATGCACTCTGAAGAAAAATAAAACCAGAGTGAGGTCAGATGGGACAGAGGAGAGGTGGCTTCTTTCCACATAAAGAAGCAAATGAATGACTCTCTAAAGGGATAAAACTCAAGCACAAATCTGAATGAAGCAAGGAAATAAATCATGCAACTATTTAGAGAAACAGTGTTCCAGGCAGAGGTAAGTATAAAGGCCCTGAGCTGGGAGTGTAGGTCAGAGCAAGGACCTTGGACCGGTTCTTTATTCACTTACATTTCCAGCTCTGATGATCTCATCAAATCGAATGGTTTTAAGGATCAGTTATACATTGGCAATCCCCAAGTTGAAGGTCAGACTTGCACATCCATTGGTCGACTCCAAAATCTCCCCTGGGCTGTCCCTACGATCTCACATTTGTCATTATCAAATCTTAATTTGTGAAGTCACATCATCCCTGCTTACATCATAATCTTCATTCTCTCGGAAAATGGCCACTCCATCCACTGCACCCTTCAATTTGTTCTTTGTTCTTGGACAGTCTACATACAGTCCATCAATAAATCATGGCGGGTCTTTAAAAGTCTGCCTGGACTCCTGACATTCTCACTGCTCCGGGGGAAACCTTGTCACCACCCTCATCTCTCTGCATCACCACCGCCGCCTTTTAAGCACTTGTGCTGACTCCAGTCATCTTTGCTCCCACATAGACTAGTCTCTACACAGTACAGTCAAAATACTCCTTCTAAAAGTCAGTCAAGGGCCTCCCTGGTGGCGCAGTGGATTAAGCAATGCACTGTGAAGCAAACTGCAGCCACTGCAGCACGAGTTCGATCCCTGCTGCCAGCCAGGGAGGGGACCCATATGGCTTGGCAGACCTCTCCTGCTGTGCCCGCTGCTCCCCTCAGCAGTGTACTTCTGTTGATCTGCCTGTTCTGCTCCCTGCTCTCTGTGGTGAATCCTCTCACCAACCCCACACCTCTGGCCTGTACCCTAGTGCTTGTATGCATAAACAAATAAATCTTTAAAAAAAAATAAAAATAAAAGTCAGTCAAATCCTATCAATCTGCCTCAAAACTTTTTACTAATTCCCCAGAGTATAGTCAAAGTCCTCAGAAGGCCTTAATAATTAGCCTTCTGATTAGCTGCCTCTGCAGTCCTCCTAGCTTCTTCTGTGTCGACCACACTGGCTTGCAGGCTGGTCCAC
Source organism: Galemys pyrenaicus (assembly GCA_019455555.1). Taxonomy (NCBI): domain Eukaryota; kingdom Metazoa; phylum Chordata; class Mammalia; order Eulipotyphla; family Talpidae; genus Galemys; species Galemys pyrenaicus. The sequence goes on along the minus strand of JAGFMF010012255.1, from coordinate 6,179,217 downwards.
AAACATAACAGGTGCACTCTGGCCTCAGGACCTTTGCACTTGCTCTTCTTAGCCTTGAATACTTCTCCACCACACATTGCTACAAATCACTTCTCCATCTCCTTCAGGTATTTGTTCAAAAGAGGTCTTCCCTGATCATCCTATGTAAAAAGTGCAATTTTGACCTCCCTAGCATCTTCTATCATGCTTCATGGCTCCATTTTCCTGTTTATGCAGGAGGGGACAGGAGGCAAAGCATATAGGAAGGTAAATATATAGCAGCACATGAACCAGTAATGACACGGTGTCAACAGCTGAGGAGCATAATAAACCCAACAGCACACCTGGTACTCCTAAAAGAAGATATAAATGCTATAAAAGCACAAATGGTTTTCTCTATCTACTTAAGAAAGAATGGGCTAAAATAGCCTTTAAATAAATACATAAAATTTACATATAAGAAAATCTTCCCAAGTAAAGATTGTCAAATACAGGTGTATGCTCTGCTTTATAAAATAAATATGTTCCTGAAAAGCAGAGTGTACATTTAATTTCTGAATACCAGATGTCATTCTGAATTCATTAGAGGAGCCCATTACTTGAAGGAATCCTGTAAGAATCCTGGTGTAAAATGAATCAGCAGCAGCTTCTTTAACAGAATGTATGAACTGGATTTCCATGTATTTGAGTTGTATAAAATCAGGGTAGGCAGGCCTTAGAATTGGCAAGGGTAGAGAATGGGTTTTCAGAGAGCTTTCAAGGACAAGACTCATAAATTTCTACAAGTGGGGACAGACAAGAATAATTTGCTTCATTCCTAGAGGCAGGAAGTTAGAAACAAAAAGATTTCCTGACTTGAGCTGCTGCTGGTGTCAAACAACTGAATATAATGGAATTCCTTTGGATGCACCTCTCTGGCCTCGTTTCCCTGCCGGCTGCTGGAATATTGCAAAATTTATCAAATAGGTCTCAGAACTAGTGTCATTTTCCATTCCATTCAAAGAGAATCATGATTTAGCTCTTAATTACAAACAAACCCAAACAAAATCACATCGTGCCCCCTTTTCCTGGTTTGTAATCTGTGGTCTATTGACCTACAGAGAAAGAGCTAGTTGTCTTAAAAGCTTTCTTTTGTTTTCTTTTAAAACGAAACTTTGAAGAAAATTTGTGATCATTTAACATAATTTCCCTCAATTTCTAAGGCTGTGAAAGCACTGCCTTGAAGCAAATGAACAGATGGTAAGAGAGCACTTCGTAAATCACAGCTCCCCACTGCCCCTCCCAAAAATATGGAGTCATCATTAATTTCCAAATAATAGTCAATTCTCGTAGGGGACACCGCCAGCCGTCTGTGAGATACAGCCCACGCCAGGCCCTGTTCTACTCTTTCTTCAAGGGAGGGGGGCTGGCTGTTGTCCCTAAACCATTTAAACACCATCCTCACAGCACTGCCAGCAGGAGTACAAGTCATGGGCTTTTCAAAAGACACATCCCAGTCCCCACGCAATGAAGGTTGATGTAAATGTCTATTAGAGCCTGGCTTGTAGCTATAAAAATGTATGAACAGACTGGGATTCTTGTAGGATAAAAAGAAGTAGGTGTGAGATCTTGGGAATATGGCGTTTATCTGCCTATGTAAATGCACTTGTATTAAAACGATGGATACAAAACAGAAGTAAGCAGAGAAAAATCACAGGAAGGGTCATGTCTGGGGCTGCCATTTTGAATCTCTTAGTGTAAGAGTCATTAGTGGTGGACCAATAAAGTAGCTCGCAGGGAAAAAAAAAAGCTCAGCTTGTAGCCTCTGCCTATTTCCATGGTGTAAACACTCCCGCCATGACTGATGTCAGGTGACTAATGTTTGTCAACGGGTCAAATTCCTGAATACTCAATAGCCAGTTCTCTCGAGCCTGTGCAAACCACATCCAGAACGACAATGACACTCTTTCTCTGCCATCCACTCGCTATCCAATCTCATTTACTCTGTCTCAATGAAAGTCAAAAATAAAAAAAAAAAAACAGACAGGCTTGACGTCTGAACAAATATTTGAACACTGTGATTAAATTTCAAAGAATTTGCTCAGATTTGGTAGACTCGCATTTACTGCAGGACTCCCTAAGACAAGGATGCTCATCTAAGAAACTCTACATGTTGCCAAGTTCCTTTAGGGCCTCAGTAGGGTCAAAACTATCTTTATAATAATTCTAAGATGCCATTTGTCTTCTAGTTTTTATTCTCTCACGAGCATAGAGTGGAGTTTTCCAGGGTTTACATGATGTGTTGTATTGCAACAGATTAATTAGAGGACCAGATGTAAGAGTCCAGCTGTCTTGTATTAATGCACACATTAAAGAGATTGGAAGAAATATAGCATAGTGTCATGCTCCCCAATTTTTTATTGTTTAGTGGTTTATAGTAACTTTTCATAAATACATTATTTATGCTAAAATAAAATAGACTTATTATTGTTTTTAAGATGAATTAATAAGCAATTTAAAACATCCTCAGTTTTAACTGCTATTGTATAAATACTGATAGATTTAATACGCATATAAGTGAAAACTACTAGGGAGCCTTAATTTTTAAGACTGTAACAGGTTTAGTCCTAAGTCCCAAAATGTCCATGCCCTGCACGCCTTACAACAATGCTTGTCCAATGAGCCCACATAGAAAAGATTTAGACCCTTTGTCCACAGGACCGTCACCTCCCCCAGAGCAGCTGGCACCCCACTGGAGGTGACTGGAAGTCTAAGAGTCTTCTTCTGTCATCAAACCACAGGAACCAGCACCATCACTGGCACAGAGCAGGTGTGTGAATGCTCCTGAAGGCAGGTCTGAGCAGGGGGTGAGGGGAGGGTAAGGTCACACTGGAGGGAGGCGTCAGGCCCTCAGTAGTCAATCACCTGAGGTCTCAGGTCCCCAGAACAGCAGCTGCTCAACTACCAGGGCAGTCCTCATGGATACCCGTGGGAGGACCAGCCTTTCTGGTGTCTCCAGCCTCTTTGCCATTAATTGAGTTACAGTCTGTCTACGCAGGTCACCTCTGCATGCGTCTACCAACCAGCTGCATGTTAATAACTGATATTGAAGTGCAATAAACAACTAAAATGATCAACTCTAAATTCATGCACTGCTGTGTAGATATTCACCTGCTGGTAGAATTGAAACTTGAGTCTGGTTTTACAGATAAGAAATTGTTAGTAGTAAATGCCTTTGGGTCGCGCTTGCTCTATAGTTATCTGTAATAATCATCTGCTTATTTAAAGTGATGTTTTGCCTTAATTTCTTACTATCCTTATCTCTGCAAAAGTAAACGTACATAAATTTCAGAATTATCTGTGAATGGCAGGCAGGTTTTTTTCAAAAGTTAGAGGCAGGGTTTTATTTATTATAAGCAAAAAGAGAAGCGATAGAGATGAGGGTCTACTCGGAAGGAAACTCCCTGATTCCTGTCTTTCCATGGGATGGGAACTTGAGGTCTTGTGAGCAAGTCCCTTAGTGGCCGCTTCCAGGAGCAGTGAGTGAAACCCCAAGTCCCCTAACTGGTGGGTAGCGCTCCTGCTTCCCTCTTCTCAGTAAGTGGAGCTTGCATAGAAATTCAGTAAACACACAGTGGGTTCTCTCTCCTTTGTTCACTACGATGGGTCAAAATGTGACTGTGATAATGGGTACCTACATAAATACTCTGAAGACTCAAAATTCCCACAGCTCCAGAGCGTGATAGTGGGAGTGTGGGGGGACAGAACAGAGAGGAAAAAGGAGCATCTCAGGTGCAGAGCAAAGCCCTGCTCTCCAAACAGCTTCATCAGACAGGGATACCCTGAGATCCACCCACTAAACTCCTGGATTCAGTTCTTATCGGGCTTCCAAACTCAAAGACAGAGAAGCTATGTGCAAACCTCCTAGAACTCAGAAATTGAGTAGGGATTGGCTAAGAAATACTGTGGAGGCAGCTTGGCAGAGGTAAGACCAGACCAGAGCTGGACCCAGCCCTGGGGCACAGACCAATCTCCACCTCTACCTCCTGGGAGACCCTTAGGTACCTTTGACCTCCACCATCTCTACTTTTTCACCTTACGAATGCAGAAAATTATACCAATGTTGCAGTGCTATCCTGACGGTGAGAAGACAACACAGCTCAGTGGAATGGCCACTCTATCTCCAGACTGTTCAGTTTGCGATCACAAAATATAACTGTTTTAGTTTATTGTCTCTTTCCCTTACCCAAATGTCAACTCTACAAGGGCAGAGACTAGCACCTCTTTTGTTTGCCCCCAGTTACCCAGACACCAATAACAGTGCCTGGCACATAGTAAGTGCTCAGTAAATTCTGAACATGGGAGCCAATGAATGGAAGTCATTATTTACTGTCCTGTAAATAACCTTAATGGATAATTCCACAATGACTATTCTTTAGTAGGTTTTTGCTCAGAAAGAATGAAGAGGCTGCCAGGAACCCCAGCCCACTGTTGGTGCCAGTGACCACATGTATGTGTACATGAGAAACACCTCCAGCATCACAAAATGAACTTGATTTCTAAGTGCAAAGAGCCAGCACAATGTGCCTGAGTACTCCTTCCTGATAAACATTAGCCTTTGTCTTCTGCATGCAAGGGGATAAAGCATCATTCCGGGGACAGGAGATAATCCTCCATCGCTTTGGTGTTAAAGCAGCACAAACAACATGGACACTCTTTCTGCCTGTGATGAGATTCGAAAAGATCAAAGCTGAAGCTTATAGGGCACATGGCTTTGTGTGTAAAAGATAGTTCAACTGATGGGAAGGGAACAGGGGCACTCAGGAGGAAAGTTGGGAAAGTATCTGCATGAGGATAAGAGAACAGCTTGTTGATAAAGCATCAAAGCCAGGTCTGATATCATCATGATCTGGAATCAGCCCCCACTGGCTGCCCTCCACCCCAAAGGGCTCACTGATAGTCCCCGCTATTCCTTGACCTTTGTTCTTTATAATCCTGGTACTGAGATCTTTCTTCTGGATTTCCTGGAAAATCAAAATGCCCATCTGGATGGTCTTCTAATTAAAGACCAGTCTGCACATTCACCAGTAAGATAATGTGCTCAAGCAACACCAGCTGTAGAAAGTCCTGCTTTCACCACTGCAATGTATCATTTCTACTAAAAAATCTTTACAGTGAAATAAATTGTAGGTTTTTGCTCAGAAAGAATGAAGAGGCTGCCAGGAACCCCCACCCAGGGGCACAGCCACACACCACTGCCTGACAATGAGGGATGTTCCATTCCTCCTGACAAGTTTCTCCTCCACTACACCATGGTCAACTCCTGGATATTCTTTCAAGCTCTGAGTTCTCATTCCTAACTCTCCATAATTGTGTTCCTTGGGCAGTGATAGGCCTGCAGGCTGCTGAACCCATTTCCTCTTACTCCTGAGAACACAGCATTTTCCAGACTCTCTTGCCGCTATCATAACATGTGAATAAGCACAGCCAACCCTTACTTGGTGGTTCTTAGAAACCGAGACTTTCAGTGAAATGACATGTCAGGGAAGCAGATCCTGAATAAGGTGGTTTCATTCCACACTGCTCAACATGGAAAGTACCAGGGTGAGATGTTTCTCAAGGACTGACCAGTTCCATGTGTATATAAGTGATGGACGCCCAGGACAGGTCTATCGAAGCCTCCCACATGCCATCTCAGGCTTTTTCCCACCTTCTGGATGAATGTGGAGTAGACAGCCATGAGGTGGAAGAGCCTGGGTCCCTAGTTCCCGGGACAAAGGTCAGACTTGACTGAATTGTCAGGTTATCAGGACCATCTGCTTTGGACGTCACATTGGCAAGAAATTGGCTTTCGTTGGTTAGGTTGCTGAGATTTTAGGGCTTGTCTGTTACAGCAGCCAGCATTCTCTGATAGATTCCTCTTTCCTCCCTCCCAGTGGGTCTTCCAAAGGCTAATAGGACTGAGCTCCAATATTCTGTTTTCCTGCTAGGTCTCCTTCTCCTGGAAGCTGTGCCTTGGAAACATAGTCCTCGCCTCATCATTTCTTGCATAACATTTTTCATTTGACATCAAAACACATGAAACTGTGATTTTTCTATGTGGACAAATACAACTTTTTTGTTGTTGTTCTAGAAGCTGAATCTTTTTAACATTGCTTGACCCTTTTCAATAATTTTAAGGCCCTGTCACTACATACAACATTTGCTCTTTCTCATTTACAGGTATAGAGTCTAGGATGCCTGAAAAAAGGGGAGAGGGTAAATGAATATGAAATAAAGTTGTCTCTCCTAGTGGAGGAAGAAAAACAAGTGTAAAAGCTTGCTCCATTTTTAACAGACCATAACTTAACCTCAGTTTTCTTACAAATGGAAAGTAAAAACTCAAGCATTTTACAAGCCACACAGTTGGGCCACCCCCCTTTGAGGATTCTGCCTGCACTGAGTCCTCACCTCTGTGACTACTTTTATGATTGTTTTGTTTTGTTCTTTTTAAAAAGATCTTATTTATTAATGCATACAAGAACTGGGGTACAGGCCAGGGGCAGGAATGAGAGGATTCATCAGAGACAGAGTGGGGAGCATAACAGGCAGATCCACTGAAATTCACTGCTGAGGGGAGTAGCAGGCGAAGCAGGAGAGGTCTGCTGCGCCATGTGGGTCTCTTCCCTGGCCAGGAATCAAACTCACACTGCAGTGGTTGTGGAAGCTCCACAGTGCGGCGCTCAACCCCTTGCACCACCAGGGGGGCCCACCAGTGATTTCTTCCCAGAGGACAGTGTGTGGCCAACAGGCTCGCTATACAAAGCCCAGATCAGGGTTCTTTACTTGTCTGGAAGGAGAACGGAGAACAGCACACAAGTTGTTTCTGGTGATGGTTTAGAAAACAATGAGGAAATTGGGTGAAATGAGAAAGAGATCTAAAGTGTAGGAAGACATGCAAATGTTTCAAAAGGAAAATTCTCAAACAATGCCTCCACCGCCTTCCTGCTCCACCTCACTCCCAACCTTCCTCCCTCTTGTCAAGCAATGGCCCATGAGATAAATGGGTGAAGCTTCTTTCTTTGGTTTTCTATTAGAAGTTTAATTTGCAACACACCCAAATGTGGGTTTGATTCCACTCTCTGGAGAAAACTGATGGCCCTCGGTGGTGGGAGCAGAGCAGGCTGGTGGTTGGGGAGAGGGCCATTCATTTCCCGCGTGACAGGAGGCCGGCCACAATGGCAGCGGCAACCACGCTTGCTCCTGTTGTTATGAACATCTGGGACACTAAAATAAATTGATTGTACCAGAAGACTCTTTCACTTTCCCCACCACATCATCTAAATGGGGAATTATTTCCATTTTGAACTGCATTTACTGCTGAAATGGAATGATGGCTTCTAAAATTACTTTAGCGCATATTGAATTGTACCTAAGTTTATTGGGTTATGAGACAACATTTTGGTTTGAGTGAAGATCATCTTTCCAGAAGGCCCTGAACTCAGTCAGTTCCTCCTCCATCAGATCCAGGGACATGGGGCTCTGAATTGCTCCACACCTCCATCGTTTCCCGGCTTGTAATACCTGCATTTCTTAACCCAGATATGTTCTTAACATGCAAAACTAAAGTGGAAAGAATGTTACAGATCTGGAAGAGAGGGAGGAGTACATGTAAAACTCAAAGAAAAGGCTAGCAGAGTAAAGACAGGCGGTGAAGGATCACGGGGTTCCTTCACCCTAGCACACTTTCACTCTCACAACTCCATCTTGCTGCACACCAAGGCTCTTCTCTGTCCCAGCTTCCGGTCAACGACTTTCTGATTGCCCTACTATGTGCAGGCACAGGACACTTCCTCGTATGCTCCGTATTCACGAGACAATCTGCTGGGTGCATTAAGAGCCATCTTTTCCTACACATCTCATTTTCAGATAGAGCCACAAGCATTAAAAATATCTTATGGGGGCTGGGACTTATTTTATTTTTTGGTATAATGCAACAAGTTTCTATTAGGACAATGTCTTATCTTTGCAGAGCACCTAACTTTGTAAAAGACGTCCCTATCCACTGTCACGATTTTTATCTGCACAGGGCTATTGCAAATGAGTCGTGGTCTTCCATGGCATCAGCGGGCTCCTCCATTACATCCTGCAGCAGCTCACCAAAGAAGAGTCCCCACTTTCACTGATACACAGATCAGAGGCAACTCGTCCCAGAACTCGCCTAGCAAGCTAGCCACGGGATGGGCCTAAAGCTTGCTCTCCCCTCCCCAGCCCTGCACTGGCCTCAGGGTCTGGCGTGCCTGGGGGCTTAGAAACAACACCGTCTACCCCTCATTTCTGCACCAGGCACACTCATAGAAACTCCATCTCAGCAAATCACACATATAGAATGTCTCCCCTGAAAACCTCGGCAGGGAGAGCTGCTGGAGATGAATTATGCAAAAGTTGCCCCAGAGGAAGCAGATGGCACCCCAGTCTGCTGGAGTGCTACCCCAGCTAAGTAGGACCCGGAGACATAGGTTAAGTGCAGAGACTCCTCCATCGGGTCACGGGCCTCCCTCTTCCTCTGCTGTTAACATGTAACATGAGAAAAATGCAAGCGTACTGCCTTGGGTTGTTAAGAGGATTAGAGAAATAAAAGTGTGCAGAGCGGAGCTTGGCATTCAGGCAGTAGTTTGCATTTGTGAGAACAAAATAACTAACAGAGGGACAATGTGCCAGGGTATGGTGCTCACGTGACTTTTGAAGCTCAAGTGCACTGGCATTAAAAGGAATTAACTCTGGGGTAGACTTGCTCCGGGGCCTGGTCCTGGGAGGCCCCTGTCAGGAGTGGCGAGGCCAGCCGGGGGCGGGGAGGGCCTACTGGCAAGTGAGGAGGGCAGTCTGGCCAGGGGACAGCTGCCAGGCTCTGCAGCAGCTCTCAGGGCTCCCCAGTCTTCTTGTCTGAGTCACTGGGACTTTCTAACCCCCAGAACTGGACAGACGGCAGCCACCCATACGAAGGGGGATTCCTAACTGCTGAAATCCACTAGAAACCCCCCTTCTACTCGCTGGAGAGAAAAAGAGTAACTTGGAGATGGAGTTGGAGAGAAAGGGAGAGAGAAGGAAGAAGAAAGGGAAAGAGAAAAGACCAGAATTTTGCCTTTAAAAAAAAAAAAAGGCTCAAGGCTCGCTGGTGGCACAAGGGGCTGAGCAACGCACTATGAAGCATCCACAGCCACTGCAGCACGAGTTCGATCCCCAGCCAGGGAGGGGACCCACATGGCACAGCAGACCTCTCCTGTCTCCCCACTGCTCCCCTCGGCAGTGTGTTTCAATCCATCTGCCTGTTCTGCTCCCTCCTCTGTCTCTGGTGAGTCCTCTCCCCCTGTACCTCTGGCCTGTACCCCAGCTCTTGTATGCATAAATAAATCAATCTTAAAAAATAAATGAAAATTTTAAAAAGGCTCAACAGCAATGTCTACGACAGGCATTGGGAGCCGGGACTGTGTTATTAGTGAAGACTCAAAACCAGACCTGTAGAGACCATCTCCGCTCACCTGTCATTATGTAGCCCAACACCTGTCTTGACCCCCACGACAAACTGGGCTGGGAGAGGCACGCACCCAACAAAGAGCCACCACAGGCATGCTTGGCGCTCTGAGGGAGCGCTTATGTTTGAGCACTAGAGTGACAAATACCAGCGATGCCTGCAGGGACCCCTTGTCCTCAGGAGAGTTGCCAGCCGGGTGCTTTATCTTTCAAAACAAGAACCATAACAAAAAAATACTGGTGGGTGTTTCCCTCCAGCACAAGACTTGCCCAAGGACTAGAATATGAACTGATTATCCGAATCGGATGTGCATTAAGGATTTCACTTGGAAAAATAAAGTCAGCCAGACAATATACTGAATAAAGAATGAGCTAGAGCACACAGGTTATATGTTATCTGTAATTGATAATACAGGCATTTGTAGATAACCACATGGTGGACTATGAACTGGACGGCACAATGCGGGCTTTCTGCATTTGCATCCATGCAGTCAGGATGCTCTTGCAGACAACAAATACACAGCACAGCATTCGTATTCCAGGCTCGCTCCAGGTCCTTAGGAGACCAAGGACTTAGAGACCAATAAAAAATCTTTTTCTTTTGTCCATGCTGAGCAGTGCTTCCCACTACTGGGTATGAAAATAACACATGCTCTCTGTAGAAATCCAGAAAAACAAAATGAAATAATGAATAAAACAGAAAGTTCTGGGCTTTGCTCCCCCCTTTTTATTGCCCAGTTCATCATGCCCATGTGTCCATGTCAGGAAACACAGATCCGCCTAGTTGTGCTTAATGGCTCTAGAGTATTCCACTCCGGGAATCAGCCAAAATCCATCGACCCAATCAAATATTATAGGGCTTGTATCCCATACCAATTTTTCACTGTTCAGAGCAAGAGTTAAGTTTTAAAACAGGACACGCCTGTATGGAAGAAATGTTAAACAGGACGTTAATACTGCCCGTTTTCTTGTGTGACGGAATGACGTGGCGCTGTTACAGGGAAAACTCCAGGCGGTGTCTCTGCCGCATTTCAGTCCTGTCGGCCCCAGCAAGGACAAGATCTACATAGGGCCCTGGCGTCCTCTCCTCAACAGGGAGCACCAGACGGAGGGCAGCAGAAGAGGGGAGAGGCCTAAGAAGGGCACTGCAAGCCTCCGTTTCTAAGCCGTCTGTGCCGCCAGCTGCCGGAGACCACTCCGAGGAACTCCCAGCGCGTCAGTCTCTCCTGAGGCTCCGGTGAACTGTCTCTGCTGCAGGTACGGTCCTCGGAGACTCTACTGGCATAGCTGTGTGCCCGCGCCCCGACACAGGTGAACAAGATGCAGGCTCCGCCCCCAGGGAGGTCACGACCTAGCAGAGGAGGGGACGGCTCATCCAGTAGGCTGTTAAGCTTGGCATCTGTTGGGAGTATCTGGTGCGGGCTGCATGAGGCCGTGGTCAGGCGGCAGCGAAGGCAGCTGTGCAGAGCATTCTTCGTGTGCAGGGAGGGCAGCGCAAGGCCCTGGGAGGAGCAATCCGTCTCTTCAACAAAGCCCAGCGTGGCGGTGCAGATGTGGTGAAGGTACAGAGGCGGGAGGCTGACCCACTCATCTCAGTGTGCTGGGCTTTCCTGGTTTAAAATGCAAAATCTCAGGGCTCCCTGTTGGCACAAGGGGTTGGGACACAGTACCATGAGGCTGCCCGTAGCCACTGCGGCACGAGTTCGATCCCCGGCCAGGGAGGGGACCCACATGGTGCAGCAGACCTCTCCTGCCTCCCCGCTGCTCCTCTCAGCAGTGGATTTCAGTCCATTTGCCTGTTCTGCTCCCCGCTCTGTCTCTGGGGAATCCTCTCTCACACACCCTCCCTCGCACCTCTGGCCTGTACCCTTGTTCTTATATAAGTAGATGAATAAATCGTCACCAAAAAATGCAAAATCTTGTGACCTTCAAACCCTCTGGTCCTAGGCAAACTAAACAACTTTTGGGCAGGGTTTTTAGACTTACCAACTATGCGGGATTTAATTCCGTATTCTACATGCAGTGGAGGAACAATTAAGGTTTCAAGCAGGAAGGTGAAGTGATATTAGTCTGAACCACTGAACTGTTCAAGAGAAAAATTCAGGAATCATTCAATAGCTAAGTCGTGGAAACCATGTAAATGCCCCAAACAAATGACTGGATGCAGAATGTGGTCTAGAGACACCATGGAATACTATTCAGCAATCAAAAAAGATAAACTCATGCCATTTGCAGCAACATGGATGAAGCTGGAAGGGATTATGCTCAGTGAAATAAGTCAGAAGGTTTCACTTAAAGGAGGAAAATATTGATTCACTTCTCTTTTTTAAAAAAGATTTATTTACGCATACAAAATTGGGGTATAGGCCAGAGGTGTGGGGGTGAGAGGATTCACCAGAGACAGAACGGGGAACGGAACAGGTGGATCTCCTGAAATACACTGCTGAGGGAGCAGCGGGCGAGACAGGAGAGGTCTGCTGCGCCATGTGGGTCCCCTCCCTGACTGGGGATTGAACTCATGCTGCAGTGACTACAGATTCTTCATAATCTGGTGCTTAACCCCTTGTGCCACCAAGGAGGCCCGTTGATTCACTTCCTTTTTTTTTTTTTTTTTGGTAAAATGCTCTATTTTATTTATGGTTTTTCTTTGCTTATATATATTTGATATCAACTGTAGTTCCCATGGAATTCCCACAACCATTTCACCAGTGTACCATCACCTTAGTGCTCTTTCTGCCTTCATCCCTCTCCCCCCCACACACAAAGTGCCTCTGATTTGTCTTTGCCTTGTTGTTCTTGTTGTGTTGTGATTTTTTTTTTTACTGTTATTGTTCTTAACCTTTATCTCTGCCACTCTGCGCTGTCTCCAAACTCTCTCTCAAGCCCATCTCATTCTTCATTCTCACTACTCTAGCCTGGGTAGTGATGACAAGCATGGGCTCTAGTGCCAGATGACCAAAGTTCCTGGCTTGGCCACCATAAGCTGGATGACCTCCTGGGACTTCTTAACCTCTCTGGGCCACAATTTCCTGACCTGTCAAATTGGAGACATAGACGCATCCAATAAAGATGGAAGAAATTGACACACGTATAGTCCGTCGGCTAGACTAGGGCTTCTATTCGATTCTCTATCAACAGCTGAGGCATCTTTCAACAGATCAGATTTTTGGCCCCGCTCTCTCCTCCTCTTGAACTCCTCCAGTGATGTCCACTGACCTTGAAGTAAAATCCAGCCTCCTTCCTTGATCTCAAAGGCCATTTGTGACCTGAGTTCTATTAGCCTTTCTCTAGTAGCTTTTCAATTTTTTCTTGATTCTTGAGAACTTGAAATGTTACTATAATTTTTGATTTATGCATTTTTTACTACCCACTTTATCCAGCTCTGGGTAGAAGCTACTGGGCCTGTTCTGTATGAAGACACACGACTCCATTCAGTTCAACAGAAACTCCAGCTGTTAAGTCTCCACCTGTTGCCTCCCCTTCATTCTGCTGCTTCTCCTGTAACTGACATGCATGTCTCTTACTCTTCTTTTAGAATCTCCACTCTGAGTCCTTTATACTGCACACTGGGAGGCCATCTCAGCCTGACATTACTGCTCATTCTTGACATTTGTTCATTTTCTAGTCTACCCAAAAAATGAGGGGGGTGGTAGTAGTTTTCAGTTTTTTCTAACATCTGTATTTTTCTTTTCTGAGATATTTAATCGGCTCTTTCTTAAAACTCTGATAAACTCTGCAGGGGCACCATGGCAGGCACTGACCTCAACTCTCCAGCATCATCAAGCCTTCTCTCTTGAGTGGGTCATCTCAGTGGCTGTGCTATCCCTCACTAGAAGGCAAAAGCACTAGTCTTGACTCCTCCTCCTCCTCCAGCAACCGCACCACCGTCCCCTTCTTGGTACAACTCCTTCGAGAAGTGCTCTCTGCTCCCTCCCTCTAGACCTCATCTCCATTCTTTCTTGAACTCAGCCCAACTGGGCTTCTATACTAATAGTCCACCAAATTTGCCTTTTTCTGGGTCACCAATGACCTCCACATTGGTATACCCAATGATCAAGTGAAGCTCCCGTTCTAGTTTAACCATCAGCAAAGCTTCCCCGGATGGGAGCATGTCGTGCTTCTAAACATGCTTTCTTTGCCTCGCTTCTGGGGAACACTCTGGTGCTCTTCCAGCTCACGCACTGCTCCTGCCCAGGTCAGCCTTGGTGCATCCCCCCGCCTCTCCCAAGCCTCTGCAAGTTGGACTTGCCCTGGGACTTCTTCTCTGCACATTTACATGAACTCCTTTGGTGACTCATTGAGTCTCTTGGCTCTGCATCTCCCATCTGGTTCTTTCTGCTGAATTCCAGCTTTCCACTCGGCATCCCCACCTGAATATTTCCTCGGCATAACAAGTGCATGTCCAGAACCAAACTCTTAATCCGCCTTCCATGATGCTTGCTTTACCCTCTGACCCCCATCCCCAGTCTTCCTGACTCCCCAATCACTTGGGTCCTTTGACTTCTCTCTTCCTACCTGACTCACTCCCACTATGTCAACAAATTTTGTTGGCCCTGCCTACAAAAGACTTCCCAAAAGTTGGGCATTTTTCACCACCTTTGAGATATGATCTGAATCACAGTGCTTATTACCTGGCCTATTTCAAAGTCTCCTAGCTGGCTGCCTAGTTGCCTTTCCTTGTCCCCCACAGTTAAGGATTTCAACAGCAATCCAAATTATTCCTCTTAGAATATTTAGTTAAACATATGTTCCTTGTCAAGGATCCCTCTATAGGGTTTCCCACTACTCAGAGCGAAAGCCAGAGTCCTCGCAAGCCATAAGGAATATTATTCTGAGTCATTTTTGCAGTTGAAATCCCCAACAGAGTTGTGTGATTGAGGTTAGATGACCCACTCTGGTCAAGCATACATGTCCATCTCTCTCTCCCAAAATACTGGTACCGAATCCTAAGGAACCCTGGAGCAGAGACAAGAATCTGTCAGCAATGTGGGGTGAAAATGAGGTGCATGAGGTCCCCATGACCTCAAAGAAGAGAGGAGGGAAGAACAAGTGATGATAACTGATGCCAATCACTTTGGAAGAATAAACCTGCCCACACTGATGAGCAAGGAGCAGCCTTATCGATGAGCTAGAAACACCCGTTAATGAAAAACATTCAAGTGTGCTCATAGTGGAAATTTCCTTCTCGCCCCTTATAAAGGCGAAAGGGATGACAACCTGCTTTGCCAGCGCTGGTCCCAGGAGACCCCCCCCCCCCCCGCTGGTGCTCGCCAAGGNCCCCGGAGACCCCCCCCCCCCCCGCTGGTGCTCGCCAAGGAGTAGCCCAACCTGTCTGAGTTCAACAGCTGCCTGCAAACTTTGCTCAATTTCCATGTCACTTGCTTATTTGTCCCTACAGTACTATGAAAGTCATGAGGCTCGGCTGAAACTGATTAAGAAACCCTAATGATGATCTGAAATGTCAAGTGCTCCTCCATCCTAATAATATGCATCTGGAATACTTCCCAGATGAGAGAAGACAAGCTTCCCTTTGATTTAGAGCTGGAAAGATGACAGAGTGGAGGCAGGAATGATGATGAAAAGAAAGCCACAAGCCAGGTGACAACTTCCCACCACACAGAGAAACCAACAATGGGAATCAACATTGATGTGTGATGTTGACATCAGCAGCATAAACATCAGTGAGAGCACCTACAGCCACTGCTGATAAAACACAGCCACCTGCTAAGCCACGCCTGGGCGCTCACAGAACCCTTTCTTTACTCATCTTGGATGAAATACAAACCTCTAGGTCCGGCAAAGAGAGCTGTATTCTTTGGCGATCAAGGAAACACTCATGCTGACCTTCAATCACCGTCGTTTTCATTCCATTATGCAAATAAAAAAAAAAGAAATACACTACTACTGAACCTTGTTGCACTTTGCACTGGTACAAAAATGGCTCGTTCTCTCTTACTCTGCGATCTTCTCATCACTGCAAGGATGTCTTAGTCTACTGTGGCTGCCATGGCAAAGTGCTACAAGCCACGTGGCTTAACACAGTAACACAGTCTCACGGTGCTGGAGGAGCCCCAAATGAGGTAGGCTGCTGGTATGAAGGCTCTGAGGGAAAATCTGTTGCTCGCCTCTCTCCAAAGTTGGGGTAGCCCCAGGGGCCTCTGGGCATGTAGATGCATCACTCCAACCCTCCATTTTCACATTGTGTCTTCATGACATCTCTTCTCTCTGTGTGCCTGTCTCTATCCCCAAATTGCCCTTCTTTAAAAAATGAACATTCATATTATCAGATTAGGGTCCACTGTCACGACCTCATTTTAACTCAGTGACCTCTGTAAAGAACCTTGGCCAGATAAGATCACATCTGAGTTTCTGGGGATTAGGACTTGAACATGTCTTTTTTGGGAGGACTCAATTCAACCCATAAAGGAGAGGGCTCCTTTTAAAGAAGCTAGAGAAAATAGAGTTTAGAGCATCCAAGCATCCATGTCCAAACTGTGTTCTGTGCAACAATAGATTTTGGGAGGTATTTCAAAATATTCTGCAAACAGATTCAAATTTCATTTAAAACTAAGATTTCACTCATATGGGGACTACAGAGTAACAAAGCAAATGAACAGGCAAAAACAAACTCCCGCTTCCAATAGGTCAAATATCACCAAGAGTTATGCAAAGAAATCTTCTGCCAACTTGCCTTGATTAAATACTAGATTTTTGCACTAGTGACCAAGTTCTCACACCCCTTTTGTGGGTACCTTTCTACACTGACTCTGGGCATGGGGATTGAACTTGCTTTGGCCATGATATAGTGGCAAACTTGATGCAAGCACAGCCTGAAAATGTGATTGCTTTTGTTCACCTCTTTTCATGAACCCTTTTACCACTATGAGAATTCTCCAGTTAGCTCCTGGAGGCATGTGGAAGTAAGTGGAGGAGAGCACATCACACCAGCTGAGGCGATCCTAGACCCCATCAGTCCCAAATGTGTGAGCCCAGCCAAGGTCAGCCACACCTGCCCACATCATCAGACTTACCAGAAGTAAATAAAGAGTTGTTGGTTTGGGCCATTCATTTTGGGGATGGGTTTGTTATGATACAGTTGTTTATGGATACAAATCTATGCCAAGACCCTCACTGTCTAGGCCCTCTCTCTGTCTTACATTTTAGGAGGAATTAGGCTCATATCAGTGACCTGAAACCAGAATATCCACTCTGAAGTTAAGCATCTGGGTGAGTAAACTGACCAAAATGAGTGAGTTTGCTTCAAATTTCAGAGGAATAAATGAGCCCTCAGAAACTCCAGTCACCATCTCAGTGTAAAACTGCCTTAAAGTGTGATTCACCCAGAGGCCAGGGAGGGAAGAACATGGAACACTGGCTGGAGCTGGCATCAAGACTTGCTGGCTCTTCTCCCAGATCTAACATCATAATGAGGACACTTAGCAACACGGTGCCTCAGTTTACCTGGCTGCTCTACAGAGTATTTGAGTTGAACATGAATGGAAGACCCTATGAAAATTATTATTCTAAACATGAGTTATTCTAGGGTGATAATTATGTTAAGCATTAGGACTTCTGTTTTCTAACGGACAGAAGCCACAGAATAAAAAATTAGCAAATAAGTGATACTAAAGGAAAAGTCTGATACTGAATTCCATTATGGTGACCAAAATATTGGCAATGAAATCACCTTCCCAGCTCGTCTCATTCAGACTGGCTTGGTGTGCATTGCCTGGGGGCATGACACCAGGGGAAATAGCTTGGCCCACAGGTGACCGATGACGCTGCCTGTCCCTGGGTCCAGGGTGAGAAGGGAATGTTGGCCAGGCTGTAGATGAAGATCTGCAGTTAGTTAACTGCAGCCTTTACCACTTCATTTTCTTTAAAGATAAATCTACATCTCCCCAGTTTGCCCTTCCTCCCTTTACTCCTATATCTCATGAAGCTCAGACACTTTTAGCCTCTCTTCTGTGGGTGTCCCTACATCACAGCATCTGGCACAAAAAGACAGAGCTCCCGTTCCTTTGTGAACACCCATCGACAAGCATGAAAGATTCTTGGTTCCTAAAGACTCTTTGGAATTTTTCTATTCCCTAACTTAATTCTGCATAAATAATTTTCTTAGTTATTTTGCATCATCCCGGGGGATCTATTTCCAGTTGCCTCATGGGGTGATACTGAACAGATACAACTAAATTAAAGGACAAAATATACGCAATACAATATGGAAAGAAATCTCTCTCTCCTTCTCTCGCTGGATCTCAACTTAAATATCACTAAGAGGAAGGATTTTAACCCTTGAGCCCTTATCTCAATTAGGTCCCAATACATCTTTAAGACAGTGTTGAAACTCATCATCAGTTTATAGCTACCCACCCCCAATGAAGTGCAAGATTCCTGGGAGCGAGGATCACTGCTCTCGTTCTGCTGTCGTTGCTCACAACCTCGCACAGTTCATGGCACATACCAGGTGCTCAGCGATGACTATGATGCACTCTGAGAGCCAGTTATGGGCTTCAAAGAAAGGAGTCTGCAGCCGGAAGTTCCACTGTGAACTAAGAAGTCAGCCCTGGGTCTAAAAGCAGGGCTGCTTAACCTTGACATTATTGTCACTGGGGGCAGATAATTCCTTGGGGGGGAGGGGCCATGCTGAGCACTGCAGGGAACTTAGCAAAGTCTCTGGCCTCCACCCACCAGATGCCAGTTGGCCCACTGCCCCCACCCCCAATCATGCCAGTGTGACCATCATAAATATCTTCAGACATTGCCAGACGCCCTCTGCGGGCTCTCCTTCCCTCTCAGTTGAGAGCCTTCCCTCTTCTCTAAAGGATGGTGTTGGGGGGTAATATTTGGGGAGCCAAATATTTTCCAATATGACAAAAGGACAATGCAGGGAGACAGGGATATTCTGTGGTAATGCTGTAGTAATGTGGATATTCTGTGGTAATGCTGTAGTAATGTGGATATTCTGTGGTAATGCTGTAGTAATGTGGATATTCTGTGGTAATGGCATGGTAATGCTGCAATATTGGATTTCAAGTTTTTGAAAACCATATTCTGGAACCCTACCCTAAACTTTCTAGGAGTCTGAGAGGATGGGGTTTAGCTTTAGGAATATTAGGAATAAATAGATTACATATTTATCTAAATTGTTAAAAAAAAATTGAGTTTTGAGTACTGTTGCCGATCTGAAGCCAGATTTAATCTTATTCTTTCCCCAAATTCCATCCTCCCTTCCCCTCTATTTGATAACCCCATCAGGTAGCAGATATGCTGAGGGTCGCCACCTACAAGCAGGAAATCAATTACACCTGCTATGTGATGGGCTGGATGGAACAACAAAAAACACTATCCTGTTGAAGCTTTATACCCGGTTTTCAAAACAGAGCTAATAATAGCCAAACTGTACTCCCTCTCATGGATAGTAGAGATGGGAGAAGCTGGTGAGGGTGCTCTGGACACAGTAATCTGCAAATATCAGCGAGGTCCTTCTCAGAGCCTCCACAGGCCCACGCACGTGCTCATCAGTATTTCTCACAGGGCACTTCAGTGTCTGCTTATCTGCCCCACCACCCCCTAAGATGTTACAGTGGGACCTGTGTTCTGCCCTCTCTGTTCCCAGGGCTTTGCGTAGTTCCATGCTGGGACATGAGCACTAGGTGTGTCTGTGCAGTGCGCAGGGAATTTATTGTTGCTTCCATCTACTCAGCATACAATCTCCCTTCTCATGGTCACAGCACCTCCCCACACTGCACTGCTCCTTGGTGGAACCATCATCAACACCCTCTCCCATCACCAAAGGGAGGTGGTCCCAATGACCCAAGATATGGACATGGGGGGAGAGAGCCCAGGAACTTAAGACAGCTTGGCCATGGCTATGATGGTGAGAGGGCCCAATGACCTAAGACAATTTGGCCATGGCCAAGGCAGAAGAGGACCCAGTGATAAGGCGTGTGAGTTCTGGCCAAGCAGGGGAGAGGGCCCAATGACCTAAGACAATTTGGCCATGGACAAGGCGGGAGAGGGCCCAGTGATAAGGCATGTGAATTCTGGCCAAGCAGGGGAGAGGACCCAATGACCTAAGGCAGATCAGTCAGACCTTCCTAAGAGCTTGAGTCTCCATCAAAATGACACAAAGAAAATGGTTGGAACCGATTTATCTCAACCATAGCAATCCGAAACAACTACTGTTCTGTTGTGACACCTACATCACCAAAGCTGCCCTCCTGCCTGTCTTTTCTGAGATATGAGCCTTCACCTTTTCCCGAGGGTCACCTTATTTGCTTCTGTTAAGCGTTTCCCCTATTGTGTTAACTACAGCTGGTCTCTGTTGCTGACAACCAGAGAGCCCTAATGGAGTCCTCATTCCTAAAACTTCTGTCCATGAATTGGTTACAATTTCAGATTCCCTCACTGTGACATGGACCATCAACTATCAGACCAACATAAATTTGATGTCATTATCAACTGAAGTGCATATGGTTAAAATAACCATTTAGTATTCGGAAACATGAACAGAAAGGTTTCATGATGTGCAAATAAATCCCTGCATTGCTGCTGAGCACAATGCAGATCTATGGAAGCGAGACCAGGTCAGAAGAGACTATTCCACTCACACACTGCTTATCCAAAGAGATGTTCCTTCCCTTTGTAACATAGCAGCGTTCAGGAACCCAGTTTTTTCTTGGGTGTCATTAATGACTATATGAGCTCTTTGCATGTAAACACTGAAGACAACTTTCAGAATTTCTTCTAAAAACTTCTGCCCTTGGATTTTACTAAGAAGGCAGAGGTCATGAAGAGGCTACCTTTTTTGATTATCTTTAAAAAACAAAACCAAAAAACCTAGATGCAAGCTTCATAGAAGCCGAGCACTACAGCATCCTGACTCACCCTCCAGTTCTTCTAGATGAGGAGCTGAGGGCAGGCACTCTGTAACAGAGGGGACTGCTTTTCAGCTGGACATGCTGCTAAGTTAAATTTTATTTATTTAAAAAAAAACAACTTAAAAGATCACAATCACCCGGACAGAATGGGAAATGGGTTTGGACAAGTTACATAGGAAACAGCAAGTTTTAGACCTGCTGGTTTTGTGATTTTTGCATCTGAGAATGGAAAATAAACCTTGTCTTTTCAAAGGCACAGGTAAAGGATGGGTAGTGGAGCACACAGATTACTGGAGGCAATGAGCTAAGGCTCCTTTGAGTAATCAGCTTACCAGTGTAGCTCTCTAGCAAGGTGAAATTCTTCAGTAGCCACAGAAAGTATTTCTTTCTCCTATGACCTTTAAGAGGTGGGAATCTGACAGTATGAGTCGACTTAAAAATATCCCAGGGCAATTTTCTTAGGATGAAAACTTTGTCTCTTTGCCCTCGTTCTAACTCTGAGTTGCTTCTCTGTTTGCTACAACCTCAGGAGAAAGTGCTATCCTTTGTTCCAGCATGGCGTCACATTTCAAAAGGTAATAAGAAAAATCTGCACTTGAGGTGACACTCTCGGCCATGCTAAGCATCCATCTCCTTGAAACCCAAGCATCCTTCTGGTGCTCTAGCTTGTGCAACATGAAGGCAGGACATTCCCTGGGCTGTCAACAGGTTCGCACTCAAGGACATGACCTTGGGGCCACTGCAGCTAGAAAGCACCAGGTAACTGTATGTGTAATCGTCGGAGACCATATGCCGAGCACAGGTGGACTTCAGAAAGCACCTGGAGGAGTGGAAAGTAGGAGCAGGTGGAGAAATCACCTTGAAGGTACCTCTGCAATGAGTGTGTCAGCTACTTGAATCCGCACGAGGTGACACCATAGCGCAGGGCTAACCCCCTCTCTTTGTCTCAGGACCTGAGCCAGTTTCCCCTAGTTGGGCATCTGCCCCAAACATACTTCCCCAACAAGACCACCTGCAATGAGGGTGTCCCGGCAGCCAATCCAGTCATGCTAAATTGGCCTATTTTTTTTTTTGCCAAAAATTAATCAGAAAGCATAACCAACCAGAAGAGCTTTCTAGATCATTCTAGAAAAGAAACCAAGAAAAGGAAAGGAAGCCACCCAAATGGCACTGAGTTTCTGATGCTGGCAAGGCCCCGTCTGCCTCGCGATGCCAGGCTGGCTCCTGCTCTTCCTTTCCTTCTCGTTTGGCACAGGAAATGAGGCCTCTGGCAAATATGCTACCAAGTGCCCTGAACACAGATAACAGGAGGAAAGACAAAGGAGAGGAGGAAAGGGGGTGAAGGGAAGGGAGCGAAAAGGCAGATTCTCATTCTTCGTATCAGCTAAGTTACATTTTGCCAAGTGAAAGAAGAAGAGGTGGAGGCAGGGAAGGAGGACACTGAGGAAGAGGGCAATGCTGGAGGGGCAGGCCTGGACGGGGTGGGAAGGGGCAAGCCTGGACGGGAAGGGAAGGGCCAGGCCTGGATGGGGCAGGAAGGGCCAGGCCTGGATGGGGAGGGAAGAGGAGAGAAGGGGCAGGCTGGGAGGGAGAGGGAAGGGAGAGGGAAGGGGCAGGAGCAAGGGGAAGGGAGAAGGACGAGCAGGGAAGGACCGATCTAAAGCAGAAGGAAATTTCAGGTTTTTTTGTCTACGACCCGACTTTTGTCAGACATAAGCACAGACTTGTTTCGAGACGATGGTTGCGTAGCTGATCCTTAGCCTTAAGGTCTGCTTCCTTCTCCCTGCAGGTAGAGTTTCGGGAAGGGTGCCTCAAGCCTTGATCCAACAAGACCGCCCCCTCCAAATCCCATGCTGCAGACAGAAAAGCCACCCCCCTCCCCGCCAGGCCTGGATAAGTGGCCGAGGTCACTTCCTAGGCCACTGGTCATTCCCTGGCCAGCAGAAAGGGCCCCATGGGCAGGGACAGTCTCTGGCTTCCCATCCCTGGCTTTTAGGCGAGGCCCTTACTGCCACAAAGTGATCGGATTGCTTTCCCAGGCGTTTGTTCACCCCTTAATAAATAATGATATTAGGTCTTTGGGGGGAAGAAGGAGAGAACTGCCAATAGAAGATTTAATTTGCTGTAATCAACCCCTCTTAGCATGCGCAGTCACACAGTACAGGTAAAAGAATTAATCTCGGCCAGAAAGAATTGCCTCTTCGGTGTTACGAATCTAATCGCTTCTGAGGCCCAGTCGTCAGTGTGGTTTACTCAGAGCTCTCAGGAATACCAGCCACAAGATGGGGTTTCAGAGGCGGTCTGAGTGGCGCACCTGAAGGAGCTGGAGCCCCGCACAGCAAAGAAAGGGGATGCAAACAGGCGCTTGCAGACACCTGATGCTACAAACATTTAGGGAATGAGTAAGTAATCTGGGGCCTCCTGGGCTGCCCTGTGAGATGTTCCTTCCTGATTCCATTCTCTGGGATGGACTGTCAGCCCTGCCAATCATCCCCGGCACCCCTGTTCCACTTGGGGGATGTGTTTGTTCTGTGCAGACTGTTTTATGATCCTCAGAGGTGGAATTTCATAGCCCAGCAACGCTTCTGCCTTTGACATTCTCCTAAGCAGGATTTATTGCGTCCAAGACAGATGTGACTTGAATCGATTATGCCTTTTAAGCAGTCACTCACCAGGCAGCCGCCAGGTTCTTTGGAATACTTCTTGCCCAACTTCAACTTGCAAGCCGATGTCAGAGCATTTCATCATAATCTAATACTCTTAAGAGCCCTTTGGGTATGGAACTGAGCAGGCTATTCCACCAGCCAACTTAAGGAATGTGGTTCCAGCCTTGAAGAGCTTCCGTCTACGACACACAAAGCGGCTCGGCCTCTTTGCTCATCCCAATATGCAGCCCGTGTGGAAGGAAGCACACAGAGTCCTACAGCACACTGCCGGCCGCCCACCACCGATGCACGTGGAATGTGCAGTAAGTGCATTCACTGGTCTTTGGGGCTGAGGTAAGGAGCGGGATCGAGACACGAATGGAAAAGAACGGATTTTGCAAAAACGCTCATTGAACAGTCTCGTTAAAACGATCAAGGATTTCAAAAGTCAGAGCCATGTATGGCCCCAGCCATTCCCAAAGCGTTCAGTTGCTTAGTGCTGTGTAAGCCAGTGGACACCCCGCCCCAGAGAGCACATTTCACAGGTGCGTGAGCCAGGGGGCGATTAGGTGACAGGATCCTCAGTGACCTCAGCCAGACACCCAGACTTATCACCACAAATACCATTTGGGAAGAAGTTAGTGGTTTGGGAAGAAAATAAATGAGGATGCTATGTTTAGACAAAACGAATCACAACCCACCTCATCTTAAATTAGTCTGCAGGGTAAGAGCGAGGAGTCTTTGAACAATAAAACCAAGAGAAAGAATGTTCCAGGCTGCCCAGCGCTTTCCTATCTGACTTCTGTGACCTGACTTTTCCCCGCTCCGGAAGAAGGCCCGAGCCACCTTCCTTTCCAGTGTCTCCCTTAGGGAAAGAGCCGCCATCCCCTGCTCCAGTTCACCTAATGTAGGAGTGAGAACATTTTAGCAGCACTGACTGAGGAGCAAGGGAGATGGAAATCACAAACCGTCCCTGCGTAATAAAATTATATGAGATATTTTAGTCCCATTAGATTTTAAAAGATAATAAAAATCTCAATCAGCACCACTAACACAAAATTGTCAAATGAAGTCAATATTTAAGGAAAGAAAACACATCCTGAGCAACGCTAGCCATTCTCGACCTCCAGCTGAAGGCACAGCAAGCGCCTATGTGAAGGGCAGAGAGGAGATGAACGGCTTTTTAGTCCTAGATTTTGCAAACTGGCCTTTACACAGCATCTTTGGGGGTCCGTTCAAAGGCCCCCTTGGCTGGGGTATGAGAGATCGGACAGGGCCAGCCACCAAGGAAAGCTAGTCCTCTCAAGACAATTTGTTCTCTTTTATTTGGTAAATTGCTCTGAATTTCCCCTTTTGTTCTGAGTTTTAAAATGGGCACTTATAACATCGGAACCTTTGCTTTCTCTACCAGGTGGACTCGGGGAGAAGCTGAAGGGGCAGCCGGGAAGAAAGGGGAAGAGGAGGAAAATGAACACAAACGGAGGCTTTGTGGAACGGGAGACCGGTCAACATCGGAGCTCCGGGTCCTGGGGGACGGGTCAAACACTGACAGGCGAGACGTGCACAGGGCCCTGCCAGTGAACGTCTTCCTGGTCCAAGAGCCGGCCTTCCAAGGGACGGAGTTCAAAAATAAAACGCGGAACACAACCCCGGTAAGAGACGAAAGCGGACACCACAGTTCAAAGTCGGACACAGCGGCACACAGGAATCAGCGCACCTTCTGACCTCTCTGCTACCGAACCAAAAACAAGCTCAGGAAGAAAGCCCCAGGGCCAAGGGACGCGAAATCAGACACCTTAAGCACATCTTCTGGAACCTTCCGGGGCACCGAAGAGGTCAGAATGACAACCACACAAAACATTACCAGTTCTCTTAAAACACCTGGTGTTTGCTGATCGGTGCACCTGGAAGGGCCCACCAACAAGGTCAGAAGGAATAGCGCGATTATTTTTTAAGTGTTACAATAAAATCCTGCACCCGGAGAAACCACGAAGAACAATATCTCAACAATAGTGCAACCTGCTGAATACCTTCTGTAATTAATTCATTGCTAGCATTAAAAAAAAAGTGCCAATTCGTTTATTTGGTGGTGCATCATCAAATGTACCAAAATATTCATTAGTTACTCAGCGATGCTGTTTGCGGTAACTGCACCACTCCAAAGCCTTTGCCAGCTTTGATGCCTGCCAAGTTCGTATGCAAATGGATTTCACTTTTCCAAGGCTAATGGGCGATCTGTTAAATCCTCAGAGACAACACACATATTATTTTTAAGCCCTGTTACTTTGACTCGAAAACAAGCTATTTTAATACATAATCCCAAATAACACCTAATCAGAAAGCCAATACTCAGTGTATCAGAATGTCTGGTACCTGGCTTATCACAAAGGCAGTAAGTGCGGGAGTTAAACATTTTAGCTTCGCTCCGACCAAAGAGAAGACAAAGGAGGACACACCACAGTATAGAATGCGTATTGATCGCCGTACCTGAGCATCCATTAAGAGGTGCCTCATCAGGGTCATGGAACTCTTCAGCGTCTCCTTCTCAGTGGGTAGAAAGGGGTCTTTGTCCTCCTCCAGTGCCTTCGACTTGGTGACGATAAAATGGGATATCTGGTCGTTTAGGGTGTGCAACGACTGGACAGCTGCAAACAGAGAAAGGAAGGGGAAAATTACAGGCAACTTTCGAAGTTGGCGAGTATTTGATGTGGAAAAGCAACAGTGTGTATGTTAGGTATAAACCAGGCAGCTTATCAACACAACACATCCAGGTCTGTCTTCATCACAAGACTCGAAAAGCTAACAGACATGTATAGAACACCATCGAAATGCCCAGTCGACATGGGGTGCTAGGGGCATAATCCTGAACAAAACCAGATGCAGTACTTCCCCTCGTGGAGCATCCAGTCTTGTTGGAAACGGAAAGAAACTCAACTTAGCAAATGCTTCCGTGCAGGTGACTCTGCGGCAAGTGCGTGTAAATTACCGGATTAACAGGGTCTCGCGGGACAGCCCTAGACTGGAGTCACATTTATGGTAATACAGTTGGCTGTTTTACCTCTGAGCAGATGGCCTCTTATTAGAGTTTATGAAGGAACAGTGGCCATGTTTTCCAATCGCTGCCACATGTGGGCTGGGAGGATTATTATTTCTCCATAATTCACGTAGCACTTTGCCACCTGACACGTTATAGATTTTAACATTTCACTTATTTATTATGCTTGTTCCTTCTTTCACTGCTTTCCCTACATTATGGTCCGTGAGAGCAAAGGTTTTCTTTTTATTTCTTTGCTTACAGTGATATCTCTGGCATATAAAAGGTCCTTAACAGAAATTACTGAATTGATTTCCTTAAGTAATTGTGTCTTTCCTGATAGAATTTGTGTAATTTTCAAGTAAATTATACCCTTTCAACTGAAAATAAGTAAATCCTAGGCAGTCTCAGAAAAGTCACTATACTAATAACACTCCTGAGGGTAAAAGCAATCATCAAAACTCAGCACACAACAGAGTGACCCCGAGACCATCACTTCTGACCACGAGGGAGAATGTGGGTCCAGATTACCTGTCTGCTGTAAGTAACTATAAAACAGGACAACATCTTGAAACATCTATTTTTTAGACACTAAACAACAAGCAGTATGGGGCTGCGACCCCTTAAAAAAAGGGTGGGGGAAAGGGACTCCTATCATTACCAGACACTCTACAAGGAAGGAATGCTGGGACTTCAGGCCAGAACAGAGGAACCCAGAGGGCCTCACACTCCCACTGAACTGAGGGGCGAGATCAGGAAGACTGTCAGTGACCCAGCACTAAAGAGGAGGGAGTTACCCAGAAACCTACTAGGGGTCCCAAAGAGAAACTGGTTTAATGCCAATGGTATGTGTGGGCACGATGAACCCTACAAGGACCCAGCGAGAGCAAATTCAAGAAAGGAAAGTTACTAGGGGGGCGGGCTAGGAGAATGTTAAAAAACAAATAATTTCAAGTCATCTCACGGGGGCACAATTTATTTTTTAAATATTTATTTATTTATGATTCAAGAACTGGGGTACAGGCCAGAGGTGGGGGGGAGAGGATTCACCAGAGACAGAGTGGGGAGCACAACAGGCAGACTGACTGAAATACACTGCTGAGGGGAGCTGTGGGGAGACAGGAGAGGTCTGTTGAGCCATGTGGGTGATTCACCCCCCTGGCTGGGGATGGAACTATGTGCTGCAGTGGGTGCGGCTGCTTCATAGTGCAGTGCTTAACCCCTTGTGCCACCAGGGAGGTCCTATGGGGGCACCATTTATTTGCACATTCACCAGCCAAAGTGGAGGGACTTTGCTGGAATACAGGACATATTAATAAAAGATTCCAAAGGGATCTGGCTTTAGAAATGAAACTAAATGATCCCTAGTACAAAGGCTATTCTAAAAAGAATTTAAACATAAGTCCTAGAAGGGTAAAACTTCTCTGAAAGTAACTAAAATAACAGCCAGGGGCTTTTAAGGTAGAAGTATAACAAAGTCTAGCATCTAAAAATGTACAATTCACAGGGCCCAGTATTCAATGTGTGTGTGTGTGGGGGAGCATATATACAGAGAAGCCAGAAAGTGTGACTCACAGCCTGGAGAAAAATCAGTGTATGGAAAGAGAACCAGAAATAACAAGCTTTTGTATTAGCAAACATGGTTATTAATACAGCTATTATAGTATGCTCTGCATGTTCAAGGTTGTAAAATAAAACATGAGTATAATGAGGAGAAAAATAGAGTATTTAAATCAGAACCAAATGGAACTTCTGGGGATGAAAAATGCACTATCTGAAATAAAGTTTTTGCTAGATAAGATTAATGACAGATTAAATAATGCACAAGAAGAGATCAGTGAACTTGAAATTATAGCAATGAAACTACTCCAAATGCCTGACATATATGCAATTGGGGTGTTGGGGTAGAGGGACAGAAGCAAAAATAATATTTAAGGAAATAATGAACACAATTTTTCCAAATTTAACAAACTATATGACTACAAATTCAAGGATCTCAACAAATCCCAAGCAGGATAAGCTCAAAGTAAACTAAGGTAGAAGTGCTAAAACAAACAAACACACAGTGAAAAAGATGAAATATCAAAACCAGTGACAGGAAAAGAAAGGCAGACTGCATTCAGAGGAACAAAGATAAGAATGATGTCAGATGTCTCATCAGAATCTAAGCAAGCCAAAGATATGGTACACATCTTGAAAGAACGTAAGGGAAAAAAAACAAAAACAAAAACACTTGTCAGCCTAGAATTCCATCACCAACAATAGTATATTTCAAAAATGAAGTGAAATACTTTTTAGATAAACAAAAACTGAGAGAACCTATGCCCAGAATACTTTCATTCAAAGAAAAAATGGAATTGCTTTAGGCAGATAGAAAAGGACAGCAGATGGAAACTTTTCTTTGCAAAAATGAAAAGGGAATGCTAGATGAGGAATTACGTGACTAACAATTTCCTATCTTTGAATTCCTTTAAAATACAATAGATAGTTCAAAGCAAAACACAGCAGAAGTAATGATTGCAGGGTTGATTACACATATAAATATAAAACATCTCCCAACAACACAAAGAATGAGATGGGCAAGTGGGTATATCATCGTAGGGGTCATAGACTGTACACATAGAAGTATATTACTTGAAAGGGCACTGTGCTAAGTTAAATATACATATTGTAAGACTAGCCTGAGCACAACAAATGATAAATAAATCATTGTTTTGGACCATGGAGAATGAAACTTGGAGAATGAGCATAGACACAACTCTTAAGCCACAGAGTAAAAAGAATATAGTCTATGACATCAAAGCAGTTTCTCAGTGCACATAACAACTCTAAAGTCATTCCCTGGACTGAGGTAGGAACTTGGCTAAAACAGAGAATGATATGCAACAAGTAAGGGGTCTGATTTCTGCCTAAATCTTCATTCTCCAATGATATGGTTAGAAACACTCCAGTAGGTTTGGGGGTCTGAAGGCAGAAGTGACCTAATGCCTGATACACACCCACTCCCTCCCTGCAAGTATGTGGGTAGGCCAGGCTTCCAGTGCATATGTCAACATGAGGCAGCCAGTGTTAGGGTGTAAATGATAGCCACATGGCATTTTAAGTCAGAAAGAATCTAAGCACCACTGCCCAAACATCCTTACCAGCCCCCTCATCCAGTCTGTCTTAATATCTATGGGGCTAAAGATATCTCCATTGGGTCCAGAAATGCAGAGGGAGATTCAAGATTCACATCCCCAAGATGTGTTCTCAACACATCTTGTTGTCAACACACATGTTGTGTTGTGTTCTCAACACATAAGCCTCCTGAGAACCCAAAGAATGGGGAAAGAGAAAGGATAGAGAGAGCAATGTGAATGTTTTCACTATCTACCCAGGGGATATTAAGAAAATCTGAAACTCAGTTGCCATCAGTGGAAATGTGAACTCCCGATCTCAGTTGAGTTCCATTACAGAAGGTTAAAAACAAGAACAAATGAGTTATTGGAATCGTGCCTGTGATTTTTAAGCCCTGTATATAGCCTCTCTTTCTACTGCAAAAAGAAAGGTTGAGACTCTAGAACAATGAGTCTAAGAACAATGAGCAGGCATCCAAATACCTACCAAGAGTCTAGAATTGACCTCTGGATTATTCGTGCCACCTTTCCCACCACCATTTTGCCTTCTCTTCACCTGCCTTCCAGTATATGGACATGTTCTCAAGCACACACCTTTCTCCCTGAGTCATTCTGAAGATACTGCAATTGCCAATTCCTTTGCTTATAGACACAGAGACAGTGCTATCAACACGTGCAACTCTGTCATTTCTTGGAAGGGAGGAATTACTATCAATGCTTTTCACTAACGAGGCAAGTGAACTTCGGGGTCTAACAATGCATGTTATAGCTCTCTCTAGTCTTGTTCCAGAAAACTGAGGCTCAGAAACTAAAATCTGTCCTAACATTTTACTTTGTTCTAACTTCAAACATATATCAGAGGACGTATCATATATTTTTGCAATTGCTCGTTTAAGACTCCATCTGTGGTTTCTTAGTTATTGATTTCAAAATTACCCTTATTTGAACAAATTCCTACCACATCTTCCCTAGTAGTCCTCATGGTAGAGAAACATACTTCTTGACTTAAATGATGTCAGACTCTGCCACGTGGCTTGCACGAACAAATTAATGTGAATAGACCTGAGCTGTTATTTCCAAGCAGAAGTTTTAAGAACCACCATGTAGCTCCACGATTGCTCTTTCCCCTTTGCCACGAGAACAGCCTGTCTCCTAGAATGAAGACAACATGTGAGTAAAAAGCAAACCATGGCTACTGTAAAGCACCAGCATTTGGTGGGGGGAAGGGGAGTATTTGTCATGGGGCATAGCCAAGTGAGCACTGACTGTTACATGGTCACTGCTGATTGGACTAGCTGATGACTCCCTCGAAGGCAAAAACATGGAATTTTGTTCACCAAGTATCACTGGTGGCCAAAAAATGTCAGCTTGGGTCTCAATCCTGCCTTTCCCTCTGCCTAGCTGCAATTATAATGATGAAAGTTCTAGTTAGAGGATTGCCTATCATGTCAAATTTTTTAAAAAAAAGTGCAAAATTCGGAGTCACTAATAATGTAGTTTCCAGGATAAGAGGCCTGAGTTCAGCCCTGACATTTACTAACTGGGTGGACTTGAACAATTTATTCTCCATCCTGCAGTGCCTGAACGTGTTCTAAGTCCTCAGTAAAGGTTGTCTTTCCTTTTTAGTGTTGAAGATCTATTTTAGGTGAAACTTAGAGAGGTTTACACAACAGAGGTGAGACCCAAGGGCTTTCTCTCCGAAGCCCATTCTCATCATCTCATCCAATACCACGCTTCTGACCTAGAATAATATCCAGTTAGAGACAACATAAGTACTATTATACCACCAACACCAGCAAAGTGGGAGCCAATAAGGTGAGAGAAGAAACATGTCTAGATTTTTTTAAGCAAATGTAAAACAAGCCTATAACATTTTATGTACTAAAAATGGCCAGGATTTGAAGTCTTTCACTGATGCTTCCCAACCTAGATTTCTTGAACCTCTGCTCTCCATCTCAAAGTTCCTTCACTGATAATAACTATTAATAATAAAATGCAATAGCAAGCTTACTATGATATTGTAAGAAGCATCCACAGAGGATTCATGATTGGAAAGCTTTGTGACTCCTGCTTAATAGGCGTTAGCTCACGTCTATGATTCCAGAGAATCGCCCCATGATTCTGTGGAAATAAGTGCTCTCATTCTCACTTGGGTTCTGTGACTGGCCCAAGATTAAGCAGCTAGGCAGTGAAGGCAGGATTCACATGTAAGCAGAGCCTCTGCATGTCATCCCTGTATCACACTGCCTTCATGCTCACACACCACAATCCCCCTCCTTGTTCCTCTGTCTGTTCCCCAACACCTGTCTGGTTCCCGCTGCTCCATTCTTACCACCTCCTGCAGAACAAAGCTAAGAAGCATGCACTGAAGTTTTCCCACCTGCAGTACCATACATGACTATCTTAGGAATACAGAGCATCAGAATGGCCAGGGGAATCACCTCGTAATTCCCATACTCCTTTATCGATGAGGGAACTGAGTCCCAGAGAGATGTGCCAGCTCAAAGATGCTATGGCATTTCGCTAGAGAGTATAGACTCACCCTGGCTGGCCCTCTCACTGTCTCTATTACCTTGGGGGAGTTACTTGACTCCTGTTTCCCTATCTGTAAATGGGAAAAAATACTAGCAACGACTTCACGGAATTGCTCTGAGAATTAATGAGTTTGCATGAAGCACTGGACACCACATTTATAAGTACATAGAAATAAGTTAACTACCATGATTATCATCCCACAGTTTGCCCCCCAAGTCTTTTACTAGCTGATATTTCCTTGTTGCTATGCTTATAACTGGCAATAATTATTAATTCCTTGCTATATAAATATGCCAAAGATGATCTCTGTATATTGATCTCTAGGTTGTCTCCTCCCTATAGGCTGAGACCCATTAGCTCAAAAGCCTGTGGTTCCAAACTCTGTTTTACACATCCAAATACTTTCAACATACCCAAATAAGCTGAATTTTAGATCTTTAGAGCCTTCTGCTTGGCATAACCCATAAAACTGCACCTAACATCCACTAGGCAAACAGATAGATAAACCCTAGACAGAAAGACCCCAGCTACAGCTACCCTTCAGTTCTCCCTGCCTTAGAGCTCCCCACGGTACAGCAGAGCAGGTAAGGCTTCCCCCTCTCCCCAGGGAATTCCCTTGCCCCACCCCCATGTATTGACCCCTGCACCTTGGGCAAGTCCCGATGGAAGGGACTGTCCTGTGTGCAGTCCTGTCCCAGCATCAGCCACTAGTGCTTGTGTGCACTACTGCCTCCTAGCGGTCCCACCCTTTTCCTGGAAGCCCTCCAGTGACGTCATGCCCTCCATATAAAACATTCACTCTGTCTGTATGCCCAGTTAAAATATCCTGATGCTGATAGCTAGTGAAAATTTATCTCTACAAGTTGAGTAAGTGGAGTCAGTGAAAGCAGGGAGGAATGCCCCCCACCTTATTGTCTGTAGGAACCTGATCTCAGGTCCAAGATCATCTGAGTGAGGCTTCTGTACCAGGTACTTATGTATCTGCCTGCTCAGCATCTATTTCCCCTTCCTTCTCTGCGTGTGGTTCATGAAAGGCTGATCCCACTCCCACGCCCCAGAGGTGGGCATAGTCTAGCTGGCCCATCCAAGAATTTCCTCTCCCTGTTGACAGAGGTTGGCCCAGGGAAAGGCCCAAACATGGTGCATTAGACTCCCAGCACCATTTCCTAAAATGATTAAGAAAGAGCTAGCCTCTCCTTTTCAACTGGGGTTTGCAACCGGTAGACGTTTGGAGCAGCTGGTGGTCTTTGTCACCATTCTCTGAGGGACTCCTGAAGAAGACAAATCACCTGCGTAAGGAAGCAAGCACTGGGAGGCAGGGAGAAAGATTCTTGGCCAGGTTCTTTGAGCATCGGTATTCAGCCACAGATGTCTCAGTCGGATGGATCCAATTGCCCATGTGGATTAAGTTTCTATACTTTACAATAAAGAAGACCTGGTCTTTACATATATATATATATATATATATATATATATATATATATATATATAAAAGCCTGTAGTCTTTCTTCATTCCAATACTTATTTATGTGATTATTTCTTTGATAGCTGCTTCCAGCTGTGGCAGATTAAAAACGATGAGACATTTTGCGTTACTCCTCTCATTGGGTAGAAATCCCCTCCCTCTAACCAGGGAACACAACCATGAGCCATGATGGATGGACATTGACAGATGGCCCAGCTCCACTCAGACCCCCCAGATGGAGTCACTCTGGGGTGCTGACTTACACCCCCCAGTGCAGGAGTGTTTTGTTAGGCAGAGGTAACGACTGTACCCTCACTGACTGGAAAGTTCCAGCCGGCAGCAAGTGCTTCGCTCAGTCCATCCTTAGCTACACAGTCGCCTGGCACACAATGGGGCGCAAACAGACAGGAATGTTTGTCAAACCAGTGAACAATAAATAAAGGAGGATAAGGCCAACTTCCCTCCACTTGGTCTCCTCAACCATCCCACCAGCCTAGAATCAGGCGTCATGTACATGGTTGCCCATTCAGTGAATAAAAATCTTCCTAAAAGGTTATGATGGATTTTAGAATGAAAAGCCATATATATGCTTTCTTACCTACCTGAGTATAGGGAATTGAGTCATAAAAACCAGCTTCTTTGGGTGGTGGTTCTGAATGTGAAATGATGTTCAACTTATTTCATGCTATTTTGGGCTACAAATTTGAAGAAACATGTATTTCCATTGCAGGCTTATTTATATGAAGTGCTCGTCTGAATTTCACTGTACAGTAGTGAGTATTTATTTAGGATTCAGATAAGGATGGCACATTCATGGGCTGGCAGAAGAAAAAAATAACAAGTTTCAAAATTTCGTGTCATTAGCAAAAATAGAAGGTACACATAAAATTCCTTAATGTTTTCAGAAGAGGAATAACAGTTTACCATACAGTGCCTCTGTTTTTATAGATCAGATGAAGTATAGAACATGAAATAATAATAATGTGACCCTAAACACTCATTTTATGCAGATGAATCCAGATGTCACTAAGATGGGC
This sequence comes from Galemys pyrenaicus, assembly GCA_019455555.1. Taxonomy (NCBI): domain Eukaryota; kingdom Metazoa; phylum Chordata; class Mammalia; order Eulipotyphla; family Talpidae; genus Galemys; species Galemys pyrenaicus. Next base: position 6,145,034 of record JAGFMF010012255.1, on the reverse strand, counting down.
TCTTGTACATTTTTCTATAAAAATGTACTGGACGAATCGTATCGTGGAACACAGCCTTGGCACAAGTAGCACCACAGATTTTACGATCTTGTCATTTATATGGTCCATAGATATGAACTAATGATCAAATTTATCCCTACATGTAAAACAATCTTTGCTTTTCATGTATCTCAAATTCTATGATGTATTTAGCATTAAAATGCTCACAAGTTTCTAGTTCTTGCTTTAATATGGTCTCATTAAATAAACGAAGCCTAAATAATTCAGGTATTTTTCCCCCATCGTTACAATAAAACTCATTCTGCAAGTCAAAAGTTGATGCTAGAGGCAAGGATGTGGAGAAACTGGAACCCTCATGCATTGCTGGTGGTGATGTAAAATAGTGTAACCGTGGAGAACACTCCAGCTGTTCCTCAAAAAATTAAACAGAATTTCTATATGAACTAGCAATTTGCATAGCACCAAAAAACTTAAATTGGGCACTCAAGCAAACATGTGTCTGTGAATAGTCACAGCACTATTCATGATAGCCAAAGGTGGGGACAACACAAATGTTCATCAACTGATGAGCAGAAAAAAGGTGGTATGTCCATACAATGGAATATTACTCAACTGTGAAAACAGAAATGCTGATGCAGCCCACAGCCTGGAGGGATGTTAAGAATGCTCTACTAAGTGAAATAAGCCAGCCACAAAAGGCTACATATCATGATTCTATGTGCATAAAATGCCCAGGATAGGCAAATCCACACCAACAGAAAGGAAATTAGTAGTTGCCAGGGGCTTGGAGGAGAAAGGAGGAGTGACTACTTAATGAGTAGGGGTTTTTATTTCATGGTGACAGAAGTATTTTGACACTAGAAAGCAGAGATGGTTAGACAACACTGTGAATGTTCTAAATTCCACTGAGTTGCATGCTTGACAATGCCTAAAATGATAACTTTCATAGTGTGTATTTTAGCACAATTTTTTTTAAAATGGCACATGCCTGACTGAAGACCATATACCTTAAAAAAAAAAAAAAGATACAGAGTCCAGAATTCCCTTCCGGAATCAACCACTGTGTGGTCCCTGGCATTTGCAAGTTGTTAACTGCTGTGCCTTCAACTGGGGCTTGTCTCATAGTGAAAGGGAAGAGGGTTTACGTATTACCTCGGCACCAATGTAAAAGATCAGATTTAAAAATAGGCAACAAAGCGAACCCTTAGACCAAAGAGTCCACATGCTGGTAGGAATTTACCATCGTCTTATTTAAATGTAGATTTGCACGAGACCCTGAGTTTCGTGTTGGGTGCTGAGGGATGGATGTGGATCTAGAGGCAGATGATAGCACAGCAGCAGTGCCAATGTGTGCCATGACGTGGGGGAGGACCAGGCACCAAGGTGACTGTATGGGGCCCAATCCAGCCAGTAGCTCTTGAATGCTGAAAGCCAGGAGACTGGAGTGTGTGCCTAGGGTGGCGGGGGGCAGGGGGTTGGCGCAAAGTCACATCTTGGAAGATAAATGCAGTCCTGGCCTTAGAAACCCAGTTCCATGGCTAGAGAGAGAAGCTTGGGGAGGTCCAGGCTACCATAGCCCACTGAAAGGGGCACATCTTAACAGCCATGTCCCTGAGTTCAAATCCTGCCTCCATCTGTCACTGGCTGTGTAAGCTTGGGGAAGTGACATCCCTGTCTGGGTACCCCTTTTCTCCTCCGTCACGTGGAGACAGAGGCATGTTTCAATCCCAGCAGTGACACTTCGGCTAATAAGGTACTCAGCCCAGTGCCCAGCCGAGAGTGAGCAGTCAGCGATAATACTCAGCTACCTTTGCATCCCTATGACCAAGGCCACTGCCTAATTCCCACCAGCCTGGAGCAGGCTGAACCAGGACGGGACACTCAAGTCCACCCTGCTGCAGAGGGCAGCTCACTGGGGGGCCACTTGCTGAGAACTGACTCCTGCCAATTCTCAAGCCCAAGCTCTGGTCTTGGTCTCAAGCTCAAGCTCCTTGGCCAGCCCACCCTGACACCTCTCAGTTCCACTCCCAGTCCGAACTGGGGCCTCCCAAGCTTTCCAAAAGCGGAGCTGAGATGCACCACATGGAAACTCTGCATCCCCGTTGGCAGCCTGGATGCGGGACAGGCAGCTTGGGAGGCAAAGACAGAAGCCAGAGAGTGAACTGGAAGACAGGGATGGCCACAGAGCAGTGGCCAAACCAGCCACCTCTCTTATCCTCGCTCTCCATTCATGCTGTCCCTCGTGATACACCCCCACCTCTTTCCTTCAGCTGGCTTGAGTCGGTTTTGGACCAAGAGACCTGCTTAACAGAAGCCCCACATCCAAGATCTTTGTCCTACTTCTATAATTTGTCTTTTATTTCCCAAGCCTTCCAGTCTGCAGAGGGACTATGCTATTTTCTTAGGTCAGTATTTCCCATGCCTTGTTCAGAAGCTGCCGCTGGTAGTGACAGGATCCGCAGCTGCATTACTAAGGGCAGCTGCTATTAAGATCTTACTGAATGCTTCTTACACTGTGCCCAACACTTTTCACCTATCGCCACATTTCACCATCATGCGACTCTTGATGGGGGTCTTATTAATTTGGGGAAACTGAGATTCAACAGGAGTGATCAATTGGCCATGGCCACGTAGCTGAAAACCCATGAAAAAATCCCATGGCTCCTGATTCTCCCTGATGCACTGAACAGATCTGTCTCGCTGGGTTGAAGGCCATACCACTCTATTGCTATACTAAATCTCGGAAGCACAGGCCACCTGGTATCCAAGCAACAGAGTCCCATCGCCAGTAGCCTGTACCATCTCCATCCGCTGTAGCCAGAGAGAGCTGCAGGCTTGTCGGTCCTGCCCACTGCCTTCCATTTCAGCACAAAAGGGCACGTCCTTTGGAACACAGCCTTGAGCCCTCTCACGCAAGCCACAGCAGACAAATATACATTTGCACAAGATAATAGGTGCTCTCACAGGCAGGGCCTCCATCTGTGGGCCCCTGAATTCCATAAGGAGCCAGAGAACTTTCCATCATGATGCAATCACACCTAGACAGGCGATGTTCCACTTCCCCTCTCTTTATGAACAGCCTCACGATGAGCCCAAGGCCAGCTCCATTTCCACCTCGTAGAATATAAGGCCAGCTCCATTTCCACCTCGTAGAAGCTGCTAGGGTATAAATTGTAATAAAACCACCCTGAGAGCCATGGGTTGTGAGGCCATGGATCATGTCACCGGGGCTTGCCTGGGCAGAATGCAGAGATTCCCACTTGAATGTCACTGTCCAGGCAAAGTTGCAGCAAGACAATGGGTCTTGGCTCAAGGAGGAGGACATGGAGCCAAGGAAGTGTCACCACTGTGGTGACAGGAGAAAGAACATCAGAATCCTGGTTCGGAGGGGCCCGCGCTCCCCTGGCGGCAGGAGTCGAACGTCAGTGCTAGAGTCAATGACGTTCTAGAAAAGCAGCTGTGAGGCCAATCCCTTTCGATGGGTGAGTGCAGCTGCTATCTGTTGGGTCTCCTAAGACTTCAGAGCCCCACGCCAGCCTGGATAGTCACCCCACGCCCATTACCTCTTCTCTCCCTTCTCTCCCTAGCCCCTGACCCCTAGCTCTCTAAACTCCATCTTCCACGTGCCCAGATTTTGCCTTTGCATTGTAGGCAAGCGCTCAGCCTCACTTTCTGCTTCAGACCACTGGTGTCCTCCGTGGCCAGCGTGGAAATGACTGCTCCCCCCAGTGCCCTTCCGGAGACTGGGGTTGAAGGGGGGCCATTTCTTCTATGAGCAAACAGACACAATGAGATAGGGCATGGAGTAAACAGTCATGCGAAGTTTTAAGACAAAGCCCACGGTTTCCAGCAAGCTTCCTGCTCTGTCCTCTGTCAGGGTCCCTGCTTCTTCTGTTAGTTGCACGTTGAGGGCTATGTTTGAGACTCCCGGACACTCACAGCAAGCCCTGGACCGCCTTGGTCCTTTCACAAGATTAGAGTGGGCTGTGGCTCTTTACACAGCAAGAGCAACTTAATCTCATTCTCAACCTGGAAGACTTTTCTTTAAGTCTAAATGGAAGAAACTTTAAAAATGAGTATGTTCCCAAGTATGTAAAAGTGGAAATAAATCAAATGTAAGTGAATCAAACCAGAGGATCTGCTTTCAGTAATAGATAATATTTGCCATTAGCTGTCAATTGCACCTCAATAAGTATTCCTAAATTGCTGGAGAAAGCCAACGCATGTCAAATACAGGTTTACCAAATGCTTTATGATAATAATAAGTCTGAGTCAGCACAGGAACACTATAATAGGACCTATTCCTGCCATAATAGGCGTGACTGCTGCCCTTGCTTACTTTGCACTTGTATATTCCATGTGCAGGCTCACTGTGTGCATAACTCTTGCACAAACTAAGATCAGAGTAGTCTGATGACCTGTGATTAACAGATGAGAAACTTGAAGACATGGAAGTGACTTGTCGAAGGTCACACAGGCCATCAAGGGAAGAACTAGAACTATTTGTTTCAACTCCAAAGTCCTAGACCAACATGTGAAAACATCCCCAAATGACCTTTTGTTTTGAATTAGGAAGTATGTATACCTTGCTAACTGTTTTTATTTCAGATGTCAGATATCCCCTTTCCGGCATTACCTACTTTGCACAGTCAATTCTTTGTACCACAAGGAGAGCATCTGCTAGAAGGTTCTGGAGGGCTCTCAAAGTTGCTGGAAGGTACTGGAAGTTGCTGGAAGACCTTATATGGCACCTCCCCAGGACTCTACTTTTCACAGAAACAACTGTTTTCTTGGCCCACTTTTTCCCTAAAACAATCAACTATGAACAATATGGTCAAATATCAGATTCCAGAGCAAAGGCGCAGTGCTGGCCCAGAGCTGAGAAGGACAGGGGGAGCCACTCCAAGGCTGAGGTTGTGGGTGACAGCAAAGGGGTCTTCGCTTTTCACAGGAATTGGCGAGAAGCCACCCTAACAGCCTCCATGGCTTTGGAAGGCCGCACAGCTTCCACACCTGATGTGTGCAAGGGCTGTTGACATTTATTATGCAAGGCCATATGTAGCCTTGTGGCGCTCAAGGACACAATCTGCATGCAAATGCAATTGAGAAATTCCCAGAGACCTGTGAGCCATGGGCAGGAGGCTTCCTGCCAATAGTCCAGGCCAAGGTGAAGAGTGCAGACGTGGAGAAGCCAGTGGCATGCTAAATAGTGCCCCTGAGTCCTGCGTTTGCTGGGAAGGCATGGTACTGGGTAGGCGCTGGAGTGCACTGGGGTGGGTGCTGGTCAGGCTCTGTGTGGGCACTTGGGTGGGTATTAAGTGGGTGTTGGGACAGAGAGAATGAACTGGAAACCTGGTTCCTCAGTGGAAAGAACTGGCCAGCCGAGTCATGTCTGCCCTAAGCACAGGACAGGAGGTGGGGCCTGCTGGAGCCTGGAGCCCCCATGTCAGAAAGTGGGGGGTAGTTTTCAAGCTGAAAGACACATCTAGGACTTGCCAGACTGTCAGAAATACATAAAACTAGCTAATGCATAACTGAGACACCATGTTCCTAATCTTATGTATTCAATGACGAATTAAAAATTGCACAGACATCAAGACAGAGAATTTTAAAAAGGCAAGACTGAGCTCCTTTTGCCATAATTGAGAGCATATACAAGTATGCTCTAATTAAACCATCTCCAAGAAAGAACAACATCATGGAAAAAGAACCTAGGGTTTTCCCTGTCAGTATTTTATCTCAGTGAGAGCGCCTCCCCCAAACTAAAAACTGAATATCCTTACAAGTGAAAGACTCCCAAAGATTTTGCCACAGAGTGGCCTCCTTTATTAAGAGGGAGTCCACAAGGTGGGCAGCTGAGGCCTCCTGCCAACAGCCAGCTGAACTTACCAACCACACCAGAGCACCATCTTGGAAACAAACCTTCCCGCCACAGGCAAGCCCTCGGATGAAACATGCAGGTTGCCACCCCGACTGTAGTCCCCCCCTGAAAAATCACCCAGCAGTATCGCTCAGTTAAGCCACTCCTGATCTCCAGGTGTACCCAAAAATGTGACACGATAAAAGGCTCTTGCATCTCAGGGTAACATGTGAGGGCCTGGTGATCAGTGACTCATATAAACCACCTGCTGGGACATACATAGCATGCTGCTGTAACAAATGATACGAGTTTGGCTTTCAAACCAGGCAGGGGATGCAGAAACACAGAGAAACTTAGAGAATATTAGCAAAATCCGACATGCCTCAAAGAAAATGTTGGCAGAATCCTGTAAGGTCTCAAGAAAGCGGTGTTGGTGAGGGTGGAAAGAAAACTGAGAAAAATGCTATTGGAAAGTGGAAGAAAGGGGATTTTTGGCATGTCATGTCTACTGCCTATGTTTATGTGGAACATAGAAAATATATATAAGGAGCTAGGTGATTGAGCAAAGGAAATTTGTAGCCAGAATGTTGAAGATATCACCTGACTTCCCTTGCTGCTGATAATAATATTCAAGAGAGATAAGCAGAAGGAAGTAAATAAAAAAGCTGGGACTTGCTGGTTTTGGTGATTCCATTTTCTCCAGATGCCAAGCAGGGCTAAAATTAAGAAATGGTTCTCAAGCAAAAAGCAAATTCAGAGCCCTCCTGAGAAAATATGATATAAAGATAAACCCAGGTCTTCACGACAAAATCTTTTGTTCAGACCTTAAAAAATAAGCTGGTACCTACAAAAAAAAACACTTATCAAACAACTGGCTTTCTAAGAAGCTTAATGTTGTCCCTCAACAGTGTTAGTAAAAGCCTAAAGTAGAAAAAAGGTTCTATCTCAAAGAGATTTAGAATGCAGCTTTGGCTAATGGAACAAACTCCAGTGAGATTCACAGCAGACTCACAATGTTTTTAAGAAAATAGTACTGGTAGATACACTGTCAGCTTGGACTGTAAGGCATAGTATAAAGAAGAAAAAGTCTGTGGATTCCCACAGTTCTACCAGCAAAAAGCAGACAGAAAAACCTGCAGCTGGAAACACAGGCTATCTCTTGGATGGCAGAACAGTGGTTCAGTGGTTCAGAGGGTGGATCCAAAAGCCATGAGAAATTATTCTCCAACCTTAAGCACTAATAAGGGGCTGTCCACCTGTGCCTAAATTTAGAATTTGTATGGTACAGCGACTCCCAAGTATTTGGCATTTCCCCTTTATGATCAAGAGCATCTGTATCTATGCTTGTTCTACTATTGTATGTGTGGGGAGGACACCTAGCCTCTTCATTTCACAGGTCTTTAGATCAAGAGGAATCACATTGGCAAAGCTACACTTAAAAATTTACAGCTGGACCAGATTCAGATGACAAGACTCCAAACTTTGAGCTGATGCTCATGGGATGGTAGTTTGGGCAGGGTTGGCAGGGGGACTATCTGGAGATTGGGAGTATATTTTGCACATGAATCATAGGAACAGAAGGTAGCAACTGGGCCTCCCTGGTGGCGCAGTGGGTTAAGCACTATGAAGCAAACCGCAGCCACTGCAGCATGAGTTCGATCCCTGCGGCCAGCCAGGGAGGGGACCCACGTGGTGCAGCAGACCTCTCCTGCTGTGCCCGCTGCTCCCCTCAGCAGTGTGTTTCCGTTGATCTGCCTGTTCTGCTCCCCACTCTGTCTCTGGTGAATCCTCTCACCTCCCTGGACTCTGGCCTATACACCAGGTCTTGTATGCATAAATAAATAAATCTTTAAAAAAAAAAAGAAAAAGAAGAAGACAGAGGTAGCAACCTCCAATACAGCACTTAATGACTCTCACCTCCAGGCCATCATACCTTTGTATAGTCTTCTCCATCACTGACTAGGACTGACCTGTGCAACCAATAGGATATAACGAAGATGTTGGGAGTTTGACTTCTAGAACTAGATCATACAATTCACTGTGGTTCCCCTTGGATATTCTCTGACCACTCGCTCTGTGGGAAATCACTGCCCTGTTGTAAGGACTCAAGCAATCCTACGAAAATGCCCATACGGCAAGGAACTCTGGCCCCTGCCCAAAGCTAGCATAAACTAGCCAACCGTAGAGGTGCGCCATCTTGGAAGCTGATTCCTCAGCTCCAGTCAAGTATACAGTGGCTCCAGTCAAACCAGCCAACACCATCATTGCAGCTTCAGGAGAAAACAAGCCAGACCCATCCAGAAAGGCATTCCAGAACTCCTGAGACACTGAGAGGTAACAGAGATTTCCTATTGTTTTAAGCCACTCAAATGGGATTTAATTTTTTTCTACAGTAATGGATCACGAATACAGTAAAGATTTAAATTTTGCTGTTGTCTATAGTTTTGAGTTTTCTCCAATAACCTAACAAGACCCTCTCCTCTAACTGTACCCTTAGAGACATGTTTAAGCACTTAGTTCTGCCTATTCTTTCTTGATTTTCTTCTAAAAACTAGTTCTATCCACCAGGAAAATTATTACACCTTCCATGTGCTTGAAGGACAAGTCATAACACAACCACCAAGATGCCACAGAACCACAAAGATAAGTCCTTTTATTGGTGAGAAACCATTTCTGCTGATGGATGTAGAGAAAGCTGTAGCCTTTTATTTGTTATCAGATGTAATCTTTAAAAAAGATCCTCATACAGAATTTAAAAAAAATACAAAAGGAGCTTTCAGAAATGGTAGCAATTGAATCTATCTACCAAGACTAATTTAGGTATAAATCCTTCACAAGCCCAGAAAGATAAAATCACAAATTCACTTATTCAAGTTAAATAGATTTAACTTGAATGGCAAAATTTTTTACTAATGGGCTTAAAACAAAGCATGAAACAAAAAAATCAAATTCTCTTTCTTCGGGATTTTATACTTTCTTTTTTTGTAAATTCCCACAACTGACTCTTCAGGGTTTATCCCACCTCAAGAACTCCTTTTTGTCCCACCCCTCCCCCAAAAAAGTTTACTGTTGGAGAGTTCTTCTACAGTTCTTGGGGTGGCTGGTATGGTGGGGATAGGTGATGGGTAGGACAAAGTAGGAAGCCTTTCACTTCTCAGGGTGCCTGAAGCCCCAGGTCAGTCACCTCAGCCTTCCAGAAGCCTTATCTATCTACCCCAATTTACTATATAAATATGAGCACTTTCTCTGATCTGTGCTAGGAGTTGGGGAGCATCACCCACAGAAATCAAAGCTGACTTATTCCGAGACTAGAAAATCTTTGAATGAGAACTGTGCTTGTTAGTTTTCTCCATATTCAGACTTCTGGTAGGCACTTAGGTGCTGGAGACGCAATCAAAAGTGGTTTATTTAATATTTAACTTAATCAGAGTAGGGAGTGATAGCCAAATCCTACCAGGCAGACACAAAACTATCAGTGATCAGTTTCAAGGCATCCAGGGCAATACACTATTGCTTACTTTTAGAAAAGGAATTTTAGCAGGAAATTGGCTAAGAAATACCCTGTCTAGGGCACTAAATCGTATAGACAGTGTCTGTGAAAAAATTAACGCCTGATTCAGAGCTACTGGTTTAGCGTCTTTTGAGAGTGCTAGTTAGACCATCAAACTTGCTTTACTTTGCTCACCCACACCCTCTTCTTTGTATTTTATCTGTACGACGAGAGAATTAGGAAATGAAGATGAAGTCCCATGATGCCAAGATAAATGGCATTGCCAAAGACCACATGTCATAGGGCACTATTTCAAAATGGCAGGCCTCACTACGGAGTGAAACTGAATAGAGGTCACCCTGTCTACACAGTCTTGTAGTAAAGGTGTCTATACATACATGAGTCTGTCTGTCTGTCTGTCTCTCTCTCTCTTACACACACACACACACACACACACAGTTTGTTTCCACTTAATGCCATTGCTTATGACTTACTTCTGTATTTTTAACAACTTTCCCACCCTGAATGTACATTAGTGCTACCATTCAATTAGATTACAACTATTGTCGCTGTTAGAATGCGCATAAGCATTCTACACTTGCTGACATCTCCTTGGTGATCTTCCAGCAGGGTCGAAGGCCTGCCAGTACATGTCGGCGGTCTGGCATCAGCAGTGGGAACGTGGGATCATCTCTCTCCAGATGCAGAGTCCGACAAACAGGTTCCTGTGGTCTGGTGCTGGATACCATCATTTCGCAGGCCTAGTTCCATGAACACGCAATGTTAATGCAAGATGTGGGAACTGTTTCTCAGCTGATAATTCAGAGGCAAGCACCGAAGTACAGACTTGAAGGTGTCGATTCTGGTGGCACAATGGAGTTAGAAGGGCAGGGGCAGGTGGTTCTTTGTCACAGGGCAAGTGAAAGAGCGTAGGTTTGGTTCACACAGAGGCAGCTCTCACTGTTTCTGGAAACCTTGCACCGTAGAGCGTATTCAGTTACCCCTGCAACACTAAGCTGAGAAGTGAAGACTTGTCTGTCTGAAGCTACACAAATGATTTGGCACCAATTTTACGTGAACTCTACGCAAAGCTTGGACAGAGGAGGGCACTGCCATTTAATGGAGCACACAAAATAACAATAAAAAAAAAAAACAAGACAAAAAGACAAATTAGAGGTATTTTGTGGGGTTGGGGGTGGGAGAGGGGCTGGGGTGAAGGCAGAAAGAGCACAAGGGACTGAGGTGACAGTGCACTGGTGAAATGGTGGTGGGAACTCCATGGGGACCACAATTGATGCCAAATATATATAAATAATTTAATAACAAAAAATAAATAAATAAAAATCCTTTAAAAAAAAACGCAGGGGGGCAACAAGGCTTGTGGAGCCATCGGCAAACTCTCAGTCTCTGGGCTCCTGCATTTCCTTAGCTGAAAAATGGAGATAATAACGCTTGTAGGAAATATGGTGTCTATAAGTTGAGGAGATGCTTGTGAAGGTCGTTTTAAGATGCTATAAAGTGCTAGGGAAATATAAACACTATGTCTCTGCTATTGCAACTGCTGTGGGGATCATTTTCTGAGCTCAGAGAGAAATATTTAGTCTAAGAGTTTCTAGGATATAGTATTTTAATCATTAGAGAGGAGTTTTTCTCTACTGAGCTTGTGAGTTGCTTAAAAGCAAATTACACACACAAAATAATGTGTATCTTTTTAAACAATCTCGTTTCTTTCCCAGTTAAATTCCAGTCCTTCAATTAGGCTTTCAAAAGCATGACCTGTGGTCAAAAGAATGGGCTAATGTTTATTCATCTCCCTGCTCTGATCGTTAAAGGGATGGTGGGAACAGGCAGGACGTGGAGGCTACAGAAACAGAGGATCCAACAAATTTCTACATGAGATAAATCTCATGAAGCCCCGAAATGCAAGCCTTGAACAGGCCCAGGCAACAGCAGCTAGGAAAGGTGGAAGGAACCAAGAGGAAGCAGGAGCCCTTGGCGCTGTTTTTCTGGAAAAAACTGGGACTGGACCACACGTGTCTCACAGAATCAGGGCGCACCTGCAGCAGGGAGACAGACTGAGAGGTTGTGTGAAGATTCTGTGGCTCCCTCCTCGACCCACCCCCAGCGCTGCAGCCAGGCCTCCCCCCAGCACACCAGATGGTAAAAGTAGCATACAGTCTAATCAGACAAGCAAAAAGAGAAGGTTCTGTGATAAAGGGATGAAATGAACTCTCTGAAGAGACTAAGGACGTCCGCTGCAGATGCTTGTGCCCTAAAGAAAAGCTGCAGGAATCCTGGTGTCTGGGGGAGTCTGCCATAGTGGCTGGTCCCCTAACCCCCCTAAAGCAAGGAGAGCTGCCCACACGCCCACAGTCCTCCACCCACTATTTCATCTCCTCGACAACCACATTAACAGAAACAGCACTTATATTACCAGAAACACTGTAACTTCATGAAAGTTCTGACAGGATCACATTAGAGGAATTAAGGGAGAAGGAATATACCTATATCTCTATCAAATGAGGAGTGGGGAGGAGGCAAGATCTAAGTCTTCACCTCTCACAACAAGAAATCAAAAATTTCCCTGTCAAACAAAAACTGTATCTTAAGCATGTTTGCTAAAAGTGTGGAGGAACATAACTGGGGGAAAATAACAGAGCTGACAGGACTCCCCGGGAAGTAGTATTATCGTTCAGGAGGAGAAACTGGTAGAAGGGGAGAGTTTTTCATTTCAGAATTCAATCATCTGACTTTTAAAAACTATGTACACATATCCTAAAACCAAAAGTCAGATTAAAAATGTCAACACCATCCTACGTTATGGTTCAAGCGACAATGTCATGTTCACCCACAATTAGAACCAAAGTCCCAAGCAGTGGCTCTGGCCCTGGGAGCAAAGTCGCAGGGGGAACCAGCCTCCGACTGTGCTGGTCTCTTAGGTGATGACCCCGCAAACTGCTCCCTCCCTAGATAATCACTGTCAACTGTGACTTGTGCTGAGCTCAATTAGACATGTCCTTCCTTTCCCGGGCATCGCTGCAGACTGACAGTCTCACCAGAGCACCAGTAAACACGTGAAAACCCCAACTGACCTGAGGGCAGGAAAACTCAGAGTAGCTTCTTCTAAAAGCTTAATTGTAGAGGCAACTCCTGCAGGTCAGCTTCCTGGGAAGATGTACTTAGTACAGTTGGGTAGTTAAGGGGCCCAGGGTGGAGAAGGGATTGCACCATCTTAAATCTGTACAAGAGGTCCTCCAGCTTCCTGTGACGGTGCCCATGAAAACGGAGTGAGACAAATAATCATTTAGAGGCTCTTAGTCTCTAAAGAGCTACTAGCAAATGCTGAGGCTCCAAAGCTTTCAAGCTGAAGTGCTTCCTTCCATCACGAGCCTTGGCAGGGACAGGAGAAATGCTCCGATCTGGGCCCGTCCCCTCCTCTCGCGTGCTGAGTAGCGGCCGCCCCGCATAGCAGGTAAAAACAAGTGTGTGTGCTTGACAGCTTGCAAGATGCATCTTGGTTCTTAAAAATAAAATGCTTCCTCAGTTGTGTGCAGTGACTTATTTCCCAAAGTCATTGCTGAGATGTTCAAGTTCTCCAGCCATTCACATTTACCGTTTGGAACCACCTGGTAGCTAGAGCTAAGACATTTTTAGACTGTGTATTTATTTTATTGGAATTTTAAACATTTCTCACTGTGAATACACAGGAAGACACAGAAAATGGAGCTTTTAAAGACTTCAAGCAGACACTGTGAGACATCTCGGCGGATGACAGCTTTTTCCTGAATATACTGAATGCAGGGACATGTGAGGTCTTAGGTTCAACCTATAAATCTACCTCCATCGGGTTTGGGGGCAAGCCAAAAAAGAAGTTCAAAAAGAAAAAAAGGGAAGAAGGAAGGAGATGATGAGGGGTGGAAAGAGGAGAAGAAAAAAAAATCTTGATTCTAGAGTCGTTAAAGCACTCTCACAGATTTCCCATCAAAGTTTACTCTTTGCAATAAGAGAACAAATAAAGCCAAAGGGAAAAAAAAACCTCCATTCTCCACAAACACAAACTCTTAACATTTTCACTCACAGCCTCAAACTTAAAGCATCCAGCAATTTTCCATAATTTCAATAATGGCCAAAATAGTGAAGTGTGCAGTAATAACAAACAGAAACACACCATTATCAACGCACAGGTATAAAACCCCACAACACAAAGCCTTTTCTGCAGGACATTAAAAACTCCCTTCCGTTGCACAGGCTGCCAAAACATTCCTATTTTTCTTCCTATTTTTGTTTAGCTCATCTTCGGCTAAAACCATTGACAGTCCAGACGGAGGTTCAAGCCCCGGGTCTCAAACTATCGAAACCAAATTCGCTTCTAGCTCTTCCCCTCTGACCTCAATTCTTGGTGGCCCAAGGGGTGACCGATAAGCGAATTCTGTTCCACCATCACTACTTCCCCTTGGCTCTTGCATCCCAGGAGATGAACCCTTTCTGTGTCTTGCTTCATCAACCAGATACCAGAGACTGACTGTGGTCTTGGTCTGTCCCAGCAGGTACGCTGCTGCCCTTTACCCCCGGGTAGTGCCACCCAGGCACACAGCCCAGGAGTGCAGTGGCCAGATTCACCCCATGTGATCGCTTGTCATCAGTCTTGTGACCTCCTCTCAATCATTTAGCTTTTTGATGACAATCACGTCACAGCATCATAGAGAAGATCCAAATGCTCCCCCATCATTTCCAGGTTTTCTGATTCCTTTTCTTGGGAATTTTCTGGGGAACTTTGGAAGTGTGATCTAGAAACAGCTTGGCAGGCGAAGCAAGCGGCCAGAAAGGCGCCCGAGGTGGAGAGCTATTTGGCAGTGCAGACTTCTGGCACGGTTCTTCCCGGGCCATGGGGACCATCCTAGCGGGCTTGGGCATGTGCCCAGAATGGCCGAGCAGAGCCTCGTTCACATGCCACTCATTCCTGGCAGGCGGGATTCCAAAGGCAGCTGTCTGCGTGCACCCTCTGCCCTCCGCAGCCTGCCAAGGACTAGACAGCGCGCCTTTCTGCCCAGAGAGGGAGGTACGGGCTTGGGCCGCATGCAGGTAGAAGTCACTAGGATGAAGGGTACCACGTAAACCATCATGAGAAGGTGGAGCTTCTGGGCAGGCGTTTCACTAGGAACCCCAGGTAGGATGGGTACAAAGAACAGGTCTAGAAAGAACAAAAATGTGCTAAAATGTAAAAAGAGTAAATGGATTCTTTTTCTTTTAAAAATCAACAGAGTGGGAAGAAAAATGTGAAAGAGAAAAAAAGAGGGGTTCCACCTACACTCACACGAGGTCCCTCCATTCATTTTGTATTGTCAGATGGAAATGGAGAGCGTGCCTACATTCTCTTGACACTTAGGTATTTTTATCTTTGTTTTAACGAGGTCTTGATTAGTCCTGGTATTTTGATGTTTTGTTTTGTTTTTTGCCAGGACCTACCCTGTACCTTGGATAAATTATCAAATTTAATCTTTATGTTATCCCAGTTTTAGAGATAAGGAAACTGAGGCTGGGAAAGATGAAAGAATCTGTCCAGAATCATACTTTCTAGCTGACGGAGCCAGGATTCCACCCTACCTGTTTCATTATAATGTCCCTAATTTCCTTTCCTGGAATAGGACAGTAATTCCTGTAATAAGAATAAAGGTTTACCCCCACTCTGTGAAGGTAGAACATTGCCATTTGGTATGGTTTGGTAGGTTATTTGGATGGAGGGGGGTGGGAGTTCTCAGAAAACTTCCATACAAATTAACGGCAATAGCAGGAACTGACCCAAAACCAAAGCGATCAAACCATCCCAAGCAGGAACAGTCGCGTTTCGATATCGAGGGACCTGCAGTCAGGCTGCATCCCTTCCTGGGTGAGCACCTAGACCCGGGCTCATCTCAGAAGACTCGCAGGGACGCCCCTGTGGGGTCAGGGAAGAAGCTGAGCACCCTTCCCCGTCACCCCACCACGCACGCACCAGGGGATGCACATGGTCGCCTACAATCCCCTCCCACAATGGCTTCGCACTTTATCAAAAGTCTAATTAAGAACTTTAGGGAAATCGGCTCTATTCATCTGCTCTCACGGTTAAAGGACACAGATGCAGGGTGCACTGGTGCGAAGTGAAATCCAGCATTCCTCCTCCATCTGCGGCGCTTCCTCTCTACCTCACCCCTAAGCCCTGCTGGGCACCGGCAGGAGACAAATATAAACCGTGTCCACTGCTCTCTTCCCCAGAAGTTAACTGTCCACAGGAAAGAAAACACAAGAGTGTCAGTAACTAGAACCTCGGGTCAGAGTGAGCTGCGAACAAGGAGCGTGACATACGCCTTGGCCAGAGAAGATCCAGCAAACCGGTGGAGCAGCCAGGGACCTGGGAAGCACCCTGCGGTCTGAAGATGTCCACTTAAACACCTAAAATCCAGGAGGTTTGCCAGAATGGTGACTGGGAGCCACTCTTGGGGCTGGCCTTAAAGAAATGCTGGGGGCAGGTGGGCAGCCCCCGGCAGGGCCGGCTGCACTGGTCTGTGCTGAGCATGCATCTCTGAGCCCCTGAGATGGGGCGCAGTTTGCAGGATTCTAAGTCCTGCTGAACCAGTCACACCAAGCGTGAGACGAGACCCCTTCTTGCTGGAAGGACCGTGCCAACCTGGAACAAGGCGTCATTTCTGAGCCTGCGGCCCCTGGACCAGACCCCCTGACTCTGCTGCCGGGAGAGCAGGTGCCCAAAGAAGGAAAGAGCATGAAAGGGATTGAATGAGCTGGGATTGGGGAGGGGACCTGAGACATGGGCTGAGGTTCCCTGATGTGCAAATCCCCAGTGTCTGCTCCCTGTCTTCATTCCTAACAGAATCCCGACACCACTCCACATCCGCCCGCCCCTTCACAGGAAACGCCTCGTGGGAGACCCAGGTCTCCCAGGTCCAGGGGAACCCCATTTCTCTTCTGGTACTGGGTTCTAATACAGGCCTGAAACACGCAGGCAGCCAGGGAGACACCAGGACGTGTGCCCGAGAGGGAGTCAGCTCTGGCATCTAGAACTCCCGCAGGTGAGCCATGGGACACGTGAGGGTGCCGCTCCTGGCAGGTCGGGGATGGCGCCTCCATCTGCTTACGGATTTGCCTTGGACCTGAGGACAGTGGAGCAACACAGTGGGAAAGCATGTGAGCTCCCGAATCAACTGGTGCTGACGCTTACCCTGCCCTGGACGTCCTGACAGAGGCTGTAATACATTTCTGCCTCGTGCAAATCAGATGGAGGTGGATTAATGCATAGATTAGGATGTACTGTCTGTCCATGCAAGACACAGCAATACTTATTTAACGCTAGAAAAAGCATCTTACACTCAGTGTCTCATTTAATCCCTCCAACAATCTTGCAAAACCCACACTGATGTCATCCCCACTTTACACACCGGAAGCCACTGCACTAAAAAAACAATCCCCTGTGCAAAACTACCTGTCGTGTGGTGCAGTCCAGATATACACCCAAGTCCTTGAAGGCATTCCCTAACTTTCAGTCCTGACCAAGTCTGCAATCGGCTGCCCAGAGGAGTCACAATAAAATGCTTTGCAAAGGTTCACTCCACCAAGAGACACTGTGGTCAACAGTCTACACACCTGGACAGATGTGATCCCCACAAAAGTCCCATGAAACAGGTATTAACAGGTGAGGTGAGGAAACCGCGCCAGAGAGGTGGAGAGCTTGTCTGAGGACACCCACCTGGAGCTAGAAGTGAGATCTCAACCTGGGAGGTCTACAGTGAAGCCCACATACCCAAGCCCGCAAGGCCTAGGTCAACCAGGTGTCCAGGCAGGTGATACCAGCTGGGTCAGGCTGGTGCAGCAAGACAGCCCAGGGCAGCAGGGATTGTGGCCAGTAGCCCAGAGGACATCTTGCCTCTTACTGGAACTTTTCTTCTGGCCTTGGGCTGCCTGAAGGCCAGACCCTAGGGTCTGGACTTGCCTGACCACAGCATCTGGATTGAGTGACCCCAGTCTGGCACCTTCCTAAGGGTTGGGCTGGGCTTGGAAAAATTTCTAGATGCTTTGGCTGGGATCTCTCTTTAACAGAAGCATTTCCTTACACCTTCAGGCAGCTTCCCCTGCTTCTGTCACTCTTTCAGGGAACTACTCAGAGGGCAAGTTAGTTCCTGCCTCAAATGACAAAGAGGAGAAATGCCTCTGAGCTTCAAAAGAAAATTCCCAAGCCCAAGGGAGCAGTGATTCGGCTACCAGGTGCTTTCTCACCCTTGGCTTGGGGTGGCTTTGGGGACTCCCAGCCTGGAACCCTTTTATTATTGGTGAGTAACCTCCTCTCTTTCTCCAGTCCTCGTCCTCAATCAGACTCCCCAGCAGAGCTCATGGCAGTAATTACTCATGCTTTGGCTCATTACAGGATCTTCCCACTTGGGCAGGGGATTGGCAAAGAGTCCAATTTGGAGATTTCTGTTTACAAACAATCTACCCTTACAGACACACACCCAGGAGCCAGCCGTTGGGGGAGAGTGCCGCCCTCCCACCCCGCCTCTCCCGTTCCTGGCATGTCCGGTGTCTCCAGTGCTCCCTGCAAAACTCCAGGGCCGGGCCTCGGTGCTATGGGGGTGCTGGCGTGTACGGGATGCCTCTCAGCAGCCTCTGTTCTCGTCCTGTGACTAAGGGCGATTCTGCTATGCATCTTGTACATTTCAGCAAAGGGCCCCACTTCTATTTTCTCTCGGATGCTTTGCGGTACCTTGCTGGTGCTGACGTGCCAGTGAGCACACATAGTTTCCCCAAGGTCACAGGGATGGGGGGGGAACTAAGCAAGAGGCTGCACTCAATTGAGCGGGGGCTCCTAATAAATCACATACCATTTTCCCCAGACAGAGAGTCATACAAGACCACTGCCACTAATCACCATTCCCCCCACCCCCAAAATAACCAGCACACCCAGCAGTTTTACCTTCCTGCATGACATATCCCTCTGACTTGGCTCTAGCCTCACCTGGGTAACAAGAGCCCCATCCTCCCCACCACCCTGCATCTTCTGTCCTCACCCAGCCTATAAAGACACCCAAGCAGAGTCACCACTTAGGAGCCAGCTCAAATAACACCAGCACCCCAAGGGGGTGATACCAAGCTTGTATCTGGGCTACCTGATGTGAGAGTGTGTCCCAGAGCAAGCTCCTTCAGCCCTCAACCCACTCCACATGCGAAGCCAGAACACGACTGGCTTCCAGAGACAAGCAAAATCACAGGAGATGTCTTTGGAGAACATTCAGAGGGGTTCCATCTTGACTCAAGGCGGTGAATGAATCCACACGTAATACTCAAGACACGGGTCACCTCCGCTCTCAGGAGCCATTTAGTCGCATCGAAGCAGCACCAAGTGCTCTAAAAGTCAGGGTGGGCTGGGGAACAGAGCCAGATAACCTTCCCGGGGTGTTAGCTTCACCAAGACCTGAGCTTCAGCTAAGGAGAAATTAAACTGGCTTCTGAGTAGAACTTTGCACACCCCGGGACATACCAAAGAGGTCTGCTCGTTCAAGACACTGGGAAAGGAACATCACAGTCTTCAGCCCCAAGGGCCCCCAGGATTCCCAAAATCTTTGATTATTTAATTTGGTCTAAATTTCATAAACACTCCAGACAGCAGGCTAATTTTCACTCCCTGGAGAGCCTTGTGCAATCACATAGCTCAAGAACCATCCAGAGCCAAGACCCAGAGCCAGAAACCAGAGAGGCTGGTGGGCCTGAAATCTGCACACTTACTCATCATCCCTTGGAGAAGCTCACATCACTATATGCAGCTTTCATTCCACCGACAGTGACTGAGCAGGAGTTACGGACAAGACCCCTCCGGGGTGCTGGGAGAGACCCCGAGACACTGAGCACAGCATGTGCCTCTGCAGTGCAGTGACAGAAGACTGGCCTCCAGCTCACGAGGGGGCGTGTGTGCCCGTGTGTGCACCCCCTGCCCTTGTGCTGACGGGAATACAGGCAGGATGCTCCAAAGACCACTGTTTTGAAAAGACAGCATAAAATCCAAATTTAAAGGAGAGGCAGCCGGGTCCAGGCACAGGCCCTCACATCCAGAAGAGAGGCCACAAATGCTCAGCACCCCGAAAAGGAAGACAGGAGGTGAGGACACAGGTGCTAGCTCTTTAAACTTCTGGCCAAAGGAAAAAAAGTTTATCATCAGAAAATTCTAGTTGAGTTTCAGCCAGCAAAAAGAAAATAGAGAGACAGACTCCCCCGCTATCATAAAACGTAATTAATGGGGCTTCTAAATCATCTTCGTTTAAAAAAGCATGGCATCATATATGCCATTACCTATATAGCTGGCTTGCTCTGGGTTTGTCCACTTCCTTTCCATGATCTCGTACATAAACTGTGACTAGGGCTGCCTCTCTTTTATTTTTCTGATCTGATGAGTTTCATCCATCAGGCAGCAGAAGCATGAATGTTTCCCTCTGCATGGAGACCAGCATTTTAGCAAACTCATAAATGGATTGAAATGTGCATGTTCTCTCTCCTCTCTCCATGTAGGCACCAGCGGCTGTTCTTACCCCTGGGTTGGCGGGTAAATGGAAAGGCCGAAACGCACAGAAGAGCCCAGAGAAGGTCCACAAGATGGACTGAACGTCTTCCAACAAGGTTGCCTCCCCTTGGGGCCGCAGCCCAGACCCATTTCAACTCAGCAGAGACACAGCCCCGCCTCCAAGGCAGCCCAGCAGAAACCACCTCCTCTTGACAACTCTCTTTGGAAAGTGGAGGCCCTGGGGGTTCTGAGAGAAGCATGGCCTTTCACACCCCAACTAATGAGGCCTGAGGTTTATTTTTTTTAATTGTATTTATTTATGCACACAAGCACTGAGGTACAAGCCAGAGGTGCCCACAGGTGAGGAGTCACCAGAGGCCGAGTGGGGAGCAGAGCAGGCAGACTGACTGAAACACACTGCTGAGGGGAGCAGCGGGCCAGGCAGGAGAGGTCTGCTGCGCCTGGGGGTCAGCTCCCCTGCCGATCGAACTGTGTTGCAGCCACAGCGGAAGCCCCCTGTGGGGCTATTGCAGCACTCAACCCCTTGCGTCACAAGGGAGGCCCCCATGCCTGAGGTTTAAAGAAACACCCCTAGTCTTAGTCAATAGGAAAAAAGCCCGCAAACTGGCTGGATTTTTAGGGTCTGCGGCACGGCTGCCGGCAGATCAAAGGCTCACAAAGTCCGCTGGTGAAGCACAACCACAAGCCGACCCGCTTCTCCGCTGCCTGGTGTCCAGTCAGGCCTCCCCTTGGGACTGAGGCCCGTTCATCTTTGAACACAGTTCGACAACGTCAGCTCCCCAGATGTGCGCTTCGCATCCCGACTGTGTGCTGGGCGCGGTTCTGCATCCCCACTGTGTGCTGGGCGCGGTTCTGCATCCCCACTGTGTGCTGGGCGCGGTTCTGCATCCCCACTGTGTGCTGGGCGCGGTTCTGGAAGGCAGGTCGTGGAGTTTTCCCGGCTAAGGCCTTGCTGTTTAGGAGCCACGGCTCCTTCTCTCCTGCTCGGTGTTGGGCGGCCGCCAGGACCTCCCTGCCTCGTGAGCTGGTCTGGGTCCCGGTGTGCGCGTCATGGCTTCCCTGCGCTTCCAAGTGACCGAGTCCGCCAGCAGCGCGCTCCAGCCCACGCGTCCTGGCGGCTGCGCAGAGCCTGACCCGCAGCGTCTGGCTGGACCGAGATGCCACGGCCGCGCCTGCGCACTGGACACCCAAACAAAGGATGCGCCCGCCGATGACTGCATCCTCCCGAGGGCCGGGCTCGCGAGGCGAGCGATGGCATTTCGGGTGCTTTCTCCAGCATGTGGCCAGTCATCCAGGGTGGAGGGACGAGGTGCGGAGATCCTAGGGACCTGCCCATCAAATGCAGACATGGCAAAGCTCACTCGGGCTCATTTCCCGAGTGGAGGGACACTTGTCACGGCTCGCATCGACGCCCGACCTCTGGTTGCCTCGCAGCTCGGGTAGATGTGGACTTACTCCTTCGTGTTGCACGAGACACACACTCAGACAGAAACAGTTAAAGGGACGCTCTTGTCAGCTACAGGGAAAGCTCTGTCAGCCTCACAGACCCCAGATCACTTGGAAACTTGTTTTTGGATCCAGCCTGTCCTGTAGAAACCTCCTTCCCTGCTCTTTCCCTTTTTATTTGCAGCCTTCACTGTGAAATTGTTTTTTGCGTCTGGACAATGAAATCGAACTCGCCTGAAGGGCAAGAAACAACCTATAATCATAAATTGAAAACTTTCAAGTTGGAGAGAGGCTGCCGGAGGCAGAGAGACCGGGGACGACTTTAAGGTTCGGGTGCAACGGCAGCTCTCTGGCCCAGCTGGCACTAGGCAGGGCGCGGGGAGGCCTGGGGGCCCTGCAGTTGGCAGATCCACACCTTGAAAGCCTTGTGACCTTGAGGAAATCTCCTCTCTCTGATTCTCCATAGTCAGGGATACAGTGCACAAGACCACCATCAGAACATTGCCAGCCCTGGACGTCAATAGCTCCAAGCCTTAGAGCTCAGGCACCTGCTTGTCCTTCTTCCTGAGACACCGTCCCCCCGCAAATGTGCCTGTGGGTGACCCTATCTTGTGATGGAGGCCTCACCGTGGCCATCCCTGATCTCCCTGTCCACTCATGCTGGGACCCAGGGCCACGGTCCTTCATTATTACCTGTCTGCTGTGACTCCTCTTCCCGCTAATACACACACACACACACATACACACACACACAGCACACAACCACAGGCTCCATCAGAGCCACACTTTGCCTCTCTCTGACCCACTCTCCATGCTAAGGATAAAGTAGACGCCTGCAAACACCTGGTGGTGGGAGGGAGGATGAAGGAGCTGGACCCACAGAGCAGGCGGTACTCAGAGGAGCCAGTCCCGCCAGCTTGCCCCCCCCTCAACGCTGCAGAGCCTTCGGGGCCTCGGGCTGAGAGCAGCTGGCAGGGAAGGTACTGGTGCCCCTTCGTCCAGAGATGTGATACAGGAAGGAGAGCTTTTCCTTTTACTTCTGGTGAGTGTAGATCAACCCGAGGGTTTAATGGATTTCTATTCTGTGCTGGGGTTGAGATACATGCTGGGATGCACAGACAAACCAGCATCTGACTGGGTGGCAGCCGGAGTCAGGACAGAGACACAGCCCCAGCCAGAGAAGGGTGAAGTCCTGTGTTAGGTCAGCTCAGCGGCTCTGACCAATCCCCACGGACTGATCAGCAGCAAGCACACTCCTCGTAGTTCTGGAGACTGGGAGTCCAAGGTCAAGGTGCTGCTCCTGGTTCCTGGAGAGAGCCACCTGCTGAGCTACCGACAGCCGTGTTCTGTGTGTACACGAGACAGAGAGGGAGGTAGCGAGTTCTCTCCTGTCTCCTTCTCAGGGCACCAAGTCCACCAGAGGGGCAAACCCTCACAAGCATCACCTCCCAAATACCATCACCTTGGGGCTTGGGCCTCAGCATACAAACGGGGGGCCATACACTCAGTCACAGTAAGTGCTGCGTAAGCCCCCTCCCTCCCCCGTTGGAGAGTCAAACCAGGACCTCGGCCTGGGTCTGGGGGAGTGGGAGGGTGTATCTGGGGAGAGCCTACCCGGAGGGAACCATGTCAGGGCAGCCTCAAGACTAAAGGAAGATGCTGGGCCGCCTGCTGGAGCTGAAGTCAGAAGGCCCAGGAGAAGGAGGCAGCACGGAGGGGTGAGGCAGAGTCCCACCACCGGCCGTTCCTGACCTCTGGGGTCCAGAGTCTGTCTAGTCCATGGATAACGTGGGGTGGGACCTCTGGAGGTGGTTTTTTGTTTTTGTCATTTTTGTTTTTAAATGCTACATTTTTTAGAGCAGTTAAAGGTTCAAAGCAAAACTCAGCGGATGTTCCAGTTTTCCTTTTAAGAGGAAGAGTCCACCTATGCCTGCTGGCCCCCCACATCACATGATCAATATCCCCTCCGATTAGGACATTTGCTACCACTGAGGATCTAACCTCCATGCACCCCCATCACCCAGAGTCCACCCCTGCATGAGACCTCTCCTGGTGGGGCACTCTGCATTTGGACACGTGCACGGGGCAGGCCTCTGTCATGCTGGCACCAGCACAGCCATCCCGCTGCCTGCATCCTCTGTGGGTCCCCCAGGCCTCACTGAGGCACCTAAGCAGGGGAGGACATCACAGAGGTGGTGATTTGGGAAGACCTAACTTAGAGTAATACAATAACTGAGAAAGGGGGAGATGGTGTGAGGCCCAGGCCCATCCAACAAGCCAGGCACCGGTGGTTTTTTGCACTGGAGTCACGGATCCACATCACACCAAGGAGCCAGAGCCTCACTCACGATCCCTCCTGGCCGCTCTCCTTTCCTCTCCTCCTGCACGCAGTTGGGATTCTCACTTAGAAGCTCATTTGAATATACACACGCCACAGTGATTCTCTTCTCCACAACAATGCATTCATTTCCACTGATGGAAACTGGAGGTGCCATGGCACAGGAAGCCACCCCAGTGCTCCCGAGGCCGGGGGGTGTGTGCTTGTTAACAAGCTCGGGAGATGCCAGCTCCCCAAAACGCCTACATCCCCGAGACCCCTGCCTCTGCGTTTCTTGACTTAGTTAAAACCTGTGGCCTTAACACTTCATGAATGCAGCTTGAAAAGAAAGTCGCACCTCCGTGTCTTGGTTTCTGCATCAAAGTGGAGTCAGGATGCAGAAAAGGGAGGTGCCAGCTCCTGCAGGAAAGTGCCAACGATGGCACTGCCCCCCAAGGAGAAACTCTGGCTGTCTTCTGGGGGCCGAGAAACAGGGATGATGGAAAATCGAGACAACAGCCACTTGGGTACGCAGCATACAATCCCCAATCATTTCTGCATCTTTTCTAGATTTAAAAACCATCTCTGCTGACTGCTCTTACCCCAGCACCACTATCAGATGTTGCTGATAGAATGACCAAGGTAGAAACGCTCAGTTCTAAAGGGAGCTAATCAAGTGATTTGAATCGAAGTAGAGAAAAGCAAGCATGTCACGCAGAAGCAGCCACAAGCAAACACAAACAGTGGCAGGCAGGCCTCGCAATCAAGCAGAAGATAAGTGCATGGAGACATTTTCGCCCAAAAGCAAGGACACAACATTTTAGATCTTAAGGTGTGATACTGAAGAGCGTGACAAGCTCACAGAGTGTGTCGATAGAGAAGACTTCCGAAGGACATTGCCTTTCAAGCATTTCACACACTCCCAGCTTAAAAGTTGTAGACCATGTAGATTATGAAAATTAACCTGGTAGGTGCAATTAGCTAATTTATAACCCATACACTTTGGCTTCTGCTGTGATAAAATAAAAGCAGAATCTCCTACTGCAACAGAATAGAATGGAGAATGTTGATGCATCGATAATAAGAGCTGAGATGGTGAACAACCACCTCCACAAGCCTGTTTCCCTAAATTGTCAAATTAGATTCCAACCTCAGGATTGGGGTGGAAATGAAATGCATGTAGGAATTCTTTGTCATAATGCAGTCTACTCATCCATGACAGCACTTCTGGAAAACGAGATTATTTTCAGGCAGGCAGAAAGGTTATTGGTTCTTCGGCCACAGAGTGAAATTGAAAAGAACAAGCTGTGTTTAATTGAATGATTCAAGTTTTTACCCCAAATTAGTTGTCTTTTTTTTAAAAAGATTTATTTATTTATGCACACAAGAGCTGGGATATAGGCCAGAGTCACAGGAGGTGAGAGGATTCCCCAGAGACAGAATGGAGAGCAGAACAGGCAGATCTATCGAAATACACTGCTGAGGGGAGCAGCAGGCGAGGCAGGAAAGATCTGCTGCACCATGTGGGTCCCCTCCCTGGCTGGGATCAAACTCACACTGCTGTGCCACAGATGCTTCCCATTGCGGTGGTCAACCTGCTGTGCTAACAGGGAGGCCCCAAATTAGTTGTTGCCATTGTGCTTGCATGTTCTTCCTGCTGCACACCTGCTCGAGAAGGGTGGGGTAAGAAAGAATAAATTGCTGGCGCTTCCCTGTAGATCTATCCTGTGATCTATTCTGTGCTAGAACTCCCTGGCACCTGGGTCCGAGCAAGCAGATGCAGCCCTCCTGGGCCAGAGAGTCCTCAGCCTGGGATGAGAAGTGCCAAACACTGGTGTGATGCTTAATCCCTAGAATGTCATCGAGGGTGGGAGTGCTTGAGACCCAGAAAAAAAATTGCATCAGGGCCTCCCTGGTGGTGCATGGGGTTAAGCATCACACTATGAAGCATCCACAGTCACTGCAGCGTGAGTTCAATCCCCGGCCAAAGAGTGACACCTTGGTACAGCAGACCTCTCCTGCCTCGCCCGCTGCTCCCCTCAGCAGTGTGTTTCAGTCAGTCTGCCTGTTCTGCTCCCCACTGTCTGTGGTGAATCCTCTCACTCCCCCCCACCTCTGGCCTGTACCCCAGTGCTTGTATGCATAAATAAATAAATCTTTAAAAAAGATTGCATCATTCTAAATCATGCAAATGACTCCCCCTAAGAGAACTGAATAAACATGTAATAGTCAACAAAATATAAAATACTATCGCGCTCCCTGCGTGAGAGTAAGCTGTATATAAGTCACACTCGGACACGCTCAGGGGAAGACTCTGGGGCGTGGTAAGATTTAGTACATCAAGGAGTCAAATGCAACTTAAGTCTTCATTTTTATCCAGTTCTCCAAAATTGCCTTTAAAGTGTGATGTTTATGTATCTGCCATCCAGTCTCCACAACAGAGTTCCTGGGGTTTAGAAAGGTGTTGAGCATTCCTGGAACTCACCCTAAGCCTGGAGTTTGCAGGTGAAGGAGAAATGGAAGACCCAGCTAAATCAGGTTGCTAAGGGCCAAGAAGCTAGACAAAAACCATCCTGCTGACTAAATACGTTTCTCAGAAAATAGCGAATTTGCACAGCACCACTGATGCAATGAATAAGATTTGCTTTTTTCCTGCCTGTCAAGGCACTTATTAATCATAACATATTATTGCTCTGCTAGTTCAATATGTGGAGTGAAACACCAGGATCCAGCTGAGAACAGAACTGAAGAGAAGGAAATTGGATGGCAAGAAAAGAGCAAAATTAACATACGCTCAAGCGAAAACGGGGGAAAAAAATCCTCCATCCTCTTAGAACTGATTTTCACAGCTATCAGAAAAATAAAGGGAAACTTAAATAAAATTTTAGTGCATTACTACTTTCTACTTAAGTCTTTCTGATAAGGGATGGCATTTTGAGGAGCGGGGCCAGAAGGTGAAGAGTTTAAGCGGAATGAAATGGCGCCAGCCCTGCCCACCACCTCCCCGACGTAGCTGCAAATGAGAGTAATTACCATCAGACCCCCGCTGGGCTGTGCAGGTAGGAAATCAAATTTATGTTCCAAGAAGAAATGAAGAAAAATATCAGAGCGTGGAGGAAGGCAGAGAGGGGTCAAAATTGCCCTTGACATGGCAGGAGGGGCTTTATGGATTTTTGTTGAGGATTAATGACAGGAGAGGAGGTAGACTCTGAGTTCAGGGGGGCAGCTACGGAGATGTGGGAGCAAGAGAAATGGAGAGGAGCAAGGAGAAATGGACACAGCGAGTCCCCCCCATACGCCCCCCAGTCCTCAGGAGAGGGCCTGGACTTGGCTGTGCCGGAAGGAACGTGAGCGGGAAGGCCCGTTTCCACAGCATCAGCGGGGCTTGACACAGACACGCGGGTCACACCAACACTGCAGGTCCACCCTCCACAAGTCCCTTTTGTCCCCCCAGGCCCCCTTCCCCCGCCACGTGAATTCTTCACTTCGAAGAATAAGCGAGAATCACCAGCCACGTCTCAGCCTCACTCTGCAGCGGGTCTCCCTTTTCTCCCGCCACCCGGGGTCTGCGCGGTGGCCAGGTTTCCAGCACATTCCACACGGTAGCTCCTCACAGCAGTGCTTGGACCGTGGCCCTTAACCAGAGGCCAAAGGCCAAGCACAAGTCACCGACGCGGACCTGGCCGTAGTGTGCTCGGAGCCCAGCCCGAGCGCCTGGTCCTGGCTGGGACGCGCACACAACTTTGCAAAGCATCCTCAGCACCTACGGCATAGGCGGTGCCTCCCCGGCCATGCCTGATGGAATTAGAAATATGTTGGGGTTGGCACATGCGGAGAGTGTGTTCTCCTTCCTGCCAAAGATGGAAGATGATTGACTGAATGGGAACAGGAAATCAGCCTGCCAGGGCATCTATAACGGGACGTGCGTGCTCATGGCGTGTTCACGTGGTGCTTTGCGCGACAGGCAAGGCCGCCGTTCCAGGCTCATCCTCAAGATAAGGGTCACCTGGGAGGCACGTGAGCGGGCAGGACACCCGGGGAGTCCAATTCCACCCCCTGGGAGATAGTTGGGCATCTGGAAGTGGAATGACCGTCATTTAGAAGTAGCCTGCATCGGCTCCTCGGAGAGCGCCCGAGGAGGCCACTGTCTGCTGCTGGAGGGACGTGCCGGTGCAACGCCACGGGCAGCACTCCCTCTCCCGGCCGCCCAGGGACCAGCGCTGCTGGTCTGCTACGTGCCCTGCCCCGTCAGGGGTCAGGCACCATGCAAGGTGAACGCGGCCGTGTCCTTCAAGTTGCTGCTGAGGCAGCGGGGGAGACAGAGAAGTGAACAGATTCACTTTCCAAGGACCCTGAGGCCTTGGAGATGAACCCTCCCAGGCTCGGAGCGGGTGGCTACAGGGCTGCTCGGGAAAGTGCGACCGTCAAAGAGACGTGTGGCGTAAGACAGAGGGGCTGCGGGGCGGTGCAACGGGCTCAGGTCCACAGCAGGCAGTGGTACTTGCAGAGACCGGGGCGTGGCAGGCTTCCTATGGCCCAAGAGGTAGGAGCGCAGGTGACAGCAGGTGACATGAAGCCACAGAGCGGGTCTGGACACAGAAGCCTGGCTCAGAGGCTGGGACGCACCTTGAGGACACCTGGGAGCCAAGGATGTGTTTTAAGTGGGAGTGAGCCTTGGTCACTCACGTGTTTGCACACCAAATATGCTGGCTGCAAAAAGGAGGTTGGTCAAATACAGACACGTAGCAGAGACGGGTCAGAAATCTCGTCCAGCCTGCCTGCTTTGGACATAGGAGATGGAAGCAAGAAAGAAATTACTTGTGTGACATCGCAGGCCAGCTGGGGCTGTCAGGGTCAATGAGTGGGCTGCATCTACAAAGGTGAGAAGTTTTGGGGTACCCTTTCCTGCTTGGAAAACCCTCAACGGGCACACTGCCTCCGGGGTACCCAGAGAAGCAGACACAGCTCACGGGTGTCTGTGCCGTGAGCTGGCGTGGTCTGGTTCCACCTGCACCACCTCACCCCAGCCCCCTAAGCAAACGCACCCCTACATTTCACATTCCCGAGAGACTTGAGGGCCAGCCCCGAGTGGAAGCCCCTCTGATGACTGCAGAGCCAAAGCACGGACCCCCATGGCGTGTCCTTCTCCCTGAGCACCCCCACATGCACTCGTCCAGCCACTCGCCCACCCCATGCCGGGCCACACAGGCTGGGAAGGAGCCCCTGAAACGAAGGGGCTCCGGAGGCCAGAGCACAAGCAGGCATGAGAGACACCTGGGCCTTAGCTGCCCTCATTCCCACGTGGGGTCTGGGCTGGGCAAAGGCGGTGGGCAGGAGGCCACCGAACAGATCACTCAGCAAATGCCACGCCTCTCACCTGGGCGCCAGGTGAGCTCAGAAGCCTCCGTGATGCCAGGCAGCCCTGCCAGCTGCACACCCAACAACGCGTCGTGAGGAGGAGAGACGACTAGTCGAGGGCGTTATCAGAGAACTGGTGAAAGGGATTTATTGTGCACCCCACGGAGACTCGCTTGGGTCTGCCATGTACCAGAATGAAGATATGTCCCCCCAAACAATGGAGGTCACTGATCATCAGACCTTAGTGCTGATACACTGAAAGGCAGTTTTCCTCTCCACAGGGACGCAACTGGAAATCAGCAGGATGTGGGGGAGGCAGAGGAAGAGGACATCTGGAGATTCCAGGGGTGGGGCTCCCGGAGGCAGGGAAGCGGGGAAGCGGGGAAG
This sequence comes from Galemys pyrenaicus, assembly GCA_019455555.1. NCBI lineage: Eukaryota > Metazoa > Chordata > Mammalia > Eulipotyphla > Talpidae > Galemys > Galemys pyrenaicus. The sequence continues at coordinate 6,115,618 of JAGFMF010012255.1, read as the reverse complement.
CGGGGAGGGAGAACACGGCTGTGGAGGGAATACATTAGCTACCCCATATGGACCCCACTAGCTTTCCAGGAGACTATCTGTTCTAATAACACGTTTTGATGCCTCCCTCCCAGCTGTAGGAGCCACCACGAGCCACCTGGAGGAGGAGACGCCTTTGCTTGCCCTGGAAACGCCGAAAGCAAAGCACCTTGGGTCAGACCCGCGCTGGGCTTTGCCGGGAGGTTTGGAGAATGCTCAAAAATGCCTCAGACTTCCCAACGAAGTGAGTTTGGTTCTGGTTTCATTCATGGCCACGTGTGGCCAATTTGGTGTAGCAGATTCGCCCCCCACTTTCTCAATCACTTGTTGGTTTTCTCTCCAAAATAGCTGTCCTTTTCAAATATTTGAAACAACTTCAAATATTTTATGCCAAAAGGTTGCAACGAGGAGGAGTGGAAGAGGGTGGAGAATGGGGGAAGAGGACACTCTCCACGTGAAAGCTCTGCTGTCTGTTACTCCACCTTCACGTCCAAGACCCACAAGCTTCTCCTAGGAGATGGCCCTTCTCTGGCACCCCAAGAAGGCGCGCCCACCAGAAGCAAATGTTACCAAGTGCCCGTGACCCCTGAGCCCCCCGAGACGCCCCCCTCAGGGAGCTGCTCAGCAGTCCCCGAGGTGCCAAATCACAGATCCCTACAGCTGCCGTAGCTGAAGAGCCGGAGAAACAAGGCCAGAGAGAAGCTGGTGTCTGCTGCTGCAGCTCACTGCTACCAGGGGCTCCCAGATGAAGTTTTTCCTCAAACACCAGTGGGGTCCAGAAAAGATGCTGTAGCGGCAAGAAGGCACGGGGCAGGTTCTCTATGATCCAGCAGACGGGTAAAGGAGAGTCCCGGAGCCCTCGGTGGCTTTTTCAGGCCTTTATCGATATTTCTGTATCATTTGTAGGGAGGTGACCAGGCACGCGGCAGGCTGGAGGGCCAGGGGGCCAGGAGGCTGGCAGACCTCCTAGCACCCCCAAGTCTTCACTCTCTTTGGGCTCTCTGGTCTCCTCTTGTGCCTCTGCTTCACCGCCACCACCACTGCCACTGCTGCTTCCACGTCTACTGCCGCTGGGGTCCCCGTGATGCTGCCCTTCCCTATACACCCAGTCTCCCGGCCCACACGCGCCCACCTTGTGTGCCCACACCCTACTCCAGGTGCCCACCATCAGCCGCGCATGCAGGACCACGGGGGTCTATCACCGACACTAATGGCGGGAGGGCAGAAGAGCCTGAGAACTCCCATTCACCCTACAGATGCCCAGGCAGTATGTGCTAGGACAGAGAGACCGGGGTTCCCAGGGCAACGCCAGCTCAGTAACATCTGGTCGGGAAGAGAACACCTGGAAGGAACAAAACGGTTGCAGAAACACACCAAATCCCCTTCTACCACCCCAGGGCCTTTGCACATGATGCCCCTCCATATGGAACATGCTTTCTCTGCCCTAGAGAGCTCGCATGCCAATCCTCGGCCAAGTGGAGGTTGGCTGATAAGAAACGCCCTTCCTCCCTCCAGGCGGCTTCGCTTGCTCTCATTCTCTAGGCATGCACGTGACGCTTACCCTCTGCTCACGCCCGGCCAGGCGGACCCTAACCGCACAGGTCTGTGTCACCTGCTGAGCACAGGAATTGCCACATAGATGTTAAAAAGAAAGGTCCCGCACGAGGTGTCCTCAGAATGCAGAATTGTGCTGCTACCAGCCTATAGATAAGATCACCCTCGCCAAAAGAAAAGGGAGATATTTAATTCATTTACCAAGTAGTATTCCACTCAGACCCTAAAGAACCTCAGGGGACTTGATAAGACAATGCATACAAACACCCCCAAAAGAGGATGCGGAACCAGCAAAGCTGACTCAGATGAACAGTCCAATGCATTGCGGTTAACACCAAACAGATGGCGTGTTCCTTTAACAGGGAAAAAGACTTCAGTCACCTGCTCTAAAGAAAGGTGGGGTACAGATTCCCAGAGACTCCCCTAAAGAGAACGGTCCTGGGTTCATAGTCACTGCTCAAAAACCTGTCCTAAAGGGGGGAGTGTGGAAACAGCACAAGACGCGCAGAGGGACACCTGGAGTTGAAGTTCCAGGTTAGAGACAAGTCCATGTCCTGGGGTGTCACGGCGACCCCGAGGCCCCTCCTCCGAAAAACTCAGGGGACCCCCTCTTCCCCCCCACTCCCGGGTCTGACCCACCGCGGCGGGAAGCGGGAGCTATTCTCGCAACACCTTTCCTCAGCCAGATGGAAGGAAGCCTTGCTACCCCATCGACGTATCTGCTGTGTGTCAGCTGCTCCTCAGGATGGTTTTCAGAGAAAAGTGGAGAAGCGATTAACCGCGGAGAACAGGAGACGAGACGGTCCCCGCAGGAGGAGCGGGGCTGTCTGCGCAGGCGCAGTGCGTGGGGCCTGGAGCCCTGTGGTCCTGCAGGGGGCCAGCACCTGCCGGTTGGCCAGTTCTGGAGAGTTACACCCCATCTGGCCGCAGACCAGTGTGAAGCCACCTCCTCGGCACACAGCATAAGGGCAGCGCGAGCCTGTGCCCTCTCCTGAGTCTCACAAGCTTCCACGGATGCGCCTGAAAATCTACACGAAGGAGCGGTTTCTATTAGCACGGAGAGTCCTTCTCTGCTCGGAGAATGTTGCACCCACAGCCTAGGCCCGGGAGCCAGGTCACGCGACAAAGGGCAACTAAAGGTGCAGGAGGAACGAAGCTTGTTGAGCAGCTGACCTTAAAGGAGACTCTCCTGGAGGGTCCAGGGACCCAGTGTGACCCCAAGGCTCCCGAAAAGTGGAAGAGGGGCCAGAAAAGGGAGCAAGAGGGGAAGAGCTATGGGGAGGGTTGGCGAGCTGAGGAGCCACCCCACTGCTGGCTTGACAGTGGGGTGACAAGGGGCCCTCCAGAGACAAAAAAGACAAAATTAAATGGGTGCTGCCAGAGCCCACAGAAACGAGCAGCTCGCACCCCCACTTGCCAGAGACCCGCGCAGGCCCACAGGGTGCAGCCAGCATGTCAGCTCCGTGCATCGGTGACCTGTGCTAACTGTCAGGAACTGAACCGTGTCCCCTGCCCCCCAAATTCATACTGAAGTCCTAACCCCCACCTTAGAATGTGACAATGTTTCAAAATCTTTAGAGAGGTGGATGAGGTCACAGGGTGAACCCCAAGTCAGTGTGCCCGAGGTCCTTGTAAGAAGAGGCTGAGATGCAGACGGAGGGACGATGGTGGCCACGGAGAGAAGCCTCGGATGACACCAGCTGCAGCACCTGGACCTCAGACTAGGTCTTGCCTCAAAACTGTGAAATGCATTTCTGTGGCTTGAGCCCCTCGGCGTGTGGCTCTTGCTTACAGCACCCCAGGAAGTTAACACATGGGGCGGGCAGCACCTCACAGGCCCTGACTGGGAGACCAGCCAGATGGGGGGACCTGCAAATGCCAGCAGGGCAGGCACCTGGGTGAACCCTGTGGCCTCTGGACAGAGGCCACCGGCAGTGGTTCGCAAACCAAAGCTTGAGACAGCTGCTCGAAGAGCAGGGACCGGCTCACCCACTTCCCCCCAGGCCCTTGGTGCTGACAGTGGGCAGGGCCCGAGTTTCTTCTGATTCCTCTGAGCAGCTCAGGGAAACCTTGTGGGTGGATAAATCAATGCTGGGGTGCTGAGTGAAGCTTCCCTGGGACCCTCCGTTTCACGCTGTAGAAAGTTTGCTTTGGAAAGACATAGGGTGGTCAAGAGGCACGTGGAAAAATGCCCATCATCACTGACCACCAGGGAACTGCAGGTCAAAGCCACAGCGTGAGAATGAGCCCTCCTAAAAGGTCCAGAACAACAAGTGTTGGCAGATGTGGAAAAGGAACATGGTGTTCTGTTGATGGGAACCTAGCCCCCTATACTACCCCTGTGGAAGACAGGAGGGAGGTGTTTCAAAATATTAAAAAGAGATCAACCATCTGATTCAGCAATTCCGCTCCTAGGTATCTACCCAGGAATGCAAAAACACTGAAGGAACGTCTCCCTCGCTGCAGCACTATTTACAATAGCCAAGTTAAGGAAACAATGTAAGTGCCGGATGACAGAGAAGTGGATTAAGAATATGTAATACAGATACAGAGCGACACCACTCAGCTAGTAAAGACATAATGTAGATGGAAACTAAAAGGGATGGTGTCAAGTGAAGAAAGTCAGGAGGAAGAAAACAAATACTGGATGGTTTTGCTCATATGTGGAAAATAAAGAAACAAATCAAAGAAACCAAAAAAACTAAACCAAAACACACCCTTAAAATCCATCTGTAGAACCGAAGCTACCAGAGGGGGGCAGTGGGGTGCAGAGCAACGGAGGGGTGGGGGGAGAGGCAGGAAGAGACCATAGTGGGAGATGACGTGGAGTGATAACATGAATTTGAAGAGTTGGAATCTATACCCCTAAGACATACACGGTGCTGTAACCAATGTTCCTTCAGTAAAATAATTTTGTTTAAAGAACAAAGTTTGCTTTGGGTCCAGCTGGGTTTTCTACACTTGGCTCATTTGTTGAAGTCCCACAAAATAATATACCCTTTGTAGGAGCCCGAGACCTCACTCAGTGAAGTTAGTAAGAATTAAGCTGCATTCTTTTTTTTTTTTTTCATAGTTATTTTAAAAGATCTAAAGTACGCTCCTAGTTTGGGAGTTTTGGGGATTCCTGGAAGATGGATCTTGGACTTGCCATAATTACTAATCAAGAGTGTTACCCTCTAGGCTAATTCAGCTGGGGCCGAGCTAGAGTTTACCTTTGCCCTAGCTGGAAAAAAGATTTTGCTAAGCAAACATGCTGTGTAAACAGCATCGCAAGGAACATGTTTAACCTGCTTAAGAGAACAAACTGCCTCCAAGTAATTTAGCGGCACTGACTTGTATCCCGACGGCTGAACTACCTTTCAAGCTGGACTTATTTGTACTATATTTAAGGCAACTCACCAAAAACTCTGCATAAAAATTACACTTTAATTTTCTGATTTAAAAATATGTCTGCTGGTGGAGAATTAGACACTAGCAATACGCAAAGAAGAAATCTGAAATCACTCCCATGCCTCCACTTGGAAATAACTACCTCCACGTATTCTCTCCCTCCCACCCCAGCCCCTGCTGTCCTATCCCTCCTCACCAGCCTTCAGTAGATTTTGGAGCCAGGTAAACCTGGATTCAAGCCATGATTCCACTCCTAGGCATCTACCCAAATGACACAAAAACACTAACCTTAAAGGAAACCTCCACACCTGTTTATTACAGTGCTATTTATTATAACTGAGATAGGGAAACAACCTAAATGCTCCCAAACAGATGACTGGATCAAGAAGATGCGATCTATAAACACAGTGGAATACTACTCAGTCATGAAAAAGATAAACTCGTGCCATTTGCAGCCACATGGATGGAGCTGGAAGGGATTATGCTAAGTGAAATAAGTCAGAAGGAAAAATAAAAATATCAGATGGTATCACTTATGGGAAGAATACAGGGAAGCTGAACAAAGGATCAGGAAAAAGACAGACTTTGCAAGCTGACCATAGATCCGAGGCATCCAGCAGGGGAGGGGAGGGGAGGGGTCAAAACAGGGGAGGAAAGAGCACAAGGGATGGTAGATATGGCTCACAGGTTCTACGGTGGTGGGAGAACTACAGGGACTAAAGCCGAGGGGAGAAACCAAACAGTGTCCAAAAACGAACAAAGATGTAAGAAATAAATTTAAAAAATAATTTAAATCCTGGCTTATCACGTGCTTGCTGTATCACCTTGAGCAAGATAATCTATCTTAAGTTTTTCACACGTGAAAGGAGATAGACCGGCATTTACCTTGTGTTCCATCAGTCAAAGAGATGGCTGATGTTATTCTCCTGGTGCAGTGCCCTGCAGATAGTAAACATTTAAGCAGTGGTGGTGCAGTGTTAGGGGCTGTACAGGGAAGAATGAACTCAAAGGTGCACAGCGGCAGTTCTCTGACAAGCTGCTTGCAAAGGTGGCCCTTTGCTGGCATCTAGCATTTCAATTTCGGCAGAGTCCCCACATTTCCTGTGTGCTAAGAGCGACTCCCTGAGCTTAAACTATTTGCGCAAATATGATTTAGATTGAAAACCTCCTTTCCTTCTGGGAGGAGCCCCGGGTCTGTGCCAGGCCTGGGGCAGGAGGCCTCCATGAAGGGCCCCATAAAAGAGTCCACACTGAGATGCTGATGCGCATCTCACAGGAGTCACACTCGGTGCTGGGGAACTGAGCTTGCGCTGGGGGCCCACTGGAGGGGCTCCTGGGAGCTGCTCATGCTCCGCTTCCTGCAGACTCACCTGCTGGCAACTTCTCTCTGGGCTGAAGGTGTTCGTAGCCTTTTCCCGTGCAGAGGCCTGATGGAGAGTTACCGCTCTGTGCTGAAACCTGGTGGAACATTACACCTGGGGTGTCGTGGGGACCTCCCTCCAGGTGAGCACCCTGGAGTTGAACTTCAGGGCTCCAGTGAGAAGGTCATTTCAAGTGGGGGGGGGGATTAAAGCACCTTTAATGGAGGGCCGTCTCCTAAAGTGTGGGCACAATAATGAGCAGAGCAGGATCCTGGGGCTGGTGGGGCTAGTGGTTCGCAACGGACAGTCGGCGGTGGGGCAGAAGCAGTGGTATGATCGCTGCTGTTATTCTGTTCTCTGCAGAGGTGCATTTGGTGGCTATATTTCCCCATTACTTTACAGCCTTGCCCAAATTAAATGCATTCTGGAAAGTGGGAGGAAGGAGGAGGAAGAGGCGGAGGAAGGAAAAGGATGGAGGGAAGACGTGAAAGAAGGAAGGAAGGGAGGGAGGAGGAAAGAAGGAAAGGAAGGAAGGAAGGAATTGACTCTTGGCTTTTCAAATTTTGATTTATCTCTTCCCCTTACACAGATGTTTCTAGAATCTGACACACAAAGACCACTGTGGTTGAGAGCCTAGGGGGTCATTAAGGATCTTACTTTCCTTTATTCACCTCCACTCCACGTGGGGTGTTCACACCACAAGAGGAGACTAATGGAATCCCAAGTGGGTTAAGGTCACCTCTCCTCCCTAAGCCTGACCCCAGGACCCAAACCCTAAAGCTCAGTCTAAGAGAAGCTGCAGGGCTAGTGGGCAGATGTGAACTCCCCCCGGCCCCAGTACCACCCTCAGAATTTGCATCTACACAGCCTGCCATGTGCTAAACCCTGCTCCCCCTACCCCTCTATGCACTGAACCTCTATGTACTCCCCAGAGAGGGCAGAGGAAGCAGGTAGATACAAGATTATAAACTGAAGCAACTCAAAGACAGCCTTGGGTAATGAGGCATCTGGGAAGCCCCAGGGAAGCTGGCAGTGTCCAGACTGCTTGAGAGGAACTTGGGGAGGGAGAGTGACTGGCCCCAACTCTTGCGCAATGACGAAGGAGCAGATCAGGTAAAGGAAGGACATAGGGTGATAGGTCTGGGCAGGCAGTGCTGGAGGGCGTTTTGAAGGGAAGCCACAGACAGAAACATTCTACTGCTACAGCCAATTCCTCAAGCTCCCTGGTTGCCCACAGCAACCTGTTTCCTCACGGTCATTTACATAATGAAGCAATTGTCACTGCTGTTTGCCTTCTATTACAAAGGGAGATGGCGCATCGAAGGAACATACTATAACTGAATAGGTCAATTCAACCCTCATTAACCACTGGCAAAATAAAACCCATTTAATCACCTACTAAACTTGAACATGGAGCCAGAAGCCCTATTTTGTTCGAAGGAGATTTCAATGGGCAGATGTCTTCCCACCAGCCACGCCCCTCTCCCTCCCAGGTCAGCCTGCACCATGCTGGATGCGACAGACACCCAGTTGCTGAAACGTCAGGATGCAGTGCAGTCAAGCGGGATGCTTGAGCCTGCAGGTGTGATGGGGTCAAGAGCACCAGCTCTGTGCTGGTTGGGAGGCCCTGAGCAACTAAGCAGCTCTGCGCCTCAATTTCCCCACCTGTAAAAAGGCGATAATTCAAAGTTCAACTTGGGAGACTGTGGAGAAGATGAAATGAAAGCAAACACCTAGAACTTCCCAAGTGGGAGGTCGCACGCCACTGTGGGTTTGTCAGGATTGCTGGTGTTGCTGTCACTGAGTGCTTGACTCATCTGAGGAACTGATTTAACATCTCTGTCTGAATTTACTGAGGACTGGACAGACAAGGCAGTGAGGCATCTACAATGCAGGCAAGTTCCATTCTCCTAATAAAGAATAAGCCAGATCTTCACTGAAGGTCACACACACACAGTGTTCTCTCACTGGAGCTGTTGTTTACTCCCATCAGTGTCTGCACAATATCAATGTCCTCCAGGTAAACAGAGATAACTGAACCAGAGCAATCAAATTTCCCATCTGTCTCATACATTCACCATCTTACTGTGCACCTTCCATCGCTAAGATCGCTCTCTGGCCCAAAACGGCTACTGGAACGCCAGCCATCACATCAACATTCCGGGAAGTAGGAAGCTGGATTAAAAGTAGGTTCTTCTGCTCGATTGTCTTTTTGCCTTGTAGCCACATGCTCTAGGCTAGAAAGAGCATGGAAGTGTTTCTTCTTACCTCAGTAGTGCCTTGACCTCCAACAGTAGATTCCCTTCCTCCGAGGTTTTCTCCAATGCATCCTCTGTAGGACTCACTTCAGACTCAAGTCAACCCACTCTCCTACTGCCACCTTTACAAAAGTTGTCCACTAAAGAAGTCTCTTCCCCTGCTAATGGTTAAGCTGTCATTATTCTCTACAATGAAGTTTTATATAAACAAAAGCATCCCCCGCCCCCGTGGGTGATCAGACTTGTAGTTTTCATTTAATACATAGATTCTTGCCTCCAAATACTTGATAGACTCAGGAGCCTGGGAATCAGTGTTTCTAAAAAGCCCAGGTGAGTTCTAAGGAACACTCTCTAAGGATGAGGCAGACCAGACCAAACACATATCTGGAAAGATATGTATCCTTCCAGAACTTGCTCTTCAGCACAGCAGGCTTGGGCAGTTAGCACCTTTGTGCTTTGAAACTGCTGCTGTGTCTTGCGCTAACAAGTGAGTTGGCATAAGTGACACGTGTGCCATAAGCAGCTCTATAGACTCTCCAGCTGAGTCCCAAGGGGTCACGACATGTCTGCTTACTAGCTGGAGCTCAGCCTTGCCCAGAAGGCCCCATGTAAGAAGCCTGAGGCTGCCATCTTGTGAGGAACACCAAGCCACGTGAAGATGTAGGGGACCAGCATAGGCCACCCCAAAATATGCCACTTTGAAGATAACTTGGAAACTGCAATTGACAAAACAAAAAAACTGTCTTCTTCCCCTATTTGCTTCTTATTGACTAAGAGTCAAAGATCAGGTATTTCCATGACTCACTCTAATAACAGTACTGTTATCTCTGGTAGAGAAGACTGGCATGGGGAGGCAGGAATGAGCAGAAATCTCACTGTGATTTTAGGTATTTTTTGGGCCATTTAATTCATAGGGCCCAGAGGTGCTGAACCTAGGCGTGTAGAGAGAGATTTTTCTCCCTTGCAAGGCGCCATGTAGAAACTGCCTCGCCCTGATCACCCGGACAATCCGGCATCTGCCCAGAGATGGCACTGGCAGAAAATTACATGACAAACCTTACTGAGCCAGCCTTTCTGCTCCACTGGTTTCCTCCGCAGTTCTCTTCCCAGACCGTGCAGAGCCCTAAGAGTTCTTGTCCGTTGTCGTCCCTACACAAGTGCGACAGACGTTAAGATGCTGAAGAAGCCCGAGTGCTAACCACCTTTTGAGTTACTGATTCCTGTAGCCCATGAATACCCCATGGATTGATAAACTGTTTTTCTCTGTCTTTTGTCCATTTGATTCACAGGGCCCATAGACACAGAACCTACAAAGGGAGTGAGAAAGATTTTTCTCCCTGGCGCGGCCCTGTGTAGACACTGCATCAGCTCTTCTAAAGCAGCCTCGGCATCAGCCTCAAAGCCCAAGAGACAGATATGTGGATGAAGAGGCCTCCAGGAGAATCTACCCCACAGCCTTCAAGTTCACCAGTCCTTCAAGTCTTCTACCCACAGCACCAGACAGCGTGAGCCTGAGGCAAGTCACTGTGTCCTGTCTGAACCCTCGAGGAGGATAGAAGGAAGCCATGAGTGTAATAGGATGTTTTCTCCTGCCATCCTGTTTTCGATGAAGGCAGCACATAACTAAGAACCAATGTAAGTATCCATCAATGGGTGATGACAACTTCTTAACTCTATACATTCATACACATATACACACACACATCTTTATATATTTGTATATATGTATACATATCTACATACACATATACACACACGTCTTCTGTCTTTTGTCAGTTTCATTCAGATCTATCTATCAATAGATATCTCAACTTGGATGGACCTTTCATGGCACTTAATGAAATAAATCACACAGAGAAAGACAAAAACAGCTGTTGTGCGATCTTACTTACATGTGGAATCTAAAAACAACAAATCTAAAACAGACTTGTGGTTACCAGAAGGGGGTGGGACGGGGGAACAGAAGAAGGTGGTCAGAAGTCACAAGCCTCCAGGTATAAGAAAAAGAAGTACCCAGAATGGAGCGTACAACATGATGGTTGTAGCTAACGCTGCTGTATGGCCCAGAGGAAAAGTGGTAAAGAAAGTCAAGCTGAGTTCTCACCACAAGTACAAATTTCTTCATTTCTTCTTTTTATTTTCTTTTTATTGTCTCTACATGAGAAGATGGATATTAGCTGAATCTACATTGGTAACCATTTCACAACAGATGTGAATCCATTTCACAATAGATTATAAATCATTTTACAATATATGTAAATGAAGCCATCATGCTGTCTGTCTAAAACTCATACAGTGATGTATGTCAATTATTTTTCAGAACTAGGGGAAAAATAGATAACTGAAAAAATACAGTAGCATTCTTGAGCACAGAGCTTATAAGAATTCAATATACAGGCTCAGAAAAAAGGAAAAAGAAAAGTCTTAAATAAGTAGAGCAGGCAGTTTCCCTCCATGGCCACTGCATTGGGGAGCAGATGCCTGCCCAGGAGAATGAGGTGCTGGTGCAGCTCCCACCCAGAGAGCTCAGCCAGGGCATGTGCTGCCCCCTAGGGGTCACTGGAAGTATTTAGGAGAACACTTCACTGTGCAATGAAAGGGATGCTGATGGGTAACTTTCAGGGATAGCAAATGCCCAACATCCACCATCGTGCTGTAAATACTTAGATGCCTCTGTTAGGAAACTCGGGGCTCAGCTCGGAGGGCCAGTCATGCCATGAGCGTCGAGAGACACATGTTTCCTTTTCCTTGAACTGTGGTCCCTAAATGCAAACTGCCATCTTCACCTGGTGCTGATAAAGACAGTAATTTGCTCCAACACAGCAGAAAACTATATTAAGCTGCATTCGCCTTGTAACGATGAACTTGACTTAGTGAAGATGAACTATCTGACTCCAAAGTGACTCTTTCCTGAGGAGACCTCAGAAATGAGCTGTGTCTGCATCCAAATTACCTTTACACCGACTTGTCCGGACCCTCTCTCCCAAGTACCATTCAATTTCACTAGAAGGAAATATAAAGATTCCAAAATACAAGTACACAGAAATACATAGGTCCTGTATTTTTAAATTATAAAAGATAGAGCCTACTCATACTATTTTGCATTTTTTTTAATCTGTCAATATGTTTTGGAGATTGTTACTATGTTAGTACAGAAGGATCTGCTCAATCCTTTCAAACTACTGAATGGTTACTATTACCTGAGTAGCTTGTAGGTCATTTAAATATTTACATATTTATAGACATTTACTTGGGAACCCCACCCCCAACAGTTTTCTGCAACCACAAACACTTGTCCTTGAATTTTGTACTCACTTGAATGCAATTCCCCCAAACGGGTACCCAGGTGACGAATTGCAAAGATGACTTTATAATCAACAGAATCTGCCAAATTGCCCTACAAAGCACCTGAATTGATTTCCACTGATCACCAATAGTGTGTGAAGAGCTCCCGATTATCTGGGCTGCTTTTGCACAGTTATTCAAAGGTCACAGGGAGAAAGGTGAGGGCAATTTATCTGTCATCAGGCAATGAAGGAAGAAATTAGCAAGCACGTGGCTGGTTGGAGGAAAGGTGTTTCCAGATGAGACAGGACGACCCCGACCTTTGACATTAGCATTCCATGACGCCAATATAGGAATTCTCGGTCTAGACTTTGGGGAGGCAGGGAAGGGGTGCACGGATCCAGTTGATCGGGAGCCCTTCCCTAAAGGAAGCGTGCCCCAAGCAGAATCCAAGGGATGGGAGGGATTTGGTTGCAGAAGAAGATGAGGAGCCAAATCTCCAAGGGGTGGTAGCAGGATGGGGCCCAGCAAGAAATGGCAAGGGAAAGGACGCAGGTGTCAGAGGGAGGTGGCCCAACATTACAACGGAGACAGCCGAAACGCACGCGGTACACAGGGGCAGAGGTGGCCAAGGCACCTGTCCTGCTCGCCGAGGGGGAGAGAGAGCAGAACGCAGGTGGCCAGGCTGAATGGGGCAAGTCCATGCATATCGAGCAACACACACAGCACATAACGCATGTCACTAGTTCAGAGAGACACCTGAAGCAGATGATTCCATAAATTGCATCTTTATTGATTTTAATAGCCCAGAAAAACGAATTTCACAAAGCACATTACATAACGCTTACTTGTAAATCAATGCAAAAACGGTATAAACATGTTCGAGGACTACTCAACCAAGAGACACAAAGCTGAGGGGAGAGAGAGGGACAAGAACAACGCCTTCAGTGCAAATGGATGGATATGCGATGATCGATCCTCTTCAAAACATCATCTGCATCTGCAGATGTTTGTATATATCAACGCATGTATGTACAGCTTTACTGAGAAGGAGAAACTGACCACTCCACCCAAAACCACCTAAAAGTTTTTATTATACATTACAGGGGCCTCCCTGGTGGTACAGGGGTTAGTCTCGGAACTATCAAGCTACCCACCAGCCACCGCAGCACAAGTTTGATCCCTGGCCAGGGACCCACATGGCGCAGCAGATCTCTCCTGTCTCACCCACTGCTCCCCTCAGCAGTGTGTTTCAGTGGATCTGCCTGCTCTACTCCCCACTCTGTCTCTGATGAATCCTCTTACTCCCCACGCCTCTGGCCTGCACCCCAGTTCTTGTATGCATAAGTAAATAAATCTTAAAAAAAAATAAAAACAGGGCCTCCCTGGTGGCGCAGAGGGTTAAGCAACGCACTAGGAAGCAAACCGCAGCCACTGCAGCACGAGTTCGATCCCTGCTGCCGGGCAGGGAGGGGACCCACATGGTGCGGCAGACCTCTCCTGCTGTGCCCGCTGCTCCCCTCAGCAGTGTACTTCCGTTGATCTGCCTGTTCTGCTCCCCGCTCTCTGTGGTGAATCCTCTCACCCCCCCACACCTCTGGCCTGTACCCCAGTGCTTGTATGCATAAATAAATAAATCTTTAAAAAAAATAAAAACAATAATCATGGTAACATTAGTAGTTATAATCATCGCCAAAAATGCAGCATGTTTCCATGACCCTCTGAAAGCATTTTGACCTTGCCAGTGTGGTATTTCATGATATGCCCATGAGTTACAACAGGACTGAAATTATAAATTTTCTGACTCACTGAAGTAGTAAACCAAACCAATATGAATTAGACTTAGGCAGGAGTTTTTCATCTGAAGCCTCAATATTCCTGCTAAGTAAGTCCTGGGGGGAGGTTCAATGATTATTTTGTGCTTTTTAATTTGCATACTAATGTGTATGTACGACCATGCAACGTATTTTCAGAGGAGGGGCCCATGGAGTAGCCCCCAAAGCTAAGAACTGCTGAAACAGAAAAACAAAATAACTGTGAGTTTGACATTAACGAAATATTGACATTATAAAACGTTTTGACATTTAAAAAATGCTTCAGTAAGATAAGTAAAAATTGATGTCTTTTGCCTGTAGTTACAAAGATAAATGCAAATAAAGTAATAGGTATGACTCCTACTTCTGACTATGAAGAAAAACCCAAGACAAAAGTTACCTTCCGACCTGATGACCAAAAACTAAACGCACACAAGTGGCTCAGACATTGACAACAAGCAGAGCAAGAAAGTCACCCTTCAGCCACTTATTTTCCCTGAAAAGTATGCATTTTTTCCCAGCTAAATTGTGTTGGGTTATGTTAAAGAGGAATGAACTGAGGTGAAAGTTATTTAATGGCATACTGTACTAGAGATCTGAAGATCTGCAGGAGATTTAAAATTCCAACTCATAACTTTTTAAAAGATGGTGAAATTATCAAAATACACATGAATCAAGTTTTAATATACTGTATAATGGGTTGATGAGGCTGTCCATTGTACCATTTCTTTCTTTGAATTCTCAGGCATGGCTTGGCAGTGCAAGAACTCTTGTAACATTAACAAATTCAATAAAAAGTAAATACATGGAAACAACAAGCAGAGCAAGAAAGTCGCCCTTCAAAGAAAAGAAACAAACAAATTAGTCCTATAATTTCTTGAGTTTACTTTCTAGAGAGTTTCCAGAGCAGAATCCAGAGAGAGGAAGCCAAACACACCTGACCATCTCAGTGAGTGGAAGAAACAGACTGTGGAGTCCAGGGAGGTGAAGGTGACTGGATTTGCTAAGCAAGATACTGCATAAGCAGAGAGCTCTAAAAGGAGAACTCCTTTGCATCTTTGGCTAAGTATTGATCTGTGCACATGTAGGAGGAAACCGCTAAGGCCAGAAAAGAGCAAGTGCAGAGGAGCAGGCAGGATGTGTCAGAGATAAGTTTATGTTTCGTCAGTTCAGTGTGGAGGCATGGGCACTGGCAGAATTCTAGGGTAGGTATTGCCTCAGCAGTAGAGGCAAATTAACCACAAAGGAAGGGCTGTTCTGGATCAATCCTTATATAGGTTAAAAGCCAACCTCAAAGAATCAAGGTTATTTCAAGTAACATAAATGGGTTAGAACACACACACACAAAAAGAAGAATTACAGTGACATCCAGCCAACAATGTGATATTCAAAATGTGGCAGCCAATCAAGAGTTACGGGACATGGAAATAACTGAGAAATACAACCAGCAACTAAGCAGATCCAGAGATGACAGACCTAACAAATAAGGACACTAAATAGCTACAACAGTATATACTTCATACGTCCAAAGGCAGAGGAAAACTATGGAGATGTGTAAGTTATAATAAAAATTAAACTTCTAGAGATGAAAAATACAGTATCAGAGATCAAATCTATACTAGTAGGATTAACAAGTTGTACACTGTGGAAGAAAACATTACTGAACTTGAAGACGGTAGCAACAGAAGCTTTCCATTATGAGGTTAAAAGATTAACATAAAAAATAGACAATACTTCACTAAACTGTAAAGACAATACCTAGTGACCTAACATACATGCAACTGAAGCATGGAAGCAAGGACAGGTAGATATTTAAATACAAGGTGGCCATAATTTTCCAACTTTGATAAACACTATAGATCTATAGATCCAAGTACTTCAACAAACCCCAAGCAAGAAAGCACACCAACTCAAATGATAATCAAAATAACAACAACAAAAACAGTTATATAAACAAAAATTTAAAAACAGAGAAAAACACATTCTGTGTAGAAGAGTAAAGATAATAGTACAACAAACTTCTTATCATAAACTATGCAAGATGTAAGATAAAGTGGGACTGTCTTTAAAGTACAAAGAAAACAAAAAACCTCTAAGCCAAAATTTAAAAAATTAAAAGCAAAAGACTATAAAAAGATCAACCCTTTTGGAAAAGATCAACCTTATGGAAAGTTTAATTTAATTCTGACCACACAGAATTAAACTAAAACACCAATAACAGCAAACAAATACTAATCAAAATAAAACTGTAACAGAGATATTAATCTCTGACAAGGTAAATTTCAGATCAAGGAATATTATTAGAGATAAAAAATTTTATTTCATAAAGGCAAAGATGTCAATTTATCAAAAGGACAAAAAATGTTAAATAATATGAACTAATAACAGAACTCAATGTACATGCTGCAATAAATAACAGAACTAAAAGAATAGACAAACCCACAGTTGAGATTTCAGCATGCTATCAATAGCCAATGAAATAAGTAAAAATCAGTTAATACAGAGTGCATGAACAATACTGTTATTAACCAACTGGACTAAATTTATAGATCACTCTACTTAACAACAGCAGAATACAGTGTTTTTAAGTGCACATGAATATTTACCAACATATGCCATGGTTGGATATAAAACAACCTGCCTTCAACACATTTATCAAGAATTGAAATTATGGAAAGTATATTCTCTGACCACAACAGAATTAACTAAAAAATCAATAACAATATCATAAAGATACCTGGACAATTCCCCCAAAGCTTGGAAGTTAAATAACAAAGCCCTAAATAACCCATTGATCAAAGGAGAAATAACAATGGAAATAGAAAGTAGTTTGAAGTGAATGAAAATAAAAAATACATAAATTCATGAGATATAACTAAAATAAAGCTGACAGGAAAATTTATAATATAAAATTCTATTGGGAAGTTATATATCTGGGTTGTGTGAAATATTATTAGCAAGGAAGGAAGGTCTAAGATCAAATACTTTAATTTCCACTTTAATAAACTATAAAAAGGTAAAAAGTATCAAACCCAAAATAAGAAAACTTACACAATATAGATAAAATAGAAATCAGTGAAATAAAAATGAGAAAAATATTTCAAAAATTAATGAAGCAACAATTGCTTTTGTATAAAGACCAATAAAAGCCCCAAAATTTCTAGCCAACAGTTCTTAGGTCACATATCACCAATATAAAATTGAAACAATTAAAGCTCACCCAAAAGCAAATAAACTGAATAGCCCCATACCTATTAAATATATTAAATTAGTAGTTAAAAATATTTCTACAACGAAATCTCTGGGAACAGATGATCGCTGTTTAATTACACCAAACATTAATGATGAAATAATACCAACATATTGATACACATTATAGAGAGAGAGGAGGAGGGGGAAGGTGAAGGGAAGGGAGAGGAGGAAGAGGGGGATGACCGCCCAGCTCAGCTTATGAAGCCAGCTTTACACGGATGCCAAGAGGATAATGACATTAACACAAGAAAACCACAAATCAATATTTCTCAAGAGGACAGATGCAAAAATGTTTCAGAAATTAGCAAATCAAATTCAGCAATCTATTCCAAGGATAATAAGTCATTACCAAGTGAGGCTGATGCCAAAAATGCAAGGTTAGATTAACACTTGAAAATGAGTTGACGTAATTTAGCATATTAACAGACTTTTTTAGTCATTAACTGAAGAAGAGAAACCATATGCCTTTCTTAATTGATGGAGAAAAAAATTTTTGAAAATTTTAACACCGCCTCCTGATAAAAACTCTCGGCAAACTAAGAGGAACTTCCTCAACCTGACAAAACCTACCTGCTAATACCACATACCTGACACTGTACTTAATGAAAAGATGGGATGCTTTCCTAGGAGGTAGAACAAGGTGTCTATTGTCTCACTCTTAACATTGCAGTATTGGTATTCTAGCCACTGCAATAAGGCAAGAAAAAATAAATATGCAGAGGAGAGAATTCCATTATTAAAGAAGAAATAATAAGGTTGGCTTTATTTGAAGACTAAGTGATCATTTATATAGAAAATTCTGAAGAATCTATAAAAATAGTCTCAGGTCCTCCTCACCTCCTTCCAGCTACCCCACTAACCCTAGCTCCTAGGCCCTCCCCCAAGACGCATTACAAGGTGGGATGCAGCCTCCCAGTGTCCCTCTCTCCCCAGTCATGGCAGTATCGGGGTAGCAGAGCCTGGACAGTCACTGTACCCCACTGAATCTCAGTTTCCTCATTGGAAAAAGCTCACTCCCTTTTCATGAGTTTTAGTACTATCTGCACAGGAAGCAGCAAGGGAGTGAGAGTTAAGCAATGTGAGAAAGTTCTAAAGGCTTCAGAAGACCCACATGATCCAGAGTTCCTGACATACAGAGAACTATATTGCTGTTAAGTATGTAATGTACACCTATAAGCAATATAAAACATACTACTTAGCATGTTATATTTATTAAAAACATAGTTCAAGTTAAAAAGCAAGTTGTAAAAGAGTCTTTATACATTCCGTATATGTTTGAATAGTTATAAAAAATAAGGAGGGGCCTCCCTGGTGGCCTAGGGGTTAAATCTCAGTGCTGTCACTGCTGTGGCCTGAGTCCCAAGCTGGGCCAACCCACATAGGGCACAGCAGACCTTTCCTGTCTGGTCCGCTGTCCCCTTAGCAGCGTATTTCAGAAAATTCACCTTTTCTGTTCGTCACTCTATCTCTGGTGAATCCACTCACCCCCGCACATTTCCTGTGTACACCCAGTTTTTCTACACAAAAATAATATATATAAAAAATAAGGAAGATTAATAGTTAACCAAAGTTTATCTCTAGAGATTAGGATGGCTGAGTGACTTCACTTTTTACTTAATATACATTTGACTGTTTAAAACTTTTAAAAGTGTGTGCATGTTGCTACTGACTTTAATGAATATACATTTCTATTTTCTCTACCAAATAACTTTGAAGCAAAACAAAAATCATGGAAATAAATAGTACTAACCACATCTTTCTCTCCCAAAAAGAAATCTATAAAACAGCTACTGAAATTAACAAGTAAGTTAAGTATGGTCAGGAGATACGAGATCGATACACAAAAGCAAACTTCTAATGTACCAGTAAGGACAACTATACATTGAAATTTTCAAATACCATTGACAGTAGTCCTAAGGTTGTTAGCAGTTTAAGTGCTAAACCTTTACACTGAAAATGCAGAACACGGCTGAGAAAAATTAAAACAGACCTAAGTAAGTGGAAAGACATAACATGTTCACAGACTACAAGATTTTAAGATGTTAATAACGCCTATCAAATTCCCAACAAGCTTTTTTGGAGACATTCACAAACTAAAATGCAATGGAAAGACAATGAAAACAGAACACCAGAAAACAATTTTTAAAAAGAAAAACAAAGAGGAACAGAATAGAGGATCCATAAACAGAGCCATACACACACACACACATACACACACACACACACGATAATCTCATCAAATGATCTTAGAATATCCAAGCCCCCTGGTGGTGAGGCAGGGTTGAGTGCCTCACTATGAAGCAGCTGCAGCACAGCGGCATGTTTGGTCCTGAGCCAGGGAGGGGACCCACATGGCGCTGCAGACCTCTCCTGCCTTGCCCGTTGCTCCCCTCAGCAGTGTGTTTCGGCCAGTCCGCCTGTTCTGCTCCCCACTCTGTCTCTTGTGAATCCTCTCACCTCCCACAACTCTGGTCTGTATCCCCAGCTCTTGTATGCATAAATAAATCTTTTAAAAAAAAACAAACACCTGACAATAGAAATGAAAAATATTTTTTAAAAAATGATCTTAGAACAGTTGAATATCCATCTGGTAAACCACGGGTATAGTCCTTTCCCCACCAAATACAGCTCAAAATGGATCACACACCGAACCGTAAGAGCTAAATTACAAAACTTCCAGAAGAAAACAGTGGAGAAAGTCTTAATGGCCTTGGGGTTCTTCAGAGTCATCTTTAATAGACAAATATTAAAATAAACAAATGATAAATCACATGTCATCAAAATTAAAAGCTTTTGAAGTTCAAAAGATACTGGTAAGATTCTGTAGATTAGTTTCACAGCAACTAAAATGTACTTAAAACTATTGAACTCTACACTTCACGATGGTTAGGGCAGTCAATTTATTGTTATGTGTATTTTACTTCACATAGCTTTTTTTTTATTTTCTCATAAACAGATTTTTAAAAGACAATGATAAGAAAATGAAAGAGCAAGACACATACTAGAAGAAAATATTTGCCAAACATATTTGATGAGAGATTCATTTCCAGATTATATGAAGAGATCTTGAAATTCAACTACCTGGAGTGAAAACTAACAACAGTAATTTTAAAAACTGGAACTCGCCGAAGTAGATATACGGTGGCAAATAAGAATACGAAAAATGTTCAACATCAATAATCATTAGGAAAATGCAAATTAAAATCCTATCCCCTTGACATGGTCATAATCAAAAACTATTGGAGAGGGTATGGAAAACTGATGTCCTCATTTACTTATCACATTTAGTCTGTAAAATGTGAGAGCCACTTTGGACAGTTTGACAGTTTCTTAGAAAGTTACACACACACTAACTAGGCCAGTCACCCCCCTCGGTTTCACGGAAGCTGCACCCCAACCACACTGGAGCCTCAATGAGGAAGGTCTTTGGAGCCAGGAGCGGTGTGTGTATATCGATGGAGGCACAGGTCTCCAGGGAACGGCTGAGAAGGTTCCAATAGCCCCCCACTCCGCCCCATGCCCCCTGCCCACGACATACTGATGGCAAAGTCCTCTGTCCTGCCAAGTCCACCCTTGCAGCCAACAGCTCCACGTCCAGACCACTGAGCCAGCCACAGTAAACAGACCCCCCTCTTCCAAGCCATTCCAGTCGGAGCTGCCAGCCCCCCATCCTCGAGCAGAGACAACCGAGCTCCAGAGACTTTAAACACGTCAGAGGCAGACAGCGAGCAAGGAACGTCACTAGGATCTGACTCCAGGTAGTGGATTCCGAACACGCTCGAGCCCCGTTCCCCATTCCTCTCTTCCTGTACCCAGGGTGGGGGGCGGGCCAAAGCCAGCACACCCCTGCTTCAGGATGAGGACAGGTGATCGGAGAGCCTGGGTGCCAGTGCATTCCTGGAAGGTAGTAGAAGTCGACTCCCAGCGTGTTGGCTTCACTCTCTGAAGCTCTCTGCTCACGAGACCACGCCCCACTGCCCTGGGAGGAGCCAGCGGCCCTGGTGTGATCGAAGACCTTGCTCTACCTCCCGAGGAATAAACACACATGGGGACGTCCAGTGCCCGGGCACCCCCACTGGAGAGGAGCTAGCGCAGGAGTTCATGTGTGTGTCGGAGCTTATTTAAATGGCGAAGGGGCACAGACAATAAGTCAATGAAATTTTCATGTGTGATAAAGTACTAGCCCTTCATGTTCAAACATTTAAAAGTATAAAAAAAACCTACTGAATGGAAAAAAATCTTTGCGCTCCACACAACAGACAAGGGTCTGATCACAAAGATATACAAAGAACTCACGAGACTCAAGAAAATCAAAGTGAACGACCCAATCGAAAAAATGGGCAGCAAAAACAGATGAGTGGATCGGGAAGCTGTGGTACATATACACGATGGAATACTACTCAGCAATCAGAAATGAAAAACTAGACTCATTCATGGGAACA
>JAGFMF010012255.1:6042029-6094115 GCA_019455555.1 Galemys pyrenaicus | reverse complement strand
CAGCAATAAAGACACAGAAACCAAAAATGAGGACACAAGGACAGACTGGGGACACCTGGTGGGGAGGGGAGGGGGAGGATTGAGGGAAGATGGGAACACAAGGGACTGAGGTGATGGTGCACTCGTGAGATGGTGATGGGGAATACATGGGGATTACAATTAATGGCAAATATATGTAAATTTTAAAATATTTTAATAAAAAAATAAATAAAATAAAAATGATTATATATCATAAAAAAAAATGGGCAGGAGACCTTAAAAGACACTTCACCAAAGAGGATATGCAAATGGCCAACAGGCACATGAAAAGATGATCAACATCTCATAATGAGGGAAATGCAAATTAAAACCACAAAGAGGTACCACCTTACACCGGTAAGAATGGCATGTATCAAAAAAACCAACCACAATAAATGCTGGCAAGGTTGTGGAGAGAAAGGAACTCTACTACACTGCTGGTGGGAATGCAAGCTAATCCAACCACTATGGAAGGCCGTATGGAGGTTCCTCGGCCTACTAGAGATGGAACTACCTTATGACCCGGCAATCCCACTCCTAGGAATCTACCCAAAGGACACGAAAACACCGATCCAAAAGAGCACCTGTACCCCCATGTTTATTGCAGCACTATTTGTAATTGGTAAGACCAGGAAACAGCGCAAATGCCCAAAAGGAGAAGACTGGATCAAGAAGATGTGGTACATATACACAATGGAATACTATTCAGCAATCAAAAATGATAAACTAGGGACAATTATAGAAACATGGATGGAGCTAGAAGGAATTATACCCAGTGAAACAAGCCAGAAGGCAAGAGAAAAATATCGGTTGGCCTCACTTTTTGGAGGAAAGTGAAAAAACAACAATCACAACAAAATATAAAAAGGAAGAAAACAAAACAAACAAGAGAAAGCTAAAGGAAATGGGCAATCATAACCAAAAACAACCAAACGATCAAATAAAAACCCAACAGGATCAAAAGATCAAAGATAAACCCAAGGGACCATGGGGGTGGGCGGAGAGCGGGGAGGGCAAAGACGGTGATGAGGCGTAAAGAGCACAAGGGACAGAGGCGACGGTGCGGGGGTGAAAATGGTGCTGGGAACCTCCTGGGGAATACAAACGATGTCAAATACAATTAAATATAAAAATAAAATAAATACCAAAAAAAAATACCAAAAAAAAAGTATAAAACGATCCTAAGCTGACAGATCATATAAACACCAGAAAAGGAACTGACCTGTGCACCGGACCCCCGGTTTAAATCACCCTAAGTTTGCGTTCATTATTTGAGAAAAAGGAAAACAGAGCTACGCGGCATTTGGACAGCAAACTCTCCTTGCGTCCCAGGCAAGGACCTGGCGGTCGGAATCCTCCAACAGCAGAGTCCGTGGAGGCCACTTAGCCCTTCGGAGGGCTTGGCCTCTGGGCTTCGATGAACACCTCCACTTAACTGACAGCGAATCGCCAGCAGGCTTTTCTGCTTAATAAAGCAAACAAAGGATTTATTTGAAGAAGGCTGAGCTTTTTAATTTAATTTCCTTTAAAAAGAAAGGCTCTGTGTATGCCCACAGAGTGATGGAAAGAGATGTACTCATTGGATAATTTTTAATTAAGGTGAACGAACCCTCCTAGCTAAAAGGTTTTCTTGGGGGGAAGAAACTGTTAACACATCGATATGTTTCTGTCCATTAGCTTCTCCCAGGTGACAAGGACGGCCCTAATGGCAATTTCAGGGAAGGAAGGTTCTTTCTGTTATCTTTGGGACTGTTTAGAGACGCAACCATGGAAACTTGGAGGGGGGTGTCAAGTTTCCACTCTAGCTCTTAATGACAAATCGTTATCTGGACTTGTCAAAACAAGTCACCCAAGCTGGCTGCATGTGGTGTGTGGGTTCCACGCAGGGATACTTGTCCAGAGCTCTACGAGGCTGTACTTAGACCAGAGGAAGTACTTAGACTGGCACGTCACACGCCGTGCATGTGGTCTCTGCAGAGAGCGCCTCACTTAACTCACGGCAACCCACAAGGAAGGCCTCAGTTCTCTTTTCCAGATAGGGAAACTGAGGCTCAGAGGTGCTCAGTGACTTCCCACAGTCTTTTAACAAACACTGGTTGCATGCCTGTCCTGGACGGAGCTTGCATCTAGTGGGAAAAGCTGACAAGTGAATAGCTGCATAGACACGTGTCTTCAGTAAAGGAAGAAGAAGGGAACAGGAGGGTGGAGAGTGTTTTGCAACCATCCCAGGCCAGCTAGGTTCATTGCTGGTTCTCGCAGACACAAAGGTAATTTGGGGTCTTCAGTGTCTTTTCCAGTCCTTTAATGCTGACTCAGGGGCCAGACCAGCTTGCTCTCAGCATTTCTCCAGCGTACTCCTCTCCATCTGAGTGACAGAGCCCTACTAGCCCGCCCCTCGGCACAGGTGTCCGCATCTACACGTGCACACGCCCCTTGCTCTGGGCCCAGGTAGCCACAACACAGGTGTGCGTGCCCAGTGCCCCCGTCCACGCTCCCCAGCGCTTTCTGCATAGGCCACGGGTGGCGACTGTCGAGCGAGTGAAGGGCAGGCGGATAAAAGCCTGACACCTCCTGTGCCCCGCAGAGAGCCAGCGGGCATCCGGGCTGCCGTGCACAGGACACGATGCAGGCATGCCCGTTCCCCATACTGAAAACTTGCTTTTTGCAGCTGCCGTAAGGAAGCCACAGTGACGAGCGGCTTAGCACAGCAGCAGTGCATCCTCCCACGTCATTCCCTCATGGTTCGGAGGCTAAGACTGAAATCCAACTGCCCACCTGGTGGGTTCCTCGGAGGACTAAGAGTAGCTCCTGCTTCTTTGCCAGTCGAGGACGCCAGGCAGTCTGGCAAGCCTGTCCTGCAGAGCACACCCCCAGGCCACCTCTGTCCTCTGTGGCCGTCTCTCTCTCTGTTTCCTCTTTGCCCCCCCCCCCCCGCTCTATCGGGAAGCAAATGACACACATGCTCTGTGAGGTGAGCGTGGGAGCGTCTGCTTTTCATGGCTTGTGAAAGGTTCCCGAGATCCGACCGACTCGCACCCTCTCGTACAGACCCAGTAAATAAAAGGGGAGGGTTCCTCCCGGTGATGAGACCTCAGGACTTGCTCTCTTAACGCCCTCGCTCTGCGGCACCCCGCAGGGCTCCATGGGCCCTGCAGACTCCGATCACGCCTTAGGGGCAGCCCCAGGGCTTCGTCTTAACTCTGAGGGCACCTGCGGAGAAGGCACGTGCACATGAGCCTCGGCCAACTGGGCGGGAGGTGAGGCCTGCACGTGTCTCCGGACGGGGCCAGGCCGGGCGGTCAGTCAGCTCCATGCAACTGTCAGCTCCACCTTTCCGGGTTTAGCTTCTCTCGGGCGCTCGGCGCCGCCTCCGAGCCTGAGCTTGCCCCAGGGAACGATGGCAGCTTTAAGTTGTCATGCTCGGCCGAAGGAAGCCGAGGGCCAGAAGGAGAGGGGAGCGGGCTGACCAGACTCTCTCGGGGGCGCGCAGCTCGAAGGCCATAGAGTCTCTGAGGAACCCTCAGGACTCCGCGGGGCAGGCTTGACAGGCCTGGCTGGCGTCGGGGGTCTCAGGGGCGGTGGCTCCCACCCCAGCTTTCCCGGGGATGCTCCAAGCAGCGAGTCCGTGGAGCCTCCGGCACCACAGGTGCAGGGAGAAGCGAGTCTCGGCGGCCCAGAGCTCCCTGGGACACGAAGACTGAGCCTGGGAGCGCCGAGAACGCTCCCCACGCCCACAAAGCAGCACAAGGAAGCTCCTGGTCCCACAAAAGGCAGCCCTCCCAGGAGACGAGCTGGGAAGGGCGGGACAGGTGGGCTAAGGAGCAGGCCCTGGATCCACACAGCTGACCGAGGGCCCCAAAGCGCAGCTCCGACGCTGCTGCCCTCCTCTGCCCGTCAGCAGCCTCCCGACATCCTAGCTCCGTCCTCCGCACTCATGGGCCAGTCCCGCTCCCAGACTGACTTGCGTGCCCGGGCTACGGAGGAGAGGCCGGGTCAGTGTCAACTTTCTCCAAAGCAGTGAACATTTCCGATTTTCGAAGCTGCAGAGTGTCCATCACAATTCTCAGCTCTGCTGCGGCCGGGCGGGAACAGCCACGGACACATACACCGCCCCTCCTGTGAGGGGCTGGGAAGTTGGGGGTGGGGGGCACCGTTCTACCCGTGCCAGGGAACTGCTGTGTCCAGCAGGTGGAGCCAGGCATGTGCTAACCCTACGACAGTGGCCAGCAGCTCCTCGGCACAGCGGTAGTCGGCCTGGCCGAAGCTCTTACTACCCAATATCAAAAAAATGAACTCGTGCCATTTGCCGCAAGCACCATGGATGGAGCTAGAAGGGATGATGCTCAGTGAAATACGTCAGGAGGCAAAAGGAAAATACCGGACGGCTTCACTTACAGGAGGAAACAAGTAAGGACTGAGAAAAAAAATGAATTACAATAAATTAAAAACCAAAAGCAACAGACAACCATGAATCTGAGACATCCCGAGGGGAAGGGGCGGGAGGAGGGACTAAACGGGCGGGGAGAGCGCAAGGGACTGCGGTGACGGTGCACCGGGGATCGGTGATGGGGATTTCACGGGGACGAGAAATACACACTGTACAAAAGTGAAAAATAATGCAAAATATATGTAAAATTTAAAAATATAAAAAACACAATAAAAAGAATGAAATAAATAAATTAATTAAATAACAGTCTACAAAGCTCTCGAGAGGCCGGCTCGCCAGGCCAGGCCGAACCAGCTCTGTGAGCAAACTTCCCGCTTCATTCTGACCTTGGCAGTGCCCAAAGCTTTGGGCGCTTTTTTTTTAAGGTGTTCCCAGAGTACAAGACTGCTTGGCCGCCGTGCCTTCAGTTCCCACCCTCATCTGAGCTCTTGGAGATGCGCCAGGGCAGTGCTGGTGTTTTCCTCTCTTCCTGAACACACGCCCAGGTAGTGGTAACCTCTCCTCTCTCGCAGCGGAGGGGTGCGGGGGAGGTACCGCACAAGCCGAGGCGTGGGCTGGGAGTTCGCAGGCAGCACGAAGGCGCCGGGCTGCAGCGGCGCTACCTCATGTCTTCTTCGGCAGGACCCCAAGTGGTAAGTAAAACTAGAATTAATTTTTAACTTTTAAATGAACTCCGATTGCATTTGAGGATTTTCATTATTCACTTGGCAACGGGCAGACAAAAAAGAAAGGATTTACATTCAGGAGAAAGGATTTATGTCCACGTTCCCCAGTTGAACGACCCACTCAACACCAGCAATTATCAGCAGGGCCAAAGCGTTCACCCTGACATCCCCACCCCTGCTTTTCCCCCTTAGCGACCAAAAATACAGAAACTAGTGCCCACTGTTTAGCAGACACAAGAACACGCTTAAAATTACTTCCACTCCTAACTTCTGCGCCAAATCAAAAATTTGCCGAGCCCGACACCATGAAAGCAAAGGTTTCTGTTCAAGCGCAGCAGAAAGCATCTCACAGATGACCTAGTTGGACACTTTCATTTCACTGATGAGAAAATCAGGAGCCACAAAGAAGCAATTTGCTGAAAGACAGGAGCAAGTCGGCAGAGGGCTGCTCTGGAGTCAGACTCCCCACTTCTCAGCCGCTGCTGTGAGGACCTGTGGGATCGGGGTTCTTTCCCATGTCTCAAGATGACTAGGAGCCCCCCCCCCCGCCTCCCCCGGTGGCACATGGTTTTAAAGACACAGCGCTATCAAGCTATCGGCAGCCACCACAGCACAAGTTCGATCCCCAGCCGGCCAGGGAGGGGACCCACATGGCGCAGCAGACCTCTCCCGCCTCCCGCTGCTCCCCTCAGCAGTGTGTTTCAGTCGATCTGCCTGTTCTGCTCCCCACTCTGTCTCTGGTGAATCCTCTCATCCACCCCCACTTCTGGCCTGCACCCCAGGTCTTCTATGCCAAAAAAAAAAAATTTGTCATCATTGGGCAAAGACCCCAACCCCCCCAGAAGCAGATCCGGAGGCTTTTCCCTCCCACACTGAGACTGAGCGGAGTCGCTGGCGGGCACAGAGGGCCTGGATGTGCCGGGGCCACCTCTGCGCCTGGACTTGCTCACAAGCTCTGGCCCAGATCCTGTCCTGGCTGGACCTGCCAAGTCAGTGGAGCACAGAAGGCCGCTCACAGGTGCTGCTCAGAGCCGTTTTCCTTGGGGGTTTTCTTTTTTACTGCCTTTCTGAGCTAATGCATTTCGGGACTTGAGAAGAACAGCAGCTCCTGTGCGCTTAGAAGGACGGCAAAAGAAAAACAAAAGATTCAAATCACGCTTTTAGCTTTCAAAGCCGAGCAATCTTTTTGGCAGCGGCTGCTTCAAAATGCATTAGCCTCTTTTACCCTAAAACGCTGTTTGCTCTTCCTGTTCTCGTGTGAGTGTGTGTGTGTGAACACGAAGCGCTATGTCTTTTATTTCAAAGTTTCGGGCCAAATGTCTGCCGGCAATCAGTCACTCCAACAGTGCCAAGCAGGAAGCTCCATCGGGCTTTCCCAGTTCTCGCCCATACTGTCCATTTGAACGTTGGAAATATTTCCCTACAAAGCTGGAATGAACCAGCCTGATCCTCAAGCTGCAAGGGCACAGGCAGGGGTCCTTCTTGGGGGTTGCTCAGGAGGGCTGTGGCAGAGTGAAATGGACTGGCTGCACCTGGCCAGGGTCTGCTGTCGGTTAAGGAGGACCCCGGATGAGGGTGCCCATCTGCTAACAGCACTTTGCTTCCCTACTGAGGACGCACTGACCTCTGTGAGTAGCCCCAACCACTGCCCCAGCCTTCCTACCACTCAGCCTTCTCTTCTGGCCATTGGAACCCCAGGGCAGAGGACAGCTGGACCACTTGGTGGACACCCTAAGTGGACACTTGTGGACACCGGCTCCTGCTCCGGGTCCCTGCTGCGCCCCTGGTCTCCGCCCTCTCCTACTCCGCAAGCCGTTTCCAGCACATCCCCGCTGTTAAGTTAGTCAGAGTCGGTTTCTACTGCTCGCATCCAAAGAGCCCAAGCAGAGGCATTAGCCACGCAGCCTTCACTGCGGGCAGGAGAGGGCCGACTTCACTTACGCCCACTGCAGCGCAGAATCAATCAAAAGAACAACCGTTTACCTTTGGACTATGTCACTGGACTGCTAAAAACTGCCATGGATGGCTTCCTCTTGATCCCCACCCTGGCCCCCAACATGGCCCCAGTCCCTTCAGTACAAGCAACAGCTGGACATACCTTCACCTGGTTCTCTCCCTTACACAGACTCTCCAGAAACACTCATCACCTTGACAACCTCTGTGCAAGACACACTGGAACTTACTGGGACTTTCACCTGCTTCTGTGTAGACGGTGACGTCTAAGTCTCCGGGATGTTGAGGCCCAGTTTCCCCTCTACAGATGCCATCTGGGAGGGTGTCCATGACTGTCGAGTTACCCCCCGACATGGTGGTCACAAGGAGCCAGCATCAGCACAGGACGCTCCGGTCCTGAACGCCTGCCCCCCCCCCCCACCCCGGATGAACACTTCGCCTCTCTTGGGAGCAAAGAAGAGAATCCTTGCCCTAAATGTCTCCTGCAGGCAGCGTGGCTAGGGAAGCCATCACGCAGTGCTCCTTTCTATTAATAATTATCTTTACTGTTACATTCTAGTTACAGAAAATTGCGTTCAGGGGAGGCTCAAATGGCTGAAGTCCTTAACAGCGAGGCTAGAAGGACATGAGCTTCTCAACCGGGCAGCAAGAACACTGGGTGCACGCCAGTCCCGAGCGGCTGGCCCAATGGCTGGTAGAGCAGGTAGCCAGGAGTTCAGTAGAAAAGGCAGAGCTAATAAATGTAAGACTAATAATCTGATGTCAGTAATTTGAAATGAATCATCTAAATTGAGCTGAGCAAGACAGTTATCATAACCCTGCCACGGTAAAGATGCATGCATGAACTTGACAAAGATGTGTCTTAAGCAGTTTCTAATTCCTCTGCTTGCAAGCCATTGCCGCCAACCATGTCTCACCAGTTCACGAGACATGCACCGGCGCCCCGCATTGCTCAGCCTCCACGCGTGCTAATGGGAGTCACAGCAGGTGCAATACGAATCCCCTGTCCTCAGATCCGCCTGCCCTCAACAGCTCCCTTCCCCAAACTCTGTAGGCTCCCGGAGCCGCCGCTCGGAGCATGGCTGACCATTGCACGTGGGTCTGGACCACTGTTTAAGTCCTGCCTGCCCTGCATGCGGGACGCTGTGCCTCCTGGTCAGAGAGGCTGTGTGCCCCGCGTGTTGACTCCTGATTCCCAGCTCCCAGCACTGGGCTCTCGCTTAGTAGAAACTCTATAAAGAACCAGTCTAAATTGGGGCTTTGGCAAATGGGGTGGGGGGCATAGTGCCCTACGTTAAAAGTCGAAGAGCAGTTCCTTTTCTGCAGGGAGGTTTGAAGTGAGGAGTTGCATGTGCAGGGTGCTGTCTGAGCACTGTGGGGACATCGGGGGTCACTGCCAGTGGGTTCAGGCCATAGTCTGAAAAGAATCTGGATAGATGTTGGCAATGAAGGTGAGAGAGACAGCAAAGATGAGTGGTTCTCAAAGATACGTTTCTCAGAGCTTTGGACTCAGGCAATGCTTCAGGAGGCAGCAGTGAGGGCAGAGAGGGGGTGCCCATGCTCCCCACACCCACTTACACCAGGCTTCTACATACAGTTTGCTAAGATTGCTTCTAGACAAAGAGTTAAGATGGACAGATGGACAAGTGGGTGGTGGGTGGGTGGATGGATAGAGGAAGGGATGGATGGGTGGATGGACGGTGGAGTGAATGGAGGAACATAGCAAGTTCCCACTGGAGAGAGTCTTTGGTTCCAAAGAGTTGTACAAGTGCCCCAGGCGCCAGAACTAGGTGTATTCCAAAAGATTCAGAATAGTAGATTATTTCATGTCATGTCTCTCTAAGAGGAATGACAGCCCTAGCAAAATAGCTGCCTGCATTAATGTTTGCCCAGGAATTAATAAGGGAATATGGAGATTGCCAATAAGAAGTGCAAGGTCTGTGGCAAGTGACCCTGAAAGAAGCAATGAATGGCCAAGCCCTGGGCACTGACCACACCCTCATCCTGGGGTACTCCATGACTGTAGGTGAGGCACTGGCCATGGACATCTTACTAAATAAACTCCAACTCTACCATCTCAACACTGCAGAGAGGCCAGGCGTCGGTCCGGCAAAGGCCTGACTCGTACAGCTGTCTCCAATAATCTCTGCAAGCAAAGTTCCAGGAGGAAGAGTGAGTTCTGCTTTGTGTCAAAAGCCAGCAAACAAGATGTGATGCTGGACTGTATTTGGATGACACAAATACAGCCTCAGGCTTCTTTCTTCCTTCTTTTTATTTATTTATATTTACTTTGGTTAAATATATATATATATATCTGTGTGTACTGTTCCTGCCTAATTTTTCAATAGCAGACATAGATATAAAACCACAAAGACACCACCCCCTTTACATACTTTGGATGCATTTTCCCCATTTTTGGCTCTAGGAATGTTTGTTCTGGCTGCATCTGGGATGGAAATTTTTTAATTAATTTTTCATTTAGTGAGAAAAAGTGTGTCATATTGAAAATGGTTCTCGGTGAACCTGTAACAGATGCTGTCGCGGTACAGTCATCATTAGATGAACCTACTATCCATGA
Source organism: Galemys pyrenaicus (assembly GCA_019455555.1). Classification (NCBI taxonomy): domain Eukaryota; kingdom Metazoa; phylum Chordata; class Mammalia; order Eulipotyphla; family Talpidae; genus Galemys; species Galemys pyrenaicus. The sequence goes on along the minus strand of JAGFMF010012255.1, from coordinate 6,084,454 downwards.
TTCCCATTAAATTTTTTTATCAAGCTGCTAGTGATTTCCAACTGGATAATTGAAACTAATTTTTTGGAGACTTCACATAAAAAGTGCTTCTCCAGAAATAGAAAAAGTGTGGCAAATGGACCTTGTCTATTCTCTGCACTCTGAGAAAGGATTTGCAAGCTCTCCATTGATAGAATGCTTTCTTGCAATTTTATATCATACCCATTTGCAGCTAAGAAAAAGCAGAAGCCATTGTTCATCTGTACAAAAACAACCCTATTATTATTCCCCACATTACAGTTAAGGGAACTAAAGTTCAGTGATAGACAATCTCTGCAGAAATGCAAACTAGAAAGTAACGAAATCTGGGGTGGCAGAACCTCTTATTCCATACACCTCCCACTGTTGTTGGGATATGTACCCAAGGTTGGTTCTCCAGAGATGCACTTGATGGAGCCCCGGAACATGGAATCTGATCTCTATCAGTTGGATACATTTCCTATTCCAGTTATCTATGGCAGTGTTACAGTGACTCAGTAGTCTGACATTTGGCTCATGACTTTTTGGGTCAGGGACTGAGGAAGGGCTCTGCTGGGCGGTTTACCTCTTATAGACATGTCGTCACTGAGGTGGTAAGGACTAGAAGATCCATTTCTAAGATGGCTTTGTCTCTGTCATCCATTTATTCTCCAGGATCACTGTGAACAGATTAGGCTTCTCATAGCATGATGGTCTCGGGGTAAGTGGGTTCCTCATACACTGCCTGGATGTCCCCAAAGCAGGAAATTTCCGATTCCCAGGAGAAACGTCAAGTCTTCTGGCCTAGCCTCAAAATCACACAGCCTCACTTCTATCACATTCTGTCACCAATCAAGTCACAAAAACTAGCTCAGATTTAAGGGGAGGGGAAGTATCTCTCAGTGGGAGGAGCTGCCAGGAATTTATGATATGGCCTCATCTATAAACTGAGAATACATTAGTTACTTCAGTGGCTACACAGTTAATGAAGGAGGAGGAGTTGTCTCACTATCAATCCCCTGTTCAAACTCACTGTTTAAAAACAATGTTGAATCCCTTCATCATAAATAACTTAGGAGGTAGTTAAGAGTAGCATGTTCAGAGCATCTCCTGGTTCATCCTGTTACTGCTTAGTCTTTAATCATCATCAACAACTATCACTTATTGAGCCCTTACTATATGCCAGTCACTATTCTCAGCACTCATATATATCAATTCATAATCATGATGAGTCCTCATCACAGTCCTACAGTAGGTATCATTAGTTACTACTTACTTTTTACAGAAAAGCAAGAAAACTGACACACATGAAAGTTAACTTACCCAAGGTCACATGACTTGGAAGAGAGAACAGTGAGTTTCAATGGTCTGTGCCTTTTACTTTTCCATGCTGCTCTTAACTACCTCCTAAGTTATTTATGATGAAGCGATTCAACATTGTTTTTAAAAAGTGAGTTTGAAAACCAGAGGACTAGGTGATCCTTACTGATTCTACGTCTTTGATTCTAGACTTTGACAACCCTAAGAATAAAGATAAATTAACTACCAAAAGTGCAACAGGCATGTAGGTTCTAGAACCAGACAGCTCTAGCTGGGACACCAGTCACCCCAGGGGCCATTTTCTAAGGCTGGCAGTACCAGCACTGCCCACCCCACACAACCTTCTGATGGAGAAGTCTCCTTCTCTACCACCCTGAATCTTACTGGACTCTGACTGCTCTGAATGTGACAGGTAAGATGCTGTGCCAGTGCCCAGACAGCCCTGACCTGACCTAGCAGCTTGTCTCCTACCTCTTCGAGTCCAGAGTCACCAAGAAGGAGGACCAGACTACTCTGCTGGACAGAAAGGGAGATACCATGTGGAGGGCAGGCAAATAGGTGTGAAGAAGGCATTTGGATACCTATCCCAAATCAAGCCTTCAGCAGACTGAAGTCTCAGCTGCCAACTGACCCACCCACATGACAGAGGCAGTTGAGAACTGCCCAGCAGAGGCCAGTCAGCCCACAGAACTGTGAATGGAAATAATAGATTGCTGTTTCTAAAGCCCTAGGTTTCGGGTGGTTTATACACAGTAGTTGATAACTAGAATACTAATTCTGCCTCTTATTATCTCACCTCAGGTGACTCACCTAATAATTGGGCAACAGTTTTATCATATATAAAATGAGGACATTAATATTACCTACCATACAGAGTTGACGTGAACATTACAGAAGGCATATTTTAATTAAGCATGTACTTATTTAAATGTGTTCACAGCCATTAGACCTGGCTACTATAAAAAAATATAAACAGAAAATAACAAGTGTTGGTAAAGATGTGAAGAAACCAGAACCTTATGGAAATGTGGTAATGAAAAATGGTGCAGCCCTGAGGAAAAGCAGTATGGCAAATCCTCAAAAAATTTAAAAACAGAATTACCATTTGATCCAGCAATTTCACTTCTGGGTACATGTTCTGAAAACAGGGACTGAAACAGATATTTCTACACTCATATTCAAAGAAGTATTGTTCACAGTCACTAAAAGTTAAAAGCAATCCAGTGTCTACCAACAAATGAAATAAAATGTGGCATGTTCACTAAATGGAATATTATTTGACCTGAAAAAGGAAGTGAATTCTGGCACTTGCTGTAACATGGATAAACCTTGAGACATGATGCTAAGTGAAATGAGTCAGGCATGAAAAATATTGTATGATTATATGTCCACATATAATCAGTTATCAGAGTGAATTTATAACAGAAAGAAGAATGGTGAATGCCAGGAGTTGGAGGAAGAAGGACACAGGGGTTTATTGTTTAATGGATACACTGTTTCATTTTGGGAAGATGAAAAAAGTTCTAGAGACAACTTTTGGCCATGTCTGCACAACAATTTGAATGCACCTAATACCACTGTACTATATACTGAAAAATTTTCAAAATAGTCAGATTTATGTTATATTTTACTAAAATATGAAAAATTAAATATCAGTTACAATCATTGTGGAAAGAAATATTTGAGGCTAATTAACTAACAGGAACACCATTTTCATTCCCTCCTAATGTTAGTGATATATAAAATCTTGAAGGGATGATACTTTGGGGGCATTTTGGGTATTTAAGGAAAACTGACATCCTAATAAAATATATTCAATAGAGATATCTGGTCATATATCAAATGATCTTTCTTTTTTTAATACAAAAGAGATGCTTAAAGAACTCTCTAAACAGGCAGCTTGGCTTCCAGCTTCAAGAAAGCAGAATGAAGAAGTATCTCTCCCCTTTTCCTCTCACAAACCAATTTACAACCCAAAGGAAAACAAAAAAAGAAGCCCAAATGTAGTATGGGTGATGCTAGATGTTATCTATATCAATGAACCACAACACCAAAAATGAGAAAGCAGAAGAAAGTTCAATTTAAGTTCTGACAGAGACACATCATTGAAAAGCAAGTTGATTTGCACTGGAAACCCCAGAATGCTCAGCAATCTGAGGCACCAGGAACAGAGGTACAGGGACTGAGATGAAGATTGAAACAGGAGGCTGTAGGAAAGTCGAAATAAGGAACTGTTATACGTCTAGCTTCCTGACCACCCCCAAACCAGAACAGGAAGGGTTCTGGGATAAAATGCATGACATCTATAAAAAGGGCTAGACAATTATGTGGGGAAATTTTCAGAAAGGGGAGGGAGAAAAGAATCAGGTAGGAAATAAGAGGAAAAAATGAGAAAATTAGATGAAGCCAGGAGTTCTCACAGGTGACTAAAATATTTCTAGAAGAAAACACAGTGAGTAAATTTAAAAAGAAATAACACAAGAAAATTTCCCATCAATACACATGCACCCCAGTCAAATATCCACACGCAGACCCATCATCATGATACCCTGAACCAGAGATAGAAAAGATCCTAAAACATCCAGAGAAGGGTAGAATGTCACAAAGGACTGGGGAACAGGATGGCACTGACCTTCTCAACAACAGTACCAGAATCCAGAAGACAAACACCTTCAAAATTCTGAGGGAAGAAAGCTATAATTCCATAATTCCATACCCAGCCAAACTATCCTTCAATGTGTGGGTTAGATAAAACATCTTGACATATAAGGTCAAATACAAAGTTACTTTGCATGTCCTCTGTAGGAAACTATTGGAGAAGCTCCACTAAAATGGGGAAGTCAGCTAAAAAAAATGAAGACTTAAGATCAAGGAAATGTAGGATCTAGCCAAGGAAAAAGGCAAAGGGAATCCCAGGATAATGTGCACACAAGACCTCAGGAAGAAATCTGTATGGTGGCCATGACATGAGAAGAGGGTCCAGGAGAGAGAGCTATCAAGGAACAAAAATGGAACTGATTATCTGACAGGTTTAACTAAGTGGAAAATTGTATTGAACAGCATTTTATAGACCTCTTGACAATATAGGGAGACTGAGATAAAGATTCTAAATAAACCCAGGAAATGGAAGGATGAAGTTTTATTAGCAAGTTGAGAGGGCAAAAGGAAACACAATCATGGCAATATAATCACAACATACAATATAATCACTCAGCAGTAAACAATATTTACATAATAATGGAAACAAAAATAATTATAGCCAAATGGGGGATTATGCTATTAGGGGCACAGAAAGGAACAGGAGTATAACAAAGGCAAAAATCCTCACCTAATATAACATGGAGAGCAACAAGGTGAAAAATGGTGATTCAAGAGCTAATACTCTCATGTTACTTTGAATATGAGAGGAAGCAATGTAAAGAAGGCAGGTGTGAGTACCACAGGAGAGCAGGCTGGAGTGGGTACAGAGGAAACCTGGGCATGCCTGCTCTTTGTTAGGAGTCTTTTGGCTCTTCCTTAGAAGCCTTTTGACATTACAAGCATGTTATTATTTGTAATAAAAATCATTTAAAAAATAATACAACTTCCCCATGCTTTCAAAATGTGATTGGATTTCATATCAATTGTATTACCTCCCCGTATCTCAGGAGAGTATCTGAAGGGAACTAGAGCAGCAAGGCTTCCTTAAAGACCTTTAGGAGCCTCACCCAAGCTTTTAAGTCTATTCAAGTCAGTTGTAAGGAGACACCTCCACCCCCACCCTCCCCCATGGCAGCCATATTGCAGCTTTGCAGCCAACCAAGCTGGTCTTTTCTACCTCATTCAACCTGGCTTCTTTCTTCTCCAGGGGCTTCAATTTCCTGCTCCAGAGTCAGCTGTTTTCTAACTGAAAAGGTCAGGTGTGAATGCTATTTCTGGGCACTCACATTTGGTAAAAATGATTCAGGCAGGTTTAGGTTTTATTGCTTGAGCCAAGTAAACATGAAATCTCTCCAGTTCAAATATCATAGGTAGAAATATTTCCCCACACACACTCTCTCTCCCTTCTCCCTCTCCTCACTTTCTCCCGCCCTCCAAGTCCAATCTAGTGATTCATTACTCAAGTAAGATTTACCTAAAGTTTACATAAAATCTCCAGTCTAAAGTTGATATGCATGTCAGCGCTGTTGTCAACAGTTTGATGCTGAAATAGATTTATAGTGCAAGCCTGTCTATCTAGATTGATTGGAAACAGGCACACATGGTAATGTAGAAAAATCCAGATAATCCACAGTTATCTGCGTTCCTTTTCCTTGAGCAGAAGAGGGCTGGAGAGGTCACACAGCACGCCAAGGGCACCGATGTGAGGTTTGTTCTAAATCTCTGAGGGTCCAACAGAACAAGGCTGCTCATATCGATCAAGAGCACGCTTGGAGTTAACATAAATCAATTAGTAAACTGTATGTGTGGCAATCATTGCTAAACCGTACTGTGTAAATAACAGTTTTAAGTGCAAAGCATGATAACATCTATTAACTGTTCTCAGCCTGGCTTAGTCCCTCTGTAGCCTTCAGCAGCAGGATGTTCTCCGGTCACTCAAAGGTTACTGCCAATGTAATGTGGACAATCTCTGTTGCTAGATGCCAGAGTCATCTCTGAACTTAACGCAAGTCCCATCTATAATAACAATGACAACGTACACTGATGCAGCACTTGACAATCCGCCAGCCCCTTTTAAAGACCTTGTTAGCTGACTCTGTCTTCCCTGCAAGCCTGGGGAGCTCAGGAGAGGCACAAGACCCGAGGGGCCCTGGAGGCAAGCTGGCTGGATTCAACTCTTGGCTCTGCCACTGCTTAGGAACATTGATGAGAGCAGTACGTTAATTTCCCTCAACTAGATGCGCTGCACTCAAATAGCAACCATTTTTCCAATGCCTGCTTCGGGGGGTGGTGATAAAAATGGAGGTTCGGAGGAGTGAGTCATTTGCAAATATAAATGACAACGTGGGTATTGAACCCAAGTGCATCTATCTCATTCCCAAGGCCATGCTCGCCCCTGCACAGCTTCCTGCTCCATCACAATTATGAGTGAGGGCAGGTCTCTGGTAACCCTGACCTCCAGGACTCTTCAGAGGAGCCCTGGGAGGAGGATCCTGGTGTCCAGACACTCCCAAGGACACCCAGTGCTGCCCTTCGTGGTGCTGAAGTCACTGGAGCCAGTTCCAAGAGGAGGACACGCTGGAGCCCTTAGCTCACACCTTCTTCTTCACTCCCCCAGGCTCATTCTGCCAAGATGGCCAGTCCCAGGGGCTATTCCTTAAACACCTGGGGTATCTCTCTTTGGCCTTTGCCCCTTGCCCCAACTGTTCCCTTTGTCAGAAATGTTCCTCTTTCTAATAACCACACGGCCAGCTCCTTCACTCTTTCACTCAAGGGTTAACTTCTCGATGGCTTCTAAGATTAAAAAATTATTCAGTAACACTCACTGGGGAACTTCATTCAAAAGGAGCTAAGGGGCTAAGGATAGGTGGGGCCACAGCAATGGAGTCTTGCAGGACAGAGACTGAGCTCAGCTCCAGCTACAACAAGAGAAGGTGGGGGATTTTATGGGGAAGGAACAGGGTCGGGGGTCATGGCTGGAAAAGATGTCAAAAATAAGGGGGATTCTGGCTACACTGACCCACCGAGCTTCATGCAGAAGGCAGGTCAGAAAGATCAGCCCTCTCCCAGCAGCTGATGGCAGGTGAGGAATCCAATCAGCTATCGAGATGCAGGGGATTCTGGGTACACTGACTTGCAGGGACTCTTGCTAAAACTGGCCGTGCAAAGATGAAGACAGGAGTCCAACAGCTGAGGCCTGATCGAAGAAAAACTCAAAAGAACATGACGTGGAGAGAACCTTTGTCCTACCCCATGCCCCGACATAAAATCACAACTGAAACTTCCCCAATCTGATGGGGTACTGTAGACTCCCTCATCCCACGTTTCCCCCCACCGTCCTTAGTACCTTCTAAATCTATGGAGCATCTTCTTTATAACGCCCATAGTATACTGCTTGTCACTCCACTAGATGGAAGTTCTGGGAAAACAGAAACTTTCATCACTCTTGTTCACTGAGTACCCCATCGTTAGCATGGAACTGGGATAGAGTAGATGCCCAACAAGTTCCGGTTGGATGGACGGACAGACAGACGTAAGGATGTGCAAGCAGATGTGTAGACAGAATGATCTCTTTTCTTCCCTAGGTTCATAGCAGGTGGGGCCTCCTTTGCAGAATTCTGCCTATAGTTCTTCAGGACACCAGATTTTCAGTCCCTCATGAAGCTGTTTGCTGGAGAGCGCATCTCTTGCCCCAAAGCCCTCTGGGTCTGCACACGTGGCCCAAGTGCCCTCCCCGTCCCTCCCCCACTGCCTCTCTCCCAAACCCACACACTGGACTGTCAAGCTTGGGTCAAGCACATTCCCATTAGAGAACAGTCGAAACTCACTGGCGCAGAAACACCATTTCACTCGGCCCAGGCTGCTGCCCGGACACAAATGAAGAAACCCACTGGGGCAGCACGGCTGGGGACTTAAGAGGCTTAATTGAACCTCATTGCTCCACAATGTGGGCGGCTTGTTTCTGGCCAGGCTGCCACGACACCATTTACCGTAACAAGCTGTCAGCTGCCTTCAAGCTGTGGTTCCCAGGAACAGCTGGAGGGGGGAATGGACACTTCTAAATCAAAGACTGTCTCCCCGCTAGCTAAGTCTCCCCGCTGCAACCAGAGCCTCAAATCCAGGACTCAGGTTCTAAGTTCAGCGCCTCTTCCTGCACTGACCGACGTGTTGAGGCAGTGCAGATAGACAGCAGGAAGAACAGCTCCGACGAAAGTCAGCGAAAGCATCAGGGGTGTATTTCTGCACTAGTGGGGGATGCCTGAGAGCCTGGAAAATAAGACGAGGCAAGCATGTCTGCAGAAGGATGCAATGGTCTGTTGTGCAAACCGAATACCTAAGAGGCGACCGGATAAACAAGTGCACGTGCGTCTTGTGCATACCAAGAGACCGTGAGTATCCGCCATGGAGGGACAGCTATGATGTACTCAGTGGGACAACAGGTTGCAAGAAAATCCACGCTTCGCAAGCCTACTTTGTTTGGAAATGGCACGCACATAAACAACAAGCCCCCGAAGACAGCAGTAACTACCAGAGGATGATGGCATCACAGGCCATGCAAATACCTGTTATCATAACATCTTCTGGCCAGCCTGGCCAAAACACATAAAATTTGTCCCAAAGGATCTAACCTTCAGATTCTAGGCTCCTGCATGGAAAGAAACCTTCTGATCGTGAAACAGCACACTGAACTAGCCTGCTCAGACACACTGTGGCACTGCCTGAGTCCCATCTGCCTCAGGCCTGAGGCCACGTAGATGGGGGTACACACCGTTCCTTCTAGCTCAGTTTCTTCTGCACCCCAAACCCCAGCTGTCCCCAAAGCCAACTGTCATGTCGGCTCCACTGCATGGGCTGGTTCCTTCCTTTATCAAGGATGCTCCTTCCTTGCAGGGTTTGCCTAGAAAACGTCTCTTCGTGAGTCAAAACCCAGCTCAAATGACACCTCCTCAGTGAAGTCCTCCCAGCTTCTCCCAGAGAATCACTGCTCCCTCCCAAGACCAGCCCAGGCGGACCACAGATGAGCCTGGAACCTGAGCCCGCTGGGAAGCACAGCCTGGAGACGGGCCCCCTTGCGCAGTAGCTATATCAGAGAGGGCTTCCCCCCCCCCCCAAAAGCTATTTGCCTCTGATGAGTGAACACACAACCAGAAACTCTAGCTGTGGGACGGGGGGACGGAGAAGGGCATCGACAGTTTCCCACGAGGGAGGCAAAAGCAACGTCTCCTATCGCCACTCCCTGCGTTCCTGTCCAGGAGTGAGTCGCCTTCGGTGGTGAGTCCCCAGGGGGCGTTCACAGGGCCTGCAGGCCAGGCCAGTCTCCGTCCGGAACCTTGTGTTATTCTCCACCTTAGGGGAAGGTGGCAATGCCTTTGGCATTAGAGAAGCCGCGTGTCCCCAGCGCCGTCTCCTGGAAACTTGTCAGTCACAACGCAATCTACACACTGCGGGGGGAGGCTCCTGCTGGCCTGTCTGAGCATGAGATGAAGGTGTCCAGAGTGGCCGGAAGACACGCTGTCCAGATTGCGGAAGAAGGTGCGTGTTCGGGGAGAGCAGATGCCAGGGCAGTGTTTATCGCCTTGCCAGGGCTCTGCCTGGGGGAGCCAGAGGGAAGAACGACACCGCTGCCCACACTGCCGCTCACCGACCGAGAGGGACGGTGCTGCCCAGTGGGCTGGGCCAGAGTCTTCCCACATCACTGTCACCTGCCCTCAAGGACACGGGGTGTCACTGCAAGGACAACTGTGTCTTCGAGGCCGAAAGCTCCTGCCCAGTCCTTACTGGGCGAAGAAAGGGCTGCGGGCTGCTCTCATCCCTTAATTACAGGGAGCAGGCTGGTAATCAGGAATAATTGGATTGATGACACTCTGCATTCTGAACAGACAGTAAATGCACCCAATGAAGCACGCACTCGCCCTCTGGCTGTGCTGTAACTCTGCCAGCGGTAACTGTAGCCTCACGGATCTAATCGGGGGGTGGAGAGGCAGGGTGAATAAAAGCACTGAAGTCCGCCCTCCAGCATTAATGGCCACTAGAATTTTCAAGCCCAGCACATTTCATTCGGAGTGGAAATGGCAAACACCTTGTTCAGTTGAAAAGACAAAGAACCAAATTGCGCGTGACCCAGCTCAGCACCTTTGAATGGTGCCGTTTGTTAAGTATACTCTGCACGCATGTGATTAATCCAATTTGGCTCTGTGGAAAAGAAATCGCATCCTTTAATGATGCAATATTAGAATCAACCAGTGGGCCCTTAGCTCAGCTCCCCCCCAACCCTCCGTTGTAAGCAGGCCGGCTGGACAGTGCTTCCTGGGAAGGCCCATGGAAAGTTTTGCACAAGCAAAGTGGTGGGTGAAGGTGGGGGGAAGATTAGCTAAAAGGAAACACCCATTTTCTCCTCCTACACTTATTATGACTTGTGGCCACATCTATTTCCTTTTCCTTTCGTGGTGTGGGTCCGGGTCTAGTTCTGCCATTAAGTACAGCGAGCTGATCAGGACTGTCGGAAAAAGCAAGTCAGAAAGGAAATTTTATCTATTACTCAGGAGAGATTTACAGTCGGGTGACATTCTCAGTGCAGCTAATAACTCCATGTAGCAATCAAAGACACTCAGGCAAAACTCAGCCTTGCTGGGCCACACCTCTCCCGCCCGATTCCCACCACATCCCTCCGGCCAGCCGCTCTGCTGTGGGCTCCAGCTCCAACCCAGGGCAAGCTGGGTTAGCAGAGAACTAAACTCTGCTTTTAGCATTATTTTGCTGCACCCAGCTGAGTCTCCCTGCTGTTTGTTTGAGGAGGAAAGAAGCAGAGAGAAACCATGTTTGCTAGGAGACTATTTGTTTCATTCACCTCCTTTGCTTGACCTGGGTTTCTGGAAGCTTTGCACAGGCTGCTGGGATTGGGTGTTCACTTCCTCTTCACCTGTAGGCTCGGGGGAACATTTGTGCTTGGAATGACCCTCTGGGGTGCTCTACTGATCACAAGATCAACTCACAAGCTTGCTGCAAGGCTTTCTCGCATGCCTGCCCTCACCGAGGTCCGCAATGCTGGAACTCACTAAGCAGGTGGGGAGGAGGCATCATGGGCTTTCTATCTCCGGGAACTTTGCGGCAGCTCCCACCCCATGTCTGTGGCATTCTGAGCCTCCCAGCTTAACTCCTGACTCCAGAAGTCACCTTGCTGCCCTGCTTCTCTCTCAGCATGGAACCAATACCAGGTACCACCTGCAATGCTGTCCTTCCCCATCACTGGCTCCCCAGCTGGCTTCATCAGCTCTATGGGGCTTAGCTCATCCTCTGATCCATCAGTGGCCATTGTGGGTTCTAAGCATAGAAGATGGCATCTTCTATGAAGTTCTGTCATTCATTCAACAAACATCTGTAGGTGACAGGCACAGTCTAGGCAGGGGGAGGCTCAGCCGCCAGAAGACACCCAGTCTTTGGGGAAACTGAAAATTGCTAGGAACACCTGGGGTACAGAAACTATGGGAAGGAGAGTGAGGGGCTAAAAGTCAGGGCCTGGGGTCCCGGTCCAAAGCTTCTCCAGCTTTAGAGCTGCTGGGAAGATCCAGTGAGACGATGCCCTCTGTGCAACTGTCGCTGCGTATAAGCCTGATGAAGGTCAGCAATGGGCAGCATCAAAAGCACGGCCATTTTCACTGTCATCAGCATGCCCGGGGGTCAAGGTGAAGGAGTGAGGCTAGATCCAGGGCACTGAGCCTTCCTCCAAGGGCCTGATCCAGGATGCATGAGTGTGACGATGGTGGAAACGCAGACCCATCACATGGGCAGTTGGGTACAGAAAGCGGAAACTGTGGTTTCAACAAGAGGCGCTGTGGCTGGGACAGACCAAGGTTGGGGGCTGCATGGGAGCCAATGGGGAGCTGCAGGCACAGGCTTGAGGCACTGGCCCCGAGTGTGAACCCTGACACTGCCGTTCCTGCCCATGTGGCCTTGAGAATATGCTCTGACCTTCATAGCGTACCACATCCCCCCCCCTGTATATCGTGGCTAACAGGGGGTGTTGCCAGCTCCCAGGGCAACGTCAAGGTTTCGTTTGTCCCGTGATGCACATCAAACAGGTCAAGCACTCAATAGATGCTGATTGTTCTAAGAAGCAAGAGGGCTCAGCCACCTATCGGACACACCAGCGGGGACCCCGGGAGCAGGAGCAGGTTGGGGGAACCAAGAGAATAAGCAGCCGTAGTGATCATTTCATTATCACCAGGCATCAGACAGAATACAGCCAAGTGCCCAAAGGAAATGATATTGTTTTGGGGGAAAAAAAAGTCTGACCCGGTGGTTCAGACAAATGTCAGCTGCACTGAGGCGGTTTTGTTTAACAAGAAAACCAGTATCTTTGCACTTTTCTCTCCAGCCCCGAGACTCCAGAGTTGCCGTCTGGCAGCACGGGCGAGGCAGGCCGGCCACACCTGCGCCCTCGCCTGAGCCCTGCAGCTGGCACTCCCCGTGCCCTTGAAGCCAAGTTTCACGACACTTCCAGCAATTCTTGAGATAAAGTAGCATGGAGGAATCAGCCACAACATCAAAACTACACCATGGGATGTGTTGCCATGACGACCCAACTCCATTATTTTCAAATCCTCTAGTAAAAATCAAGCCACAACGTGAGTGAACAAGGACAACAAGCTTCCCGCCTTTCATTCATGAGGGTGAACGGGACCCACCCTGAAAATGCATCTTCTCACTTTCCAGGTTAAAGCGACAACTTTTCCGAGAGTTTCTGGAACATTCTGTCTGTCTACAATGCATTGCATCAGTACCGGTTACCTGCAACGTCCTCGGTGAGGGTGAGTAGCCTTCACCTGGACACAGCTGGCCCCACTCTAAGAATGCTCTCAGGATTCTCAGAAGGAGGGAAGGAAACAGGAATTATTTGTTCTGGAAATCCTGCTGGCAGCACATCAATTGCACTCATCAAAGGCGGTGTATTGGTTTCTGGGAAATGGCACCTCAGTGGATGCCACTAATGTCTTTGCTTCTTCATCCTGGCGGGAAGGGAGTGGCTCCAAGTGGGGTGCATGATATTTGGATGTGTCTTTTCATGCACCCCCAAACCCATCCCCAGGGAATACATGCCAGCCAGTTACAACTAGATTTTAAGTAAACAGTTGTTGCATTTCCAAATAGGAAAGCTATAGCTTAGATGCCAGTTGGCAGTTGGAAGCCCTATGATGATTTTTTCAACCAATTCCTGAAATATTTTTGAGGCAGGACAGTATTACAACTATTTTAAACCAGGAGAGACAGCAGAGAATAGAGGTTTATACAAAGACAAAAAGAAATTCAGGACCTCAGAATAAATATGTATTAAATACCCACAGTAGCTGGGTCAAGAGGCCCAGTCGCTGGTTTACAGGAGATTGTAAATTCAACTTCCCTGTGTACATAAAGTGTAGTTCCCCTTATACTTGTAAAACCCGCACAGTCATATTTTTTAGCACCCTGTCCTTAAATCTTTAGTAACTTGTAGTCCCCTCATTTCCTGCAACGCTTTATCCTGGTAATAAAAGGCCATCTGCTCAAACTGGGAGAAGCGATTGTAACTCGAAGAAAAACTGAGCTGTGTGTGTGTGTGCGCGCGCGCACAGTGTGTGTATGAGCGCATGTACACACACATGCACAGGCTATGTAAACAATTGTCTGGGTTTCTTCTTTCACCTCCCAAGATAAGCAGAAATTGTAGGGAGGAACTAGCTTTTACTGAGAACTATTTGCCTTTGGAAGATAAACATCCACAAAGAATGTAAAAAGTCCAGCAGGGGGCTCTGCGAATCGGTACCAAGCGCAAGTGCTACATCCAGATCGATCGCTCCTTCATTTTAAAGAATCCCAGTGGTAAAAAAAAAAAAAGGGGGGGGGGTCCTGCTCAGCTCTAACAGGTGAGCCCTGGCAGCCTTACCTTGCTCACTTCTCACCCCCAGAGCCTTCAACAGGGTCAGAGGGCATTGACAGGCGATGGATCGGTGGAGACAAGTCAGAGTTCCCCCACCTGCGGGATGTAAGCAGCGGATTTTGGCAGCAATGGGGGGAGCTGGTCTCAGGCACTCCCAAGCTGAGTGACTTGGACGTCAGGTCGGCCGTATGAGTCCAGGCTCCCCAGCAGTCCAGCAGCCACTCCCTTCCCCCCAGAATGAGGCAGCAGGAATGTTAGCAGTGTTCACCTGTGTGCTATTTCCCAGACACCAGTTTTGACCATGAATAAAGAGCTGTGCTGCCAAGTTTGGGGGGAGAGGCCAGTATGTTGGCTAAAAATTGTGCACAGAGACAGTGGAGGTCAGGGGAGAGAAGCTGCACAGGATGAGCCGGCTCCCACTAAGCAAACAGCAGAATCTTCGAACATGATCTCATTCAGAGGAACCAGTTTTCCCATCATCTCCGCAAAGAGAAAATAGAGAAAGGTCAAGCGGGTTCATCTGGGGCCAGATAAACTCACTGGCATGTCGGACTCTTCTCCATGACTAAGCCCCCGAAACACTGCCCTGAAACCAGAGCTGCAGAGTTGCCAGGAATCCCCCTGCCCTCCAGAGACATGGCTGGTGTTGGTGTTGGAGGGGAAAGAAAGATTGCAAAAAGAACTGGATTAGCAGTTCTCGCTTATCCTTCCAATATTTGGGCTATAATTTTAATTTTCAAAAATCCAAATGGTTACAATTATAAGTTAACTATCTGACAAGACAGCTGACTGTAGACCTGTGAAAAGCAATTATTCTGACATTGATTACTTTCCACATAGGAGCAGAGTATTGTAATTGCAGTTTGCTGGAAGCTATTGCAACCTTCTCTGACGTGCTGCCAATTTGACTGGAGTTAATTAATGGGTGCTGGGGTGGGGGAGGGTGAAGCCAGCATGCAGCTTAACATACAAATTAATTGACATGAAATAAATTAATATGTTTCATTTAAATGTTATTAATTTACCAAACGGAGAGAAACAGGCACGGGGTTTGGGGAGCTACGGCATCAGCATCAGTACCCGGGATGTCACCTTGTAACCATGGCAACTGCCTCATTAGGCTTCCATGGGAGGCCAGTGCATTGCATGGGGCTGAAGAGCAGTGGGCAGAGAATTCCAGACATCAAACAGGAAATCAGAAATATCAACTAGAACCAAGTGGCGCTTTGAGGAAGGGATTTGGAGGACGCTGTCTGTCTGCAGGTGACCTGGGCTCCAGCCAGCAGCCAAGAAAAGACAAGTTTCAGACCCACACGCCATCCTTTCAGCAAGGGAACTTGCCCCAGGGGGAGCAGGTGCACCATAGGATGGCAAGACTGTCTCCGCATCTTCAGAAGCCCCAACCTGGGCTGAGCCTCCATTCTTTGCCTTCTTCCTGGAATACCTTTACTCTGTCCATCTGCCTCACCTCCTCTGTTACTCAGATCTCAGCGCTGATGCTACTTGCCACAGCTGGCTACCCCTCCCGATCCCCCAGAGCACCCGCTGCATCCAATCAGCGAGGCTGTCATTCTGCAGTATCCTTATGAATCTCCTCCCCCAGCCCTGCCTCTGAGCTACCTGCTAGTGCTAGTCACTCCTGGCAGCAGGGTTCCTGCAACAGGAATGCCTCCAGGAGGCTTGTTAGAAATGCAAGCGCTCAGGCCCCACTCCAGATTTGGGCATTCGGATCCTACTGGATCAAAATCTGCACTTCAACAAGATCCCAGGAGACGCCCCTGCACATCAGAGCGTGGAGGACATCACCGTGCCCACTGCCTCCCCAGAGCGTGCACATGGCAGACAGTCAACAAATGCCTTCACCTCATCTTCCCTTTCTAACTCCACCCCACCCCTGGAAGCGAAACGAATCCAAGGGCAGTGTCGCAGGGCTACTATTCATTAAGGCAGGAGCAGACTGCACCCAAGCAGGATGGAATCTGGAGCCACACTCCAGGGGCTTCAGTCCTCACTCTGCCACTCTATGAGTTCAGGCCAGTTATTTAACTATTTGGTGGCTTGATTTTGTCACCTGTAAAATGGAGATGACAGTTCATTCACTCCACAGCAACTTACTGGAGTCCCTCCTAGACCTACTCACTGCCCCAAGCACTTAGGACTCGTAGGTGACCAAGAAGACAAAACTCCCTGCCCCCTGTTGGGGATGGATGCACGGTAAGGATGCAGCCTGGGACACGGAGGCGGCTCAGGGGCTATCATTCTTACTCACTAAAGCGCTTTGAAAGACCCATTCCTTTCAGACAAATACATTCGCTTTGCTCTCCATGGAGGGTGTTTTAGACATAGCTGGGATCAATCTAATGGCAAAGCTGAAAGTGAACTCAGCTTCGGGGGGAGAGCGAGGATGGAGGGGAGGCCTCCCGCAATAGAGCTTCCCACTAAAGAGTCTTTGAAAAGTTTTTAGCTAGAGGGTGATTTTCTTTTTATTTTTTTTGAAAGACAAGTAACCATAATACAGACAGTCTATTAGAGAGCTAAGATGGAGTCAAATTTTAGAAGGGTTTAGAGCCATCCAATATGATAGCCATTAGCCATGTTCTACTCACCACACTTCAAGCACTCAATTGCCACTTGTGGCCGGTGGCTACCATATTGGCCAGTGGCTGCCATATTGGCTAGAGGCTGCCATACTGGCTAGAGGCTGCCATATTGGCTAGAGGCTGCCATATTGGCTAGTGCAGCTACAGACATCACCATCACTGCAGAAAGCCTTACTGGACAGCACTGATCTACAGCAACCTCTCCTCAAATTTAACGTGCATATGGAAATCCTGAGATCTTGTTAAATGGCAGATTCTAGCTGAGAAGGTTCAGCAGAGCCCAGAATTCTGCAATTCTATCCCCACCGCAACACCCAGTCAGTGCTGATTCCACTTGTCTACCAACAACACTTTGAATAGAGAGGACCAATTTTCATCATAAGAGGCAGAAATAAAGAATTTCCAAATCTTATTTAGATGAGCCTGAGTAGACTTTCCTCAGAGGCTGTGGCACTTTTGAGAAGTGGAGAAACCAGGTGTTCAGATGAGCAATAAAAATCTAGAGATGATAACTGAGAGAGATACGTGCGTATTCTTGAACACTTGTTCCCTCCAAACTCAAATCTAAGAAATGTCTTCCCCCGTGGACTAGTCATTCTCCAGAAGAGACCAAGAACAAATATAGTGGAAGAACAGGGAAGTTGTTCCCAGTAAGATAAACCCTAGATGATAAAGAAAGTGGGTTTTGATGTAATCTAATTTTCTTCTAGTACATCGCCAAAAGTCTCATATGGGATATTTTGTAAGACTGGTTTTGCCCTCTTTGGACCCCTGGGTGTATGTTACAATCAGCTGGAGGCTCTATTAAAAATGCTCACTCATGCCCTGTCACTTTCTAGCAACTGATTTAACCAGTCAGGGGTAGATTCAGGCATCTCACTTTGTAAGCACTGCCCGGTCTATGCTAATAGTCAGCCAGGGCTGAGATCCTCCACTTAGCACAGCCAGCTTCCTCCACAAATGCCTGCCCCACACCTTGACCCCCCAGCCCTGCCCCACCTCCACTGGTACCTCATCTGCTTTGACCTCCATAACAGCCATGCCGCTAGCAACAGTGAACTACACCCTCCCCACATCCCTGTCCTTCACCAAGTGACCACAGACACAGGGAACGAGACTGAATATGCCCCTCGATTTTTTTTTTAATTAGTGAGAGACATGAAACCAAGCAATTATTTTTTTAACAGAAATAAATCAGCAACCGCCTGACCTCCCCCCAGTAAATGTGCTGCTTTATCTTTCTGTTTCCTCTTAGTCCCAGTACATGAATAGATGTGATCTTTCATATAATTCTGATGTTTTCAAAGAGTTCTATTCAACGTTTCCCATGACATTACCGAGATTTCATGGCCATCGCTGTAAATGTCGGTATAAACTTTCACTGAGATGATTAATCATAATTTCCTTTCATGTTGTTGGGTGTTTGGGTTGCCTCCAAATTGTCACTGCTGATAAACAAGGCTGCAGTGAAAATCCTTCTGCATGGAGATTTTTCTGGCTCATGAGCTTCAAGGTTCTCTCTTATCCATCCATGTACATTTCCGGCTCTGGCCAGGCCACACCTGTCATCTGATCCACATCCCCAGCA
Organism: Galemys pyrenaicus; assembly: GCA_019455555.1. Lineage (NCBI taxonomy): Eukaryota > Metazoa > Chordata > Mammalia > Eulipotyphla > Talpidae > Galemys > Galemys pyrenaicus. The sequence continues at coordinate 6,066,396 of JAGFMF010012255.1, read as the reverse complement.
AGAGAAGCCAAAGCAGCTTCCTTGGAGGTTTTTCAGTGGCCTGCTCCAGGCAGCGGGGTGGGATGATGCTTCCCTGGGTGGGCTTTCCCTACACAATAGTTTCCATCGCTGTCCTTATGACAACCCAGGCCCCTAACGAAACGGGGTTTTGGTGACTCCCATATGTTGCCCATCAGTTACTGTCCTGATTTCTCTGGCCATAGACCCTGGGAGGCGAATCTCAGAGGTGAAGTCTCAGAACCAGCCATGGGTGTGGCGTCAGTTCCACACCAGCATCCGCCCTGAGCCTGAGGATGTCTCACGTGGGCTTCTGGCCACTTGATTCTACCCCATTGCTGCTCACTCAGAGACCCTTTTCTTTATGCCGTGTCTTAGCTTTCTCCCACCAACATCTCCCGGGAGGTCCCTGCCTAAGAAACCCACAGCAGGTCACTTTCCAGAGGACGTGGCACAGCCACGAAGTCAGAACTAATCCGGGGTGCACATGCTACCTGGGCTCTCTCCCGGCTCCGTAACCCCAGGCAAGGAGGGTCTGGGAGACCCCAAGAGACACACTTCCTGTCTTTAAAATGGAATGATAGTCATAAAACCTCTTTTTAGGGACTCAGCTGAGAAACCCGTTCTAGTCACCAAAATATTTCAAGGTGTAAATGGGATTTCAGCACAAGCCGATGACGTCCTTATCTTCCCCTGAGCTAGGCCACCTCTGATTGGAAAAAAAATCTGGAAATCTTTGTGATTTCACTGTCGTTAACTATCTAAGCCGTTTGGAGGAAGAAAGCACAAGACTAGAATTGGTACAGTCTTAAGAGATGTAAAGAGAACAACTTACAGTTTTCACCTTATCAGTGAGGACTATTCAAGGTCTCTGGTCTTCAGATACTAACGCAGTGATGTAAAAACCTCCATCGCATGGTATATGAAATCCACAGTTTTGTTTGGTTGGTGCTTGCTTTAAATAAAAGAAAGAGCACCACAATGCAAGACCTTTCTTTTTCCAAGACCTATGCCCACATAGGGCAAAGTCTTCTTAATAATCAAGAGTCTATCACTCATTCTGTCCTTGCAATTCACTTATAATTGCAGCCTTCAGGCTAACATTTATACAAAGCTTACAGTGGATTTGCAAAGGTGAAGTTATCGAAAAAGATTTTAAACCACTCAGATTAGATATAAACACCGTGACTGGATTTAATGAACTAGAGAGAAAGAAAAGTCAATTTTTGTCATGTATAAAGAACAGGCTAGAAAGAATGTACGTCACACCACACACTCACCCACACAGAGCCCCCATCCAAGGATGCTGGTTACCATGAGTCCCCACCTGCCCCACCACCCAGCAACAAGATAGACAATCAATTGTCATTCTCTGTCCAGTGATCGGAGGCAGAATGGCACACGCAATGTACCCAAGGACTCTCTACCCCACCCCCCTAAAAAAAAAACCAGCCATGTTTATTCACATCTTATTTCCTCTTGGAGGATATCGACCCCAGAGAAAACCATTTCCAGTTTGTATCTCATAATTGCAAACACTTTCTGTTTGGAATGCAGCCCTTGGAAATAACTGTCTTTCCCCGGGGAACGTTAAGAGTCTTATCTCCTCCAGTGTTGGGATGTGATAAGATGATGACCACCAGAGCGCCTCGCCTGGGTCCTCCAACATCATTACCAGTTTTAAAATAGCATGTGGGCCCTACAGAGGGTGGTTTGCTTTCTGATCCTGTGGCTTTAGGCCAGGGATTCTCAAACTTTGGGCAGTGCCAGAATCACCTGGGGAGTTTGGCAGTGGGGAGTGTGGTAGCAGTGCCTTCAGCAGTGGTCAGGGTGGTCTGGATTTGCCCTGAAGTTTGAGAGCTCCTACCTTAAGTCATCTGAGTACCAAGCACCTCCAGCTTTTATGGGCAGAGAAGTCACCTGGGATCGGGTTAGAATCCAGAGACTAATGCGGGAGGCTGTGGGGGTGGGGGGCCTGATTCTGCACTGCTAACCGACCCCATGGTGCCGATGCTGCCGACGCAGTCACTCTGGGCAGCGAGACTCCAGGACAGAGATGCCTTCGCCCTTGGGGACATCTCATGGCCCCACCTGGGAAAGAGGTGGCACTGGCATCTAGGGAATACAGCCTGAGACACTCCCGGGTCCAGCAATGCACAGTTTCCCTCCCTGCCCTGCCCAGAAAGAACAGTACAACCTAAAACATCAGTAGAAAAGAGGTTAAAACCCTAGAGGACTCACACTCACTCACACACACACACACACACAAAAGAGACAGCGATCACCTGGCACATGGAAGCGTCACAGCAAAGCCATCACACCGCCCATTAGCAGGAACGGGGACGTGAGCATCCGCCTCTCACACCTGCAGCCACGGAGGACTCGAGAGTCACAGAACAGGAAATTCACAATAGGAAACTTGCACGCCTGACCCTCAAGTTCTGAGAAGTCTCAGCTGCCTACAGGGAAAGTCAGGGAAAGTGACCAGGGCTGCCAATCTCCGTCTCTCCAGAAGCAGCCGCTGTTTTCAGAATCCCAGGTGACGGGCCACAGTTTTCACTTTCCATCCAGATACGGCGAAAGCACGTAGACCCACAGAGGACAATCTCTTTGGGAAAATGGATTTTGAATGGTCCTGCCAACTCAATTAATGCAAATTAAAATCTAAGGGAGCCAGCACAGCAAGGTGAACGGTAATGAATGGGAATGACCGTGCCATTTCTAGGTGGCCCTGAGACACAGCTGGACACCCGCTGCACCCCTGCAGCACAGCTCAGCACCCTCTCTGCACCCACTGCCTCATGCAACAGTCAGCACGTCACACGCCGAGTTTTACAGCAGACTCTCCTGGACGCCCAGCCGCGCTGTGTAGAAGCAATGCCTTCTGCTCCTCCTGGGCTGAAAGGGGTGCGTCCCACCCCGTGGGCCAGGTGGCTTGGTGGGGAGGAAGGCGTGACCTTCTAGTCAAAGAGATTCCGAGTTGGAGCCGGAAGCCCCCCTGCAAGCTGGCGGGTGCCCTCCGGAGTAAGGACAAGCATCACCACTCTTCCCTCCCCCCCTCCCTGCTGGAATCATCTGAAGACCGACCTCATGGCAGCAGGGAAAGGCTCGTGCCAGACACTCCTGGAAAATACCTGCTACTCACGAGTGGGGTGCGTGGCACCCCGTGACCAACCTCAGCGGAGGCCATACCTGCCCGCACAGGGGTCCGTCAGGAAGTTCCCCAGGGAGTTCTCACCCACTGTGCTGGGCGTGGCTTGGCACTGGCTGGTGGGGGTTCAGCTGGATGGGGGTGCAATGGGGACGGAAGATGACAGGGATTTCCTGCACCTTGACCAAGATGTGGGTACAAAAGGTACCCCAGTGAGGCAGGCAGAAGGTTAGTGAAGGGTGATGAGTAAAAGAGTGCCCTAAATAAGCCAGTTTCACCTCAGACAAGCTGTGCTCGCCTTCATGGCCCACTTGGAATGCCCCTGCCTCCAAGAAGCTCTGCTCACCTCCCAAAAAGAACGGGTGCGTCCTCACATATGTCCCCAGCTGGCCCGGGCAGTGGCTGATCACAGAGCTTATCAGAGGCACTGAAGTTAAGCATGCACAGGGGTCTATGTGGTATGTGTGCACATGGGTGTTGTGTTGTGTGTGCACATGTTATGTGTGATTGTGTGCTGTGTGTGCACGGGCTGTGTGCACACATGGAGCCGTGTCCCCGTGCCACTGGCTACGGGCCAATCAAAAAGACAAGCTACAGCCAAGCCAGTGTCCCACCAAGTCCTCACGCTGTCACTTCAGGCCTGGGGAGGCACTGCAGTGCCTAGCATGCCAGGCTACCTGTTAGGATGGGCTGACCATGCTTTCTCCACCTGGCTAAGTAACCGATCTGTATCATGAGCTGTGGGCTCAGGTAAAAGAAGATCGGAACAGTGAATCCTAGCCGACCGCGAGTAAGGATTTCCCTTCACGGACATAGCTGCCCTTGGCACCCAGACAGGCGCAGAGATGTGCTCTGGGATATGAAGCAGGAGGCAGCCGTCAGAGGAGTGGGGTTGGGGAGGGGCTCCCGACTACACTGACATTGGGAACGTGGCAGTTCAAAAATTATTTAAGGGTGTAGAGTGTTTCTCAAGCACATGACATAGATTTAAAATCACATTAAATAAAATAAGGCATTTCTAAGCGGTAACTTTGCAAGGGAGAATTGAGTTTCCTCTTGACCTTTTGATGGTCAGCACTAATTAATTCTATATATGAGAAAGAGCTCTTGAAAGTTAAAATACCACACATGCACAAATTATCACAACTATCAAATTACAGCTGCATTATTAGTCCTGTGGGTGTCCCAGAAGGGCAAAGACGGTGGGTTCACATCAGGAGATTAATACGTGTGTGTGTGTGTCTTGATTTTGCTTGTCGGGGAGTTTTTCTAGAAGCACACATCCCATCGTGACAGCAGTTCACCCCGGCCCGTCAGCCCACGAGCTATCAAAATAAACTTCAGGCTGCAGGCAGGCACCATGAAATCTGGGACTAAAGGTCACAGTCCCGCTAGCTCAGGGGCCTGAGGACGAAGATTCTTCGTTTGTTCTGAATGTGTGAATCTCAGGAAATGGACCCACCCACCTGAACCAGAACCGTCCTGCTCACGCCACTGTAAATGAAACATCTTCTAGTTGCTCGCTCGAGTAACTACAGGTCTTGGAAGGACACGTGTGCGAACGACACTTGTGCACACGCGCTCAGAACAGAGAGGAAGAGCCACTACTTGCCCCACCTGCTCTGAAGGCACAACCTCATCCCCAAGGGAATGACCTGGGTCGACTGTTTAGAACCGGGCTGACCTGCCAAAACAGACAGGAGCCACCGTGGACCACCGTTCGCTGAGCCGATCACGTGTGTGCTGACACGAGACCCCCAGTCACATACATGCGTCATCTCAACACATCCTGCTCCGCAGTGCAAAAAGAGCAACGTTTGCAAACATAAATGCCGATCTAGGTTTTCAGCAAGCTCGTTTGGTTTTAGGTGCAGAATTTGATTGGTATTTGTTCTGGAGGGGTTTTTGCTAGTCAGTCAAGATCAACTGGCAGGTAAGGAGCCACGGGATCCAAACAACAGAGGAGCGGGGATGGGCAGCAGTGGGTGTGGCGCGTGGCCCAGGCTTCGCTCAGAGGAGAGGAACAGTGAAGGCGGGGAGGGGAGGAGGGGGCGAGAAAGGAAAGCTTCCTAAGACGAGGGGCTCACTTAGGTTCTTTGTTCTGGGGATGGTTTTACTTTCAAGCTGGGGAACAGCTTTTTCTTCCATGGCCTCATGTGTCCCTCCTTCCTTCTCTGGAGCTGCCTGTGTGACATGACCCATAACTGAACAGCCCATCTGGACCTCTGTTCCTGGGGGCTGTGGCCACACCTGGGAGGAGCGTCTGGGGCCGGCATCTCCTCCAGCACAGAGCACGCAGCCCGGTCTCCGACCCAGTCTGACCTGCCAGGTTTCCACCCAGTGGAGCTGCTGGTCTATCCACGAAGACAGCACACCCTTCTCCTGCCGGGTTGCTCACGTGGCCCACACAGCGAAGTTCTAGAGTCCTGCCCCCTCCAGGGCCCCTGGACCACTGGCCACTTGACCAACTGGCCAAAGAACAAACAGAACCGTGGAGCCTGGAGAGCACTCCGGCTGGCCCGGGGCAGCTGCTCCGCCGTCTCTGCCATGGGGCCTCCTCACCCCACGGAGCTCACGAACGCTGAGGACATGCCCAGCACTGCCCTCGGCAGTGGGGCCGCAAGCATGAGTGAACCAGAAGCACACGACAGCCCCGCCCTCGCGGAGCTGACGGTTTGGAGGGGGAGAGGACAACGACGATCTGCTGCTACTAAGCATCGGCGTCTCTGAGTCTGTTTCTCACCTGCCGTGTGGGGTGCTAACCCCGTCACCGGATAAGGTTCATCCACATAAAGCGCTTCCATCATCCCTGCCGCGACCCACTGTCCACGGCTTAGCAACCAACACACGTGGCTCCTACAGAGTCTCAGCGAAGGTGCCTGGCCCCCAGGTGCCCGGGCATGACAGCCCTGGGCAAAGGCAAAGACTGAGCTCGGCGAGTGGAAAGAGCACACCGACACGGTCCTCTCCTAAGCGGGCAAAAGTCCGCACGGCGTGAACGATGCTTTTGCAAATTAGGGTGAGGACAGAGTGGAGGACTTTAGCCAGGGGACGGGAGCTGCAGGCAGCCCGACAGAGGGTCTCTGCAGCAGGGCAGGGGCGGGGCCTGACCGGACAGGCTGCAGCCAGACACCTGGGTTAGGTCTGTTTAAGGGTTGCTCAGGGCAGTGACTTGCAAGTCACCTGAGCCTGCAAAGTTCGGGTTAGAGAAGCACAGCTGGATGGTGGAGGAGAACGTGCACCTGGAACACAGCCAGGGTGCAGCCGGCAGCCCCCCTCCGCCTTTCCAACTTAAGAGAAGTGGTCACTTTCTACTCCGCAATCGCCAGCTCTGCACAAGTTACCCTGGGAATCAGGAGGGACACAGACCTTCAGCGGAGAAACAAGGACGGGGCTCAGGAGTGAAGGCATCAGAGCCGGGTGCATGTGCTGGCAACCGAAGACAGGAAATGGGGTAAGGGAGCCTGGCATCTGCCCCGAACCAGTCAGCACCCTTAAGAAAAAGCAGAAGCTGGGATCTATTTCTGCAGCCTCACTGCCTACTACTGAGGAGAAGACACGTTCTTGTCGGCTTCTGCCAGGCTGGCTGGCAGGAAATGCACCAGCCTTGCTGCCCACGCGCCGCAGCCGTGGTTTTTAAACTGTAAGACAAGACGAGCTTGATCAAGACCAGCTAGTTCCCCAAGTCCGCAAAGCAGCAAGACATTCTGACCTGTGACCCGCCCCGGATTTAGGCCAGAGGTCGGGCACCCAACGCACACACGCACGCACATACAGCCGCGCTGATATTCTGCAGTAAAAGCGTCACGAGAGCCAACCCCACTGTGTCTGTCTTCCTCCCGGAGGTTTTGTGAATCCTGTGAAATGTGCATCCTCCCCACACACCAGCAGAGAGGCTGTTCAGTTGAGGACAGAGGTCGGGGGAGGAAAAGCACGTTCAAAGCTGCTTGGGGAACAGAGATGGGAGCCTGGAGAGGGCGCTGACCCTCTGGGTGGACGGGCGCCTACGTGCCGCCCGAGGCCCTGATGTGGCTCCGGAAGTCCAGGGACAGCACTCCAGTCGGGGCTCACCAGGAAAGGGGCGTGAGATTCCTCTGGACATCTCACGCTTGTGAAGGACGACACTTTGGCAAGCCCAGGGCGTGTGCGGGGCGTGGCACTGGCCCCGGCGGGTCCCGGCACAAACAGGACGGCGTTCCAGCATTTCCCAGCACGCATGAAGCAGGTACGAAGTGTACGAACTGCAGCAACAGTTCATCCCAAACTGTCCTTTTTACGTAACACCAGGCTCTGGCAACGCTTCATACTTTGGGAGAGAACGGGAATGAGCACCCCGCCCGCCCTGTGCAGAACCGAGAAGTGTGCTAATCAGCCTCCCTGGAAACCCGCTAGCCTAGCAACAAGGCATCGAACCTCCATGCTCTTAAAGAGACACAGGCTTTCAGGCCTGGGTGCATATGGCCTAAGGCACCCCCCTCTCTGCGCCCCCAGAGGCGCCTTCTAGGCAGGCCTGCACCCCGGAGTGGTGGAGGGTCCACGGACCTCCTTGCATTGCCACTGGCAGCTGCAGGGGCCAGGCTCAGGGTCAAGGACTTCAATTCTCTGGACCTAGCTTCCGACATGCCACCATGAACCCCACTTCCTCCCAGGACTACAAGAAGTCACACATAAAGTGCATTTGGCCTGATGAAATAATCTAGGGCCATGGGGACTCCCTCCCTCCGGGGCCTGCTAACAGGGAGTGTGGGTCTTATTTCCAGGTATCTTCCCAAAGCCCCTCCCAGCAGTCAGGGCCTCTTGGGGGCCTTCCCTTTCTCTTGGCCCGCCCCGAAAGCCCAAGGAAGACGGAGGGGAGAGAAGTCTAGCAACTCAAAAAGTGCCTTCTCCTCTGCTGGCACACACGTGATACTGGCCAGCAGTAAGAAAATATAATTATCATAATACGTTTTCTCAAAGGTTGGTTTTTACATCTTCAACTGTGTTAAAATGTGAATTTTGTCCAAATCAAGAAATAACTTGAGAAGTGTAAAAAAGGAAAAGGAATTATAGTAAAATCAATATTAGCAAGAATGAAATTGCAAGACTACAGGCAATAAAAAAGCCTTCCCAAGCCAAGACAAGAGATCTCATCATGAAATTATAATAAATTACATTAGTTTTATCACTTGGTAAATTGCTTGAGTATTAGGATCGCTGAGACTACATTTCCTCTCAACCAAAAACCACATTTCGGCCGCTGCTCCAGGGCAGAGCAGAGCAGGCCACGCCCCGTGGGGTGAGACGCCGCCCCGCTTCGCACCTGCTCAGACTTCTCTCCAAGACGTCGTCTTATTCACTGGGGCACCCTGGTCCTTCCGACAAGACTGACTGTGGACGGTGATGTTTGAATTTCCTACCACTGTCACATGTTGCCAAAAGATCGCTCTTTTGATTTTTTGCAACCCTTAAAAAACAGGGCAGCGTGAGTCGCGGGCTAAGAGGAAAGCCGGTGCGTGGACGGGCCCTGCTCTGGCCCGGGCGGTGCCTCCAGAATGAGTGTCCAGGCCGCCTCTCCTTAACCCCAGGCCCGCTCGGGGCCCCCCCTCCTCTGACACCTCCACACGGGGTTCTCCTTAGGTGCCTCGCTCAAGGACCTGGTCTAGGTGACTCCCTGTGCCTCTGCCAGGCTCCGCTTTGGAGACACTGCAGGGGAGGAGAGGGAGGAGCACACAGGCTGGGAAGAGCACAAGGGGCGATGACGATGGGACACGTGAGACTGGTGTTGGGATTTCACCGGGACCACACCTGAGAGGAGAAAGTATACACTGTACAAAAATGAAGAATGATGGCAAATATATACGACATTTTTAAAAAAGGGGAAATAATGGCTTCTCTTTGGTTGTGCTCCTGTCTTGGGTTGTTCTAGAAGCCGCAGGTGATGCTGAACTGGCTGTTTACCCCTGCTCCCTCTCCGCCTGGCCAGCAGCCTTCCAGCGGGTGAAATGCCCTTGGTTCATCATGCAGAAGGCAGCGATGATGGACTGGGCAGGGTATGGGGTTGTCAGGACACAGAAGTGGGAAAATTCCAGAAAGCATGAAATTCTTTTCCCAGCAGAGCAAAGGCTCCTCCCCTGAGGCCACAGAGGGCCCAGCTGTGGCTGCCTTTGTTGGGTGAAGGGTGTCGCCATTAAACCGGAAGTCACTGGACTAGTAACCAGGCCCTGAAAACTCCATCCGTGTGATCTAGAAGCTTCTGGTGAACCTGCTGCCCGGTCAAAGCAGAGCAAGCCTCTCCACCAAGGAGTCCTTCCCGAGGGAGGGGCCGCCCCCAGGCCTGCTGGGGCTGGGGTTCCCAGGGGGCTCTGCCCATCCGACAGCAGCATTTATCACCGCTTGTTTATTGCAGTCACGTTGCATCGTGATGTTCTGCAAGGCTCAGGTGCACACCCTCAAGGACCAACACGAGCATAACTGCATTAAGCGCCGCTGAGTCCCAACTGCATTCCTCTTCGTGGCGTCACAAAACCTGGCTCCAGCAGTGACCAGGAGCTAACGCTGACATTCTGTAGCTGATGTTCCCCCCCCCCCCCCCCCCCCCCCCCCCCNACTGCATTCCTCTTCGTGGCGTCACAAAACCTGGCTCCAGCAGTGACCAGGAGCTAACGCTGACATTCTGTAGCTGATGTTCCCCGCCCCCCCCCCCCACCAGATCTTCATTTTCACTGCCCGTCTCCGTTTCTGCGAGGCTTCCTTGATTTGGGAGCCTGATGTTCTAGCAGCATCCTCCAGCCAGCTGGCAAGCACCCAGCGCCCGCTGGCACCACAGAGGAAAGCCACGCAATGAACCCTCTTGGGGAGCTGCTGGAGGATGGTTTTGTTTTCACTAAAAAGTCTTTCACACGAGGCTTCATAGTCCTGCTCCAAGGAACTCTGAACACCGGCCACAGAACACAACCCAGGTTCAGCTTCGTTTCTGCATATTTGAAAAATTTCTTGCATGTTTGAAAAAAAAATAGTTTACAGGGTTCTCTTTAGTCGGTTTCTTTTGAAAGCAGCATTTGGGGAAACCAAGGCAGACTCGGCAGGAGAAGGCAGGATAGTGAGGAATCCGAAGCTACATCATTAGCACAAGGACTGACAGCACTGGGTGTATATTCTGGAAAAGCAGACGCCCAGACAAGGTGAGCAGGTGGAAGGTGTTGCCATCCTCAGGCACCTGAAGAGCCGCCATGGGCAGGCCCAGGAAGCCAACTGCAGAGCCACAGGAGCCCGGGCACGGCTGCCCAGCCTGCCAGCCTCGCAGCCCTCTGCTAGTGCTGCCTTCAGACCCCCCCTGCACCGTAAAGATGACATGTATCTCAAAAAGCAAGTTCTCGGCCAGGACCAGTCTGTGATCGCCACTCCCCCAACTTCATTCCGGTCAAGTTCAATGTGGCTGATTCAGTTTTTCATCTCTGGCCTTGGGAAGAAGTCACTTATCTTATTTGTACGTGGATGAGGAATCTGAGGGCAGCCACAAGTCACGAACGTTCAGGCATCTGTCCTGGGGACTCAAACACCACGAGGGCGTGTGCCTCAGATGAGTGTTTGCAAAGTGGGGAACACCTGCTGGTAAAAGCTCACATAGAACAAGGCATGCTGTTCCCTCGATGCACTGGCAGGTGCGCTCCCCTAAAATCCAGTATCAGTTCTGTTGTGTAAGAACTGCTGCCATCAGCTCACTGCGAACAGAGTCCATGCCTGCAGAGCATCTGGCGTCAGATGGGTCACAAGACATGGAGAGATGGAAACGTTCCTTCATGGGCATCGCGAAACAACTAGCGTTTCCCCACCCGCCACATGCCTGCGGCCTCCCTCCATCGAGAGAAGCCAGCATACTCCCCAGGGCTCCCCTGGGGGGTCGGACCTGCTCCAGAGAGAAGTGTGGGTGCAGGAGACAGGTGTGAGTTCCACACGATGGTGAGAATACCCGCCAGCTCACTCACTGCTTACTCTGTGCCGGGACACAGAAGACCAAAGTGTCCCTCAAACACTCACGCACTTGGCCCTGCAACCACCCCACCCTGGGGTGAGCTCTCGTAGCCCTAGTGATTTCTGAATGAGACACTGAGATTTGGGGGGGACCTAACCTGCTCAAGGTCACACGGCTCACTGCAGAACCAGGGTTCACAGCCAGGCACTCTGGTGCACAGTCCAGGCTCACGAGCCACAGCACCCCACCTCCCGCATAGAAGCTGCCGCACTAGAGCACCCAGCTGGGAGGTGGCCCAGTCTGGAGGCCAAAGTCCTCCGACATCAAGGCCTGGGCAGGCTGTTTCCCGGAGGGCCAGGAGGGAAGAATCTGGCTGCAGCGCCCCCTCCCGACTTGCAGAGGGCTGCGCTCTCCGATGTCTCTCCACCTCATCTATTCTCTGTCTCTGTATTTAAATTTACCCATTTTGTAACGGCACAGTGGATCAGTGTTCATCCTAACAACCTCATCTTAATTACATCTGCAGCTACCCTATTTCCAAATAATGCTGAGGCGCTGGGAGTTAGGACTTGAGCAAGTCCGGGGGCTGAGAAGGGGGTACCCAACTTTTCCACGACGCACCTAACACACGTCGTGTATATTCAAGACATTTAAGCGTCTCTCTCCCAAGAGCCAAAATGAAAGACAAGGAAATAAAATCTCATCGGCCCTCACATCAGCTGGATTCATGGGTTTCCAAAAGATGAGGAAAGCAAGACCAGCCTGTGGCGAAGCACGTTTCTGAACACAGCCACTGCTGGCCTGGCGCAGACACCGCCTGGTGAGGCGGGTGCCAGCGCGGCCTGTGGTGTGCGCAGGGCCTTGTGGGGACCGGCGCTGTTACATTAACCAACGCTCGTTCCTCCTGGCATCAAGTCATCACCCACTGTTGCAGGGACTTTTCACGTCCTGGTCCAGATCCTTTCCAGGCACGCAGACGCACATGAGAACACAGAGGGAGGCTTTGTCTCGGAGGAGCCTGTCCATTCCCATGGATAAGACACGTAGGACAATGAGATGCTCTGCAGTGGCAAGAGGTGCTGTGCAAATAGGGCTGACGGCAGAGGCAGGGATGAGACGACTCGCCTTAGAGGGTGAAGGGGGGCCTGCCTGGTGGCGTAGGGGTTAAGTCTCAGTGCTATCACTGCAACAGTGAAGTTCGATTACCGGCCAGGAGGGGACCCACATGGCGCAGCAGACCTCTCCTCCCTCGCCCGCTGCTCCCCCCAGCAGTGTACTTAAGTAGGTCCCCTTGTGCTGCTCCCCACTCCATCTCTGCTGGATCCGCTCACCTCTGACCTACACCCCAGCTCTTCTATGCGATGCACATCTTGCGTGTAGATCTGGGGCGTCCGATGTGGGCTCGCAGGGCCAGAAGCTGGGCCCCTGCACTGGTGACCCACAGCAGGGGGCGGGTAAGGTGGACAGAAAGGAGTAGAGGAGGAAGAGGGGTAAAGAGATCAGAATCAAGGAGGGAGGGGAGCACGCCAAAGGTCATGGGACTCACCAGGTCACGGCCAGTAGCAAAGAGTTCAGTTCTTAGCAAGGTCATGTATACGCAGGGTCTCTGCATGTGACGCTCGCCAGCCTTAGGGACAGAGTCTCTCCGTGCAGTTGTCAGGCCTGATGTTATGCAGGTAATTATGGCCCTTGGCACATCAGCTGTCACCGCTGCCCCCCGAATACATATCGGGCGGCCTGCCAGCAAGGCTCCCAACCCCCAGCTGCATGGCCTGGGGTCAGCAACCTGGCGCCCCAAAGAGAGTGTGGCTCTAAAGCAGCAGCACCATCAATGACCTGGAGCAGGTGCAGGTGATCAGAGCTGCAACTGCCTGTCCCCCCAAAGTCTGGGGTACCTTAGTCTGAGGCCCCTCCGCACAGCTGTAGTCTCGGTACTCTCATTTAACACACATCAGCGCGACAAACACCAGCGTGTCACACCAGCGTGTTAACAGGCCAACTCCTCGCTGATGCCGGGTGAATGAGTGAACTCCTGAGATCCCGGGAAGTCCCCTGGAACAGACTGGGCATCGCCGGTTTATCAGCCGGCAAACTCGGTAGGATAGCCGTGCTCTCTTTGTCCTACAACATTTTAGCAAGCTCTGAATGCACCTGTAACTGGCGCGGGAGGGGGGTGGCGAGAAGTCGGTGGAAGCTGAGGCACTGAAGCATGTGCAGTCGCTCACCCTCGGGGACACCGCGCCAGAGTTATTTTTACCCCCCGCTGCATTTAGACGCAGGAGGCTCGGGCGCAACCCACTGAAATTCGGGTTAGCAAATGAACGTTAAACACAGGGATCGGGAGAGCGGGCCTCGACCTTTCTGCAGGAAGAGAGGCAGGCCACAACTCCAGTTACTTCCAGCAGAACCAGGAGCCTCCCGTGCCACTCACATGGAGAGTCGAGGGACTCGATCAGCACGCCGACTCCAGAAACACCGCAGGAAGAGCCGGTCTCACTATGGCCGCAAGCGAGGGCCCCGAGGAAGTCACCGCACCAGGGGCCGGGGTGATGGGGCTGGCTCGGGATCCAAACCCAGGATTCGGGGCTCCTGCTGCGAAGCCTTCCCTGTACTTCCTGCAGACACAAGCTAGAGCCATGACCCCGCAAGCCTGCTGATTTGTCGCCGAGAGTTTATTTTACTTGCCCGTGACGAAAAGGCAGCTCCCGGCACTTAGATCGAGTCCCTGTTTGCACTTCAGCGAGAGCTCCACGTTGGTATGGAAACGAACAGACAGAACTGTGGCCACATGTCTGCTCAAAAGCGACTGCGGGCCCAGCAGCCAGCGGGGGAGTCGCTTTTCTGCACTGCAGCGCCAGGCACGGACACGTCTCCTGGACAGCGCCAGCTGATCGCCAAGGCTCTGCCTCACCGTCTCGCCAAGCACGTTTCCAGATGGACGTGTGTGCGTGCGTGCAACTGGCACTGTCAGTGAAATGTGCCATCGGAGGCTCGCCGTCCAGCGGAAACTGCTTACACAAACCAATACCCTGCCTACTGCCGGACGGTTGTGAATTGGAACCTAAAAATAGCTGCTAACAATTTCTGGAGCACAAACGACATCCTATAGGGACTGTGCAAAGTGCTTATGTGCCCAATCTCATTTATGCCACACAACCACCCTTGAGAGGTAGGTGTCACTTCCTTTCCCATCTCACAAATGAGGACCTAAGTACCAGGGAAGATGCAGGAAGACCCCCAAGGCCCCCCAGGGCCTGCCGTTCATGCCTGTGTGACCTGCTCCCTGTGGAACAGGGGCTGGGCCTGTGACATGGTCAAATCGATGCAACAAGGCACAGGCTGTCGCTTAACACTGGCACGTCCATCCTGCTGGGAGCCTCTCTTGGTCCCTCCCCCCCCGCCCCGCTGCTTCTGATGAGACAAGCCCTGGTGCGGAGACCCCGACATCACCAGGCATGAAGGAGGCCGCCAGCTTTGGCCAGCAGGAACTTATCCGTCTGGACCCTGCCACGGCCAAGTGAGCGTGAAAGCAGGTCCCGTCCCACTCGAGTCTCAGATGAGACCCAGCCCTGACCACACCCGCCCTGCAGCCCAGGAGGGGCCTGAGCAGAGGGCCCAGCCGAGCAGTACCTTGGATCCCGACCCATGCACCAAGAGATGATCACGCAGGCTGTCTTCAGCCAGGTGGTTTTTCTATGCAGTCACAGAGGACGGACACAAACACTGTAAGTCATGTCACTCACCCAAGGTCACCAGCGGGGTCACCAGTGGATATGTGGCCTAACTGAGCACGGGAGTTTATCTTCTCAATCTGACCTGGGACTGCCATGGAGTCGAAACCTTGCAGTGCCCTAAATGAGCATCTGCAGTCTTTTTCTTAAGAGTTCGTCTAATGGGAGCACTGCAGCTGCCCTTGTTTGCTCATCGGGGCCCGCAGCTCCATGAACCAGCAGGTCCACCCACAGGAGCCGCATGTTCTGCACTAGCCCAGAGCTGAGCGTGAGGAGCTGTGACTCAAACCCCACTGCCTCCTTCTGAGTCCTCCCCAAAGCCAGTCCTCCCGCAACTTGCTTAGCCCCTGTAGCCCTCACCTAGCGCCCCGGGCACATCACACCGGCATAGTATTATCCCAAACACGGGGACTGAGCGTCTAGGTAAAACCCTGCGCCTGGCAGATCCGTAACTGGTGTCTTGTCTTTGAGGTCTATTAATAGCTGTATTTCAAGCCCCAGCCTTTCCCCCAGGCTCCAGAACTACACCCCCCAGCTGCCCACGCGAGGAGTCCTCCTATCTCTTCAGCACTCAGCTCCAGCACATGCCCCTCAGCACCCCCCACCACCCTGCCCCTAACCTGTCCCCTGAAAGGCTCCCCTTCTCCAGGGAGGAAATTCACCTCGCCCTAGCCACATAACTCAGGTGGGAGACAATCTTGACACTCCCCTCCCTTGCATCCTGCCCCAGCCGATCCACTGCTAAGTCCTCCTGTTTTCTTCTTCAGTTCCTCTTGCACCTGCCTATCTGTTGATTTCCCCATGACCCTTACAAGATCTGCCTATGTCTGCCCCACTGAACAGTAGTTACGGGTATTTTCATTGTTAGAGTGAAACTTTTATTCACGTCTAACACTGTGCACAAAATGTACAGAAAGCCTGAGCCTTCAAAACATGCACACACCCGCAAGGCAGCTCCGTGCTCAGACCATGGCAGGCTGCTGGCCACCCAACTCCACGCGTGTTCCCCTATGTGCAGGGACCACAAAGATTGGGTTTTTCCTGCTGATAGACATGTAGGGGGGTCCCATTTGGGGGCTAATAGTAGTGCCGGTGCTTTCACTGTACTTGATTTGGGCCATCATGTGTGCATTTCCCAGTAGTCTACACATGGATCAGAGTATGGTGATACCCTCAACATGGGTGACACCCCCAGTTTCCCAAATCCAATTGGACCAACTTAAATACCTACCAAGGGGCCTCCCTGGTGGCACAAGGGGTTGAGCGCCTCACTGTAGGGCTTCCACATGCGTTCGATCCCCGGCCAGGGAGCTGACCCACGCAGTGCAGCAGACCTCTCCTGCCTCGCCCGCTGCTCCCCTCAGCAGTGTGTTTCAGTGGATCCACCTGTTCTGGTCCCCGCTCTGTCTCTCATGGACCCTCTCACCTCCTGCACCTCAGGCCTAGACCCGAGCTTCTGTATGCATAAATAAAATCTTAAAATAAATAAATGCCTACCAAGTATGTTTGTTCCAGTTGCCCCCCCTTCCGTTCAGCATCAGCTACCTTATGTCATTTTCACTCTAGATCTCCAGTGGGGTGGACATTCACACATCATTATGCTTTCGATCTGCCCTTCCCTGATCGGTAATCAGTTGAACATTCCTCATATTATTTTTGGCTAGTTGCATAGCCCTTTTTTGTGAGGTGAATATTAAAATCCTTTGCTCATTTTTCTATTAAGCTGCCTGCCTTTTTATTATGGATTTGTAAGGGGCTTCTATGTTATGGAAATTAGCCCCTTGTCAAATGCACCCCTTGCAAATATCTTCTTCATTTCCCCGGACTGTCTTTTCACTCTCTTAGTGGTATCTGTCCAAGAAAAGAAGCTCTTCACTTTAATGTAGTGTAATTTACCAAATTCTTTTTTCCTTCATGTTTAGTTTTTTTGTAGCCTACTTAAAATAATTTTCCCCCATCCAAGATCACACGGCTGCTTGCCTATACTTTCTTCTAAGAGAATTTTTGTTTTGATCGTGTTTGCTTTGCTTTCGCAACTAGGTCTACAATCCACCTGTCACCTGTAGATGAATCTCCAATTGACCTGAAACCATTTTTTTAAATCATTTTGCCATCACACCACAGCGTCACTTTAGTAATCAAGCAGCTGTAAACATGTGGGCCTGTATGTGGACCCCTGTTTTGTTCCTCTGGTCTTTTTTGCCCATTCATGTGTCATATCAATGTTTTAGGGCTCTCTTCCGTTCAGATCTAGCCAGCAAAAGGGCACAGAAGCCAAGCCTGTGATGCAGCCATGCAAGACTCCACCCTGTGCAAACAATTATTTATAAAGCAAGATGGCGCTCAACTCTAACCCTTAGTGGCACAGGGGCTAAGTCTCAGCGCTATGAAGTTATCGCCAACTACTCCAGCATGGATTCTCTCCTTAATCCCAGATTCCCAGCCAGGGACCTGACCTACATGGTGCAGCAGACTTCTCCTGTCTCGCCCACTGCTCCCCTCAGTGGATTTCAGTCAATCTGCCTGTTCTGCTCCCCACTCTGTCTCTGGTGAATCCTCTCACCTCCTGCACCTCTGGCCTATACCCCAGTTCTTGCATGCATAAATAAATCTTTACGAAAATAAATAAGGTCTCCCAGTGCTTTTATTAAAGGGATTGACATCAAACTTTTTATGATTCTGTTGAAAAGAAAAGCAAGTCACCTGTGCACATCAGCTCAATTTCTCTGTCAATGGTGGCCCCTCCACATAATGCATCAAAATGCTCTAGAACGGCCCTCCCTTCCCCTGCCCTCATGCTGCTCCATTGTTTCACCGTATTATTGTTCTTGTGACCCAAGACCGCTGAAGTGACTACGTGCATTTTGTGGTCCTTTATTTGGTTTTTCATTGCCCCTTGTAATGACAGGAAGACGCCCCTGCAGACCAGCACCTGGTCTGTCTGTTTAGACCAAACGGTGTCCCTAGACCTGTTCACTGACAGTATGACCAGATAAACAGCCACTCAAGTCGCCTGTAGAAGCAGAAAACACCAACTTACAGATAATTGCATAATTATATAATAATTACATAACGATCCCATTGTCTCTAAATTAAGCATTAAACAAGTTATTGTTGACTAAAGTCTCTTTTTTTAATTAAGCTCTTTTCCTTTATGAAATCAGGTAATCTGGTAAATGCCTTTCTCTGCCTGTGAGCATCACCTAGCCGAAGACAAGACTGACACGGTAACAAGCCACAGCTCGCCACAGGGACTTACAAGCGGAGGGGCTTCACCCTCACCTACGCCACTGTCACCCCTGGACCAGGAGAGGAAGCCCAACCCCCCCCCCCAGCGCCTTCCTTCCGAGACCCCGGCTGATAGCACAGGCTCCCCATAGAACCCTGGGCCTTAAAACCTAGGCTGTGACATGGCACAAGAACTTCTCAGTACACTGCCTTGACCAAAACAAAATACCTGGTCAAGTCCGACAGCACCTAAGCAGAGGAGTGCTGCAGAGAGGAGCGGGAGAGTTTTGTGGACACATTACACACATCCCCATGATTCATGGACAATCTATTGAAAAGACCCCCAGTGCGTATCTGAAACAGGGTAAGACCAAGCCCAATGCTGACTACACTTTCTCCTGTATGCACACACCTAGACTACAGGTGTAAACCAGACACCGTAAGAGATTAACAACAAAACAAATCAAGTAGAACAATGGGGGCCTCCCTGGTGGTACAAGAGGTTAAGGCACAGCCACTGCAGTATGAGTTCGATCCCCAGCCAGGGAGGGGACCCACATGGTGCAGCAGACCTCTCCTGTCTCCCCGCTGCTCCCCTCAGCAGTGGATTTCAGTGGATCCACCTGTTCTGTTCCCCCACTGTTTCTGGTGAATCCTTTCACCCCCGCACCTCTGGCCTGTACCCCAGTTCTTGTATGTATAAGTAAATCTTAAAAAGTAAAATGATAACAATATACTGTAATGAAATAATGAGGACGTGGACTCTCACTGCCTTCTCTCTCTCCCTTTCTCAAAACATCTTGTGTCTGTCATGTCACAGGTAACTGAGGCCTCCTGAGGTGGAGTCACAGGTAAGGGTCTGCTGCGAACACCCCCACACACGGGAGGGGGCTGATGAGAGCCAGAATGACGGAGAACACCCGTAGTCACAAATTTAGCAGCATTTATGGATCGCCTACTGTGTACCGTGGAACACAGCCTACAAACAGCTCCAAAAGACAGTTCCAAGAATGCGGGGGGCCCACAGTCTAAAAGGGAAGTGACAAATATCTCCCATGAAGCGTAGGAAGTAGGATTGTTCTGAAAATAACCTGAGACGACTGGGGAATATGCAGCAGATGTTAAATCCAGAAGTCACACATGAATAGGAGTTAGCCGAGAGGACCAGAGTTAGCTGGTCGGGGTGGGGTGGCAGAACATGACAGGAAAGGGGCATCCAGGGAAAGACAGTGCATCCTGATGAAGGTGCAAGGCGGTGAGGACAGGATCCCCTGCAGCCTGCTCCACACCCCAGAGTGGCTGGAGTTCTGAGTACACAGAGGGGTGTCAACCACCATGTTTGCAGAAGGAAACCGGGAGGACAGAGTCCCAGCAGGATGAGATGCCCTGCACAGCGTCTGTTCAGAGGGAGCCCCACGGCCCCAGGTGCAAACAATCACCCATCACTTTCCTGCAGTCAAAGTCAAGTGCAATTAGCAGAGGAACAGCTGACACTAAGGAAGGAACATTTGCTCCACATTAAACCCTTAAAATAAAATCCATCTCCCTCGGATGCCAAGTTGTGTTCTCACGGCCAGGCCAGATTCAAAGCAGGGAAGGCCCACCCCACCCAAAGCAGATGTGACGTCACCGCGGCCTCCCAGCTGTCTGGGCACAGGTTCCTGAGAATCGGAGGCAAGCCCTGGGCTGTGCCACCAGCGCACAGGGTGGAGCCTCCCCACAGGCGCCCTAGTGCCGGCTCTACCAGCTTGCGGTTATTAATTGTTCGGCAATTTTGCGATCCAGTAGTTAAACATAATGATATAAACTTGCAATTAGACGACAAATTAAAAACAGAGGTAATAACGAAAATGCATTACTTCCTAATGATCTGACTCCACTTGGGCGTTAGCTTTGCTCTGGAGGTCGGGTTTACATTCGTTTTATCTGGGCAGTAGAAACACTGTTTCCCAGCTTCATGGCCACTAACTCACATCGGTAGCTTGACGTCGGCCCCAGCAGGGATATTAAGGCCATGGAGACTGGGGTTACACATCAGGGCCTCCCCTCCCCATGCCTCGCTCCAAGAGCCGACATCAGACACTCCAGCACAACACTGACTTCTCAGGATGCATTAAATGAGCACAACGCCTGCTCCTCCCTGTCTCGCATCCGTACCTCACGCTACTCACACGTCACGCACACAGACATGATTCCCAGCTCTTTACCAACCCGAGCACACGCACCCTCAGCTCGATTCACCCGCACATCTTAACTCTGGAATAAACTCTTCTTCCCCCTCTCCTCATGCTCCAGGTTGCACAATTCACGCCCTACGTTGCCAGGCTTCCAGCAGTAACCGCCCCTCGGTCTTCTTGCCTGCGAAGTGAGAGGCTCAGAGGACAGACTGTCCAAGGTACGATAAAGGACAAGAAGCTTCATTAACTATCCTGTCCCCAAACACTGCACAGAGGCAAAGCAGCCACCATCTCTGATCAAGAACAAGGCAGGTATCTGAAAGGCCGCACGGGCCCCCTCCCAAGCCCCTCGCCCAGGGCCCCAGGGCGAAGGTTCCGAGAAGGGGGGTGTGTCGAAAAGCAGTAGCCCCCAGTAATCAGATAAGCTGGCACCACAGCCACCCCCATGCAACAGTGGCCGGAGCAGAACGACCCCCAACTGCAGGGCGACATGTGACTCCCCGGTATTTTTCCGCTCAGGCCTGGCAGAGAGGGGGCCTATAAAAGACCCCGGCCTGTATGCTGGGTGCGGATTTCCCAGACCCCCTGCCTGGGGTCTGTGACTTTCGCCCGGGGGTGTAATAAATTCCTTCCTTCCTTCTTACTCCTGTCTCTTTGCCTTCCTCTACACGCTGCCCACCTTACAGCACCCACCCTGTCCTCACTGCCCACTACGAGCAAGCACTTGCCGTGGGGGCTCAGGCAGGTGACCGCGCCACTCTCTGCCTCAGTTTCCACACCATAAACTCACTTCCGTCACTGCCTTCGCCCCTGACCTTAGCACTGTCGGTCAGGTATCAGCATTACCCGTTTTAATGACTACCAAATAAAAGGATCAGAAGGGCCACAAAAACGCACGGGAAGCCCTAATGAAATGGACAGTAAACATTTCAGAAATGGGATTTACCTCAAGCGCTATAAAATCAGCATCACGCAGACAAGCGGAAATCCCAGGTAAGCACTTCACAGAATGGGCACCACGTCTTTGAAATAACCTACCCCAGGAGGACACACAGGTGCCAAACTGTGCCTTCAGTCAGACCACGGAACCCGAAGACGAGCGGAGGTTCAGGCTAAGCAAGCAGGCGCCTCTGGATCACCCTCTGGATTAAGTCAGCTCCACCATGAAGAAAGCTCCCCTGTCCAGCCTGAGGCACTTGAGAGAGGTACATCCACGGTCATGATGGAGCAGCAAGGCCCCTGGCCAAGAGACTCGGCTGAGCTATGGCTGATGCCCAGCCAGTGTCATCCCGTTACGTGAGACCATTATGGACCTGCCACCCTCTGCAGTTCCCCCCTCAACCTCTCATGAAGCAGAATGACCAGCCACTCAAACCACACAGGTGTGAGAAA
Source organism: Galemys pyrenaicus (assembly GCA_019455555.1). Classification (NCBI taxonomy): domain Eukaryota; kingdom Metazoa; phylum Chordata; class Mammalia; order Eulipotyphla; family Talpidae; genus Galemys; species Galemys pyrenaicus. The sequence continues at coordinate 6,044,769 of JAGFMF010012255.1, read as the reverse complement.
TCGTATTTGTTTTAATTCCCCAAATCTGGGTCTCCCTGATGGCCTGGGGGTTAAGGCCCAGCACTACCACTGCTATTGCCTGAGTTTGATCCCCGTCCAGGGAGCGGACCTCTCCTGCCTCACCTGCTGCGCCCCTCAGCAGTGTACTTCAGTAGATCCGCCTGTTCTGCTCCCCAGCCTGTCTCTGGTGGATCCTCCTACCCTCTCCACCTCTATCTAGCCTGCATCCCAGTTCTTGTATGCATAGTGAACCTTAAAAAAAAATAAAATGAATCCCCAATGTTTCCTTCATTTTATGATGAAAATAGTCAACATAAATAACAGTTGAAAGAATGCACAGTAAATCCTGCAATTAACACTTCACTGTACTTTTGCTTTATCACATGTGTCTACCCCATTGTTAATCCATCTCATTCTTCATGTGATTCAAAGCTGCAGACATCAGTACATTGTATCCCAAATACTTCAGTAGGCATGCCATTAACTTCAGAACGTGTATAGCAAACGTGTATAACTTGGTAACGTGTAGATCAAATAAAATCAAGAATAAAAATATTAAAAAATGAAATCCACAAAGTTCAGAGTCCCAGTCTGAGTTTTAGAAAAGGCCCACAGCTGGGAAACACAAATCCCTAGCAAGATACAGAAAACCACCACCAGAAAGTTCCCCCCATCTCTTCTCGATCAATTCCTCCCTCACTCTTCCAGAGAGGCCAGTCTTCGAACTTGCTTCTCGGCCAGCTTTATCGGTCCAGAATCGGTAAAGAGCAAATCACCCAGCACATTCTCTCCACATGGGGGTTGTTTTACAAAGACTGTTTATGAGATCCCAGCTCACTGCTGCCTGGGTCAGAGTGTGTCTGTTTGCACTGAGTAGGCAGCTCTGCATAACACACACTTTCTGCTTATCCACTCTGTTGATGGACACTGTTGATGGTCTGTTTCCAATTTGTGGCCATTATGAGTGAAGCCAGATGAGTAGGGGCTGCTCAGCCAGGCCCTCATCCAGGGCAGATTCCTAAGAAGGGAACAGCTGGGCCCAAGGATGAATGTGTACCTGACTGTAAGAAATTTCCACACTTCTTTCCAACATGAGCTTTGCTTTTGATCGCTGATAGTTGAGAAAAATACCGGGTGGTCTCACTTACAGGAGGAATATAGGTAATCAGGGAAAAAAATAACAGTCACCACAAAAAAAAAAAAAAACTGAACAGACTACTACAAATCAGAGACATTCTGTTGGGAAGAGCGGGGGATTGGGGTCAAGGCTGGGACAGGAAGAGCACAAGGGACTGTGGTGTTGGACACGGGTGAATGGGTGGTGGAAATTCTACGGGGACTACACCTAGCAAAGAAAGCAAACATTGGAAGAAAATAAATACAATTTTTGAAGAAGTACCGTTCAGTTTCGCCTCTCATGTTTGGTGCTGACCCAGCTCTCTGCAGTTTCTCACTCACGTGTCTTCTCAGAGAAGAGTCTGAGATGGTTCCAGTCACTCGTCCTGGCGAGGTGTAGAGGCAGGAAGGCACAGGGCAGGCTCTCTATGATCCCGGAAGACAAGTAAGAAGGAGTCCTGGAGGCCTCAGAGGCTTTTTCAGGCTTTCACTGATCTTTCTCCATTTGAGGCGACCAGGTACACGGCCAGCAGGGAGGCCGGGGAGCCAGGGAGCTGGCAGGCCTCTGAGCCCCTGGCAAATCTTCACTCTCTGGGCTGCTACTATTGTCTCCTCCGCTCCTGCTTCCTCTGCCTCTCTGCTTACGCTTCTTACTTTCTCTCCCTCTTCTGCTGGTATCCTCGTGACGTCAGCTTTATACGCCCTATGTCTCAGGTCAGGTGCACCCACTTGCGCATGCCCACACCCTACTTGAGGTGCTGCCACCAGGCCTGCGTGCAGGACCACAGGTGTCCATCATCGACACTAATGGCCGGAGGGCGGAAAAATCTGATAACCTTCATTTACCCTACAATTCTCAACAAGGTATTAAGGTTCCTCTTTCTCCACATCCTTTCCAGCTCTCATTACAAGAGATCTTTGTTATGTACGCCATTCCCTTCTTGCCTGTTAGGTTTCTACTGAAAGGTCCACACATATTCCGACTTGGTATTCCTTTAAAGGTTACTCTTTTTTCTCCTGATGTTGTAACATTCTGTCCTCAACAACAGATTTCAACAATTTTAGTGTTGGAGTATGAATGTCTGGTACTGTTTTGTTTGGAGCTCTCTGGACCTCTGGAATCAAGATGTCTCATATGTTTCCCAAGCTGAGATGGTTCTCAGCAGTTATTTCTTTAACTAAATCTTCTATGCCTTTCTCTTTCTCTTTTCCTCCTGGGAATCAAATGATACAGATGTTAATTCTCTTCAGGTTATCCAGAGGGCCTTTTACACTATGTTCATTTTATTACATTTTCTCTTTGTTGTCCTATTTGTAAGTTTCCCAACACTGCACTCTCAAACTCATTCATTCTCTCCGTTACTTGTGTTTGTCTGCTGTTGAAGCCCTGTGTTCTATTTTTTAAATTTGTTTATGGTATTATTTTTTAGATCCATTAGTTCTTATTGTAACAGTCTCGTATTTTCTTGATCTTTATTCTGTTCCTTACATAATCCTTTTTAAAAAAAAAAAAAAACTGGGTTTCGGGCCTCCCTGGTGGCGCAGTGGGTTAAGCAACACACTATGAAGCAAACTGCAGCCACTGCAGCACAAGTTCGATCCCTGCTGCCGGCCAGGGAGGGGA
>JAGFMF010012255.1:5919942-6041793 GCA_019455555.1 Galemys pyrenaicus | reverse complement strand
CTGCCTGTTCTGCTCCCCGCTCTCTGTGGTGAATCCTCTCACCGCCCCCCACACCTCTGGCCTGTACCCCAGTGCTTGTATGCATAAATAAAATAAATCCTTAAAAAAAAAACTGGGTTTCATGAAAATTGTTATAACTGTTACTTAAATTCCTCTTCAGGCATATTCTACAGTTCTGCTGGTTTGAAACATCACTCAGGATTTGGGAGAAAGGGGTTGTTCCTTTGCTGCAGTATTTGTGACTTGTTCATTTTCAGTTTACATGGGTGTAACAGGAATAGACAGACTGCTGCCTGTGCCCCTGTTCAGGTGGCCAGAGAACTGGTATCGGCAAGGGATAACAGGTAGAAAGGAACTCAAACAGTAGGGCACTGAGGTTACCTCCACTTAGCATATAGGATTGAAGCTTCCTCCTGTGCTGCAGGTAACAGTTTTGTGCTGGGATCTCCAGCCCGAGGCCAACTCCTGTAATTAAATAGCTCGTGGTCTTGTGCCAGCCTCCACGTCTCTGCTGTGTCAGTGCACTAGACGCAGCACCGCTGCAGACTAGCTGAGATGCCACGAGCCAGGAGTTGCTCTCTTTGCTTATCCAGTACAGAGCTTCGCCCTGCAGCCCTTAATCCTGTTGTTAAGATCCAGGTGCTTAAACTCTGGCTAGTGAAAGCATTTGGTTGTCTCAGTGTTGGCCATGGGTGGGTGCAGCGGCAGGATGGGGGTGGCACTGGAGCAGGGTTCGGGATGGTTCTGGGCAGACGGGTCAAGGAAGGAGAGTCTTGGAGCCCTCGGTGGCTTTTCATACTTTATTTAGTAGAGGTGGCCAGGTACATGGCAGGCAGGGGTGCCGGGGGGCCGGGAGGCTGGCAGGCCTCCCAGCCCCCAGCGCATCTCACCCTCTTGACTGCTGCTTCTCTTTGCTGCTGCTGCTGTCGGTTCTCTCGGTCCGTCCTCACAGTTCTGTCTGTCGATCCTCACAGTTCTGGCATCCTCATGACGCCGCCCATTTATGCCCATGTCCCAACTCAGGTGCACCCACCTGCACATGCCCACCCTAGAGTGCTCGCAGCACCTCAGGTGTCCATCAGTGGTGGGAGGGTGGAAATACCTGATCAACCTTTACCCTACAGTGGGGGTGGTGTTAAGGCCGACGTTTCGAGTATCACGGTTCCAGGCTGCAAATGTCAGCCTCTTCTATCAGGAGACAGATGAGTTGATCTGAACTAGCGCTAACTTCCAGTTTGGGCCCCTGCATAGACAGGGGGGGCTCAGGCTCAAGCCAGTAATCATCACTCCTCTTATAGTTCTCTAATAGTGCACCCTCTGCCCTTTGTCAACTCTGTGTACCCCCTGGTCCAGGTCTCTAGTATGTGTCCCTGGGTTTCTTGAATTTGGGACTTGATGTTCTTGATGAGTATAAATTTTTTAAGTCACTGCTTCTTCAAAGATTGTTTCTGCTCCATCCATTCATTCTTTTTTTCCCCCTGGGATTATATTTACATACATACTTGATCTTTTCAGCATATCCCATGATTCTTTTAAACTTTTTTCAGCACTTGCCTACCTCTTTTGCTCTCAGTACTTCAATATTTTCTGTTTACCTCCCTTCCTGCCTTCCAGTTCATTAATTTTCTTTTTACCGTGTCTCATCTACTAAACCTATCAAACTCTTAACTTCAGTTGTTTTAAGGTACACGCTCACTGCAGTTTTTAAAATAGATTCTACATCTTTAGTGAAATTCTTCATGTATTCTTCTCTTGAACAAATAGACCACAGTTATTTTAAGTTCACGCCTGAAAGCTGGTATCTGGATCAACCATGGTTCTGTGTGTGTGTGTGTGTGTGTGTGTGTGTTTCCAGTCACGTAGTCCAATTTTCTATCACTTGTGGTATTTTATTAAAAGCCAGGCATCACTGTGGATATAAAAATTGCAGAGACTCTATTTAACTGCTGAAACATCTGCTGAGTTCTTTGGTCTCCTGGCAGCCCTCTGCACTTAATGCTGAACCTGCCCCACACATGAGCAACTTAAGAACTTGACAACTGCATCAAAGCCAAATTGTACACAGACTTTGAGCTCATCTTCCTGAGAGGTCCTCCTCTCTAAGACATCATCCCAAGTTTCTCAGCATCAGTAAATTCTAGTCCCTGTCTCCCTGTGCTATCAAGATCCAGGTTATCTCTTTGGGTTTGACTTCTGCTCCCCTATGTGTAAGCCAGCAAATGCCTGAGGGTAGAAAGCAAAGGTGAATGTGGGGCTCATGTAGGTGGAATTTTCTTCACTCCAAAATTTGGCCTCCCAAGGCCTGCTTACCTTGGTTGCTTTCTGATATCTTCAGAGCGCCTTTCTTCTCCGTTTGGCATATTTTATCCGTTTTTATCATAGTTTTCAGAGGAGGGGAGGAGAAGTCTATCCAAGCTACTCCAACAGAATCAGAAGTTCTGCGTTCATTCTTTTAAACCACAGAATAATCCTACTCAACAGGTATACTGACCCCCCCCCCATTTTACAGATGAAGAACTGAGGCCCAGAGCATTTAAACTGTTACACAAGAAGAGCTATCAAGATAGCCAGGCTGAGTCGTGTCTCCTGCCCCCTGTTCTTTCCAATCCACCACTGATACTTCACCACCTGCTCTCTTTGGATAACATCTGGAACAAAGGCACTTGTTTGAAAAACAAGGATAAAGGATGATTTCTCTATGTACTCCGCACTTTTCCTGCACAGGCAGGCTTCTTTCTACGTCTTCTCTGATCCTTCCCAGCAATAGACTATTTCTGAAGTGGGAAACTGCTGAATAATTCATAAGACAGGAGGGCTCCTAGCTCAACTCAACCTTGGATGAATTGTTTTTCAGGCCCTACCGAGATGAAGAAAAATATTTTCCTTGAGCAGTAAATGTGGTCCAAAGAGAGGATTCATTAAGTAAGATGCTATTTACACATGCACATCCCTCTGACTAGCACCACACTTTTACAGAAGGTGAGGCTTAATAGAGTAGGGGAGCTTTAATCTCTGCTCAGACTGACTTCCTAAATTTAAAAACACACAACATCGTCTCTACCATCTTAAGGAAGATAGGTGGGTGCATCCATACACACTTCACTTTTAAGTATCTGTCCTTAAAAAGGCATCTGTTACTGGATGTAGCTGTATGAGTCATAACAAAGGTGTTTATATTCATGTAGATGTAATCCACACTTCCACAGGTGTCCAAGTGTAATGTACAATTGCCTAATGAACCTTTAAAACAAAATGCTGTGATGAGAACAGAGTTTGCCTCTCCTATAAAGAAAATAAAACTCCATCAGGCTGGCAAATAGGAACGCTGGCATCCTAGGTATTTTTAATAACATGGCTTTCTCACTACCATTTCTGCAGGCAGTAATATATAGGAAAATAATGTTTCTCCTTTGTGATTGCATTACCATATGGAGTAATTTTTCTTGACGGGGAGGTCATTTCATCTGATGAGTTCTTGAACAGTGAAATGGAAGCATGGTTCTATGACAGCAAAGGACAGTTTGACTTATTAAAACTGCTACCTCTGGATTTTTATTAGTCCATTTCACATTTGCTCCCTTAGAAGATCAAAGGCGTGAATGTGTTTGAAAAGTCCATCAGGAAATATTAAGGATAAAAATTAGACAGAATGATCATTATAACTAGCTGGGAAAACCAGCTAGAACTAAGATTCTAGACACCAAGCCTAAGAAGTCTCACAAAGACGCAATTTGGGGAGCAGAGCAGAAGAGACGTATTAATGGACCCCCAACCCCGCCCAACAAGATCAGCAGTTTCAGAAAAATCACCCCAGGATCTGCGTGACCCAGGGCAGGCAGCAATGGGCTGAATGAAATTAATTGTCCTGGACATCTCGACCCCGGAGGGCAAGCGGCCGAGACTGAGGAGAGACCTCTGGAGCCCTGGAGAGACTCTGCTCTCAGTTGCCATCAACACACTTTCAAAAGCTCGGTTTACTGCAGTCGAGTCCATCCGTCTCCCCTGGATCGGCCACGCGCTCACAAGCTTGCAAAGGCATCAAACACCACGGCAAACTGGCCTTTCCCAGGGGTTCCCCGCCTGACAGGCGACAGATGATTCGACGCCCGAGGTATGGGCTCTCCTGTACAGAGAGAATGACGGCCGCCCGTCCGCCATGCATCGTATTAATGAGTGACTACTACATGCCAAGCTCCACACTCAGCACTGGCGCACAAAGGGGGCCCTGAGCACCTATCATTTTGGTCAGGAGACGTGATAAGTCATCCAAAAAACACATAAATAAGGTCACGCTGAGGAATAAGCTGAAGACAGCAGAAGGGAATGTCACCGTGCAGCCCTTTTCTGGGTCACCTCTTCTCCGGGTCACGGCTCACCGAGTTCAGAGGAAAACCCGGACCGTCTGGAGCATCACGACCCCCCAGGCTGATCAGGCTCACCTCTGCCCCCGAGATGCTCTTTCAAGAGCCTTTTCATGTGCCTGGTCCGGGCACATGAAAGGTCACTTGAAGAGTGACCTTCAGTGCTGAGCCATGACCTTGATGTGCCCCCCGCCTCCCTGAGCGTCAGTACAAAGTCGGGTGCTTGATCAGCCCCTGGCCTGCAGCCCGCCATCCTGGTAGGGCCCCCTGAACACCTGGAAGGGCGGGGCCTGTCTGTTCTCCCCACGGTGCCCCCCAAGCCTCCCACAGCGCCTCGAGCACAGCACATGGCCCCTACACACGTTAACTAAACGAACAGACAACATCACCGGAAAGGAAAGTGCTGAAGACAGTGGGCGGGGCCTGCGGTGGCAAACAGCTCCTCAGGCAGGGGCTGTGAAAGGGTTGACACAGTGCTGCAGAGGCTGCACCCCTTGCCGGCCTCGCTGTACCGTCAGAGCTGCCCGAGCCTCTAATCAGAACACCCGTCACTGACCAAGGGCCCGTCCAGCTACCGACCGGGATGACACGCCTTTATCTCGGGGTCCTGAGCTTACGTGTGTCTGCAAAGACCCTCCCTCCAAATCAGGTCACGGTCCCGAGTCCCAGGAGTGAGGCGCGGCCAGACCTGACGGGGGCTGTCGTTCACCCACCGCAGCGGCACCCGCAGCCTGGACCTGGGCGGTGACAGTGGTCCACGGTGCCTGCTCTTCGTGTCCAGACAGCATGCTTTGTCACAGACATCCGCATTCCTTCAGGACGGGTACTTGCGGTGTGCACAAGGCTGAGAACGCCGACGTGACCACCCCCCAGACACAGAGCCTCAGGTGGGGCTTCCCGCCGCTGCCAGGATTCGGGGCCAGAGGGCCTCAGCTCAAAGGCGTGACCCCAGCCTGGCTCCCTCTATGCTTCCCTCTCTGCACCTCTCCCCAGACCCTACTGTGCTTCGCTCCTTCTCCTACGATACATCGTCGTATCTGGGAGGACGAGTCTGTGCTGAGATGTGTGAGGCCCCCAGGGATCGTCCAAACTGTGGGTGATCTTGGAGACGCTGCCCCTGAGGCTACTTAGCGCATCAGGGAAGGCTGCCTGGAGGAGGTGGGAGCTGAGCTGAGCCTCAGCACGAGAGCACATCGCTCATCAGTAGCAGGTCCTTGTCAAAGCTCAGTGTCCCCTTCTGCAAACGGGGGTGCCCCAGTGAGAGCCATCACAGACACAGCACGCTCAGCTGGGCGATGGGAGGAGAAGCTGGAAAAGGCTGAGGAGGGAGGAAGGCAGGGCGAAGAGAAAGCCTGGAGGAGGCCGCCGGAGCAGAGCAACACAGGAGGAAGTCACACTTGCTTCCCAGCCTTGGACTTGCACCGGGGTTTGGGGACACGCAGGGGACTCCTGAATCACACGTGGGAGAGAGCGCCGTGGGCAGGCTGACGAGGCAGCCATCAGCTTGACCTGGACGTTGCTTCTGCTCTTTTCTTTCCAAGCTCGCCTGGCCCCTCTGCCCCTTTCCTGTGGGTCCACCAGAAGGCGCCTTAGACAGGTGGCAGCTTTTGCAACCCCACTTGAGGCAAACCCCGTCTGACTGGCGCTTACCCGCAAGGGGACGGCCACTAACTCTGTTCTTTCTCTTCCGCACACTAACTTTATTAAAGTTCTCTCCTAGTCAGAGACTTACCCCTGAAGAGTACGCTCTGTCTTACGCAGCAGGTGGCAGAAGCCACTCAGCACATGAGGGCCTGGGGTCTCGGGTGCCCCTCTTCCTGCCCGCTGACGCAGGTCGAGGATGGCGAGGACGAGGCCTGGACCCGCGTCGTCTGGGCCGCATCTCTGGTCCCCGACACACCCACTGCCTGAGTCGGACTCCACACCCGGCCCTGGGCCCGCCAAGGCCCACGCGGCGTCAGCAGAGGAGACAGCCACACCCGTGCTCCCTGCGCCCCCCGTGACGGCGGTTTGCTCCCTGCCGAGTCTGCCTGGCCATGAGGACGGGCTTGCCGGCCGCGGGGGTGGGGGTCACGCAGGACTCCCTTCCAGCCTAGACACCCCCCCCCAGACCGGGCACCAGTTCCCACCGCCACACACAGGCGAGGCGTCCAGCAGGCCGAGTGACCTGGTCTGAGGCAGACCTCAGGGCCATGTGAGCTAACGAGACACGAGACACGTCACTTCCCTGTGCTAAAATCTGTAACGAGGCTGGAGGGAGCTGCCGCTGCTGGCAGTTCTGATTACAGTCACCAAAATCAGAAGTCTCTGTGTCTGACATTCTTTTTCCCGTCACCGAGTATTTTGATCGCCTTAGCTAGAAGCTACAACCCCGGAGAGAGCTGGGATGGCCTACCGAGATCCAGATGAGAAGCAGCCAGCACAGAGGCCAGGCCAGGTAATGAGGGGACAGGAAGTCCTCACCTCATGTCACCCTCAAGCTCCTGGAACCACACTTAACACAAAAGAATGTCCCATGGCGAAACCAGGTCCTCAGGTAATACCATTCCACTGGACGTCTGCCAGCCCTGTTTTTCCTCACCAAGGTTATAACGAGAACACCCTGAACGAAACACTGTCTGAGAAGCACAAACCAGCTGGCGTGAGGCCTCTGTTGCCCTCAGAAAGCCACTGTTAAAAACGGGGACTGGCCAGGTGTTGAACAGCAAGCATTCTAGAACATTCTAGACCAGCAGAGGTGCTGGCGCTTCGGTCCAGGGAGACGGAATTCACTTAGAAGATTCAGCATGGGAGGCCACATTACCCTCTCTACCGCTGGGAACAGAATCATCCAACCTTGGAGCAAATCCCCTTGTAGACCTGGTGATGGATTCGCCCCCGGCCCAGAATCGCCTGTTTCTGTCAACACGTCACCCTTCGGAATTAGACCCGCTGGCTTCACCCGCAGCTCTCACCACCTCGGCACCAGCGCAGACAGGGCTTCGGTGCTGAGCCTCAGTGTCCCCGTGTGTCCGGATCCTCCTCCTCGCACGCCCTCAGAGCTGACGTGAGATCGGTGGAGCTGGGGGGGCTTACCCCGTGGCCGAGCCCAAGGACACCGAGAAACATGCTGGATGATCAGTCCTCCCCAACGCGCTCTGCTAATATTAAACGTCTTCATTATTCACTCACAAATATCACTTTCTCCCACCAGAAGACAGCCCGAGAGCAGATGGTATTTAGAATATTCCTTCTGCTTCAAAACCAAGAACAAAATTATTTGACTTTTAAGCCTCCTTTTTCCTAGATTAAATATTCCTGGAGCCCAGGACATAAGTGACAAACGTACAGGAACATAAATGCAATTAGCAGAGTGGAATTTTCCTTGGCGTTAAATAAACCAACGTTTTCATCCACTTGCGGCATTCTCCAGAGTGTGACTGTAGGCAAGCTGCTTCACCACCCGGGCCTTGGTTCCTTCTTCTAGAAAATGGGCGCTGTCTACCGCTGGGATCATTACAAGAATCAATGCCTATTAACGATTACTGGGTCTCCCGATGTGAATCCCGAGACAACGCAGCTGGAATTCTCAGGCCACCCAAGGGGCCACGGAATGACTTAGCGGGCGGTGCCCGCGCTCAGGGAACAAACACTCCCTGGCCGTCTCTGTCCACTGGGGGAGACTGCACCATGTGGCGCGCACAGGGGAACTGGGCAGGCAGCGGTGAGCCGGACCCATGAAGAGCCCCGCACACCTGCCGAGGAGCGGGGCGCAGTGCGAGCCTTGCCTGGCCACTGCAGGGCAGTGGCTGGGGGCCAGCAGGGGCGGGCAGAAGAGCGGACAGAGATGCATTCAGAGGGGCCGTCCTCAGAGGAAGGGGAAAGAGTGGCAGAGAGAAAGGGTCTGGCCGACTTTAAACAGGCTGCCTCTGGCCGCTGAGAGCACAGACTTCACGCATCTGCCCGGTGGGAGCCAGGAGACTTCTGGTGACGAGGTCCCCCTGATGCACTTTTGACAATAATCAAGCCAAAGATGAGGAAGCCGAGAACGGGCAGCTGACCGAGCAGACTCGGCATCCACGGCCAAGGCACAGGCAGGCGCTGTGACAGCTGAGCCCATGGATCTGTGCTTGGGCGGGGCACGGGAATGCAGGAAGGAGGCTCCAGGGTGCTCCAAGGACTCTGGCTTGAGCACCAGTGGAAGTTCCCAGTTGAGAATCTCTGAAGTTGCTCTTTTGACTAGAACCCTCTGTTACACCTCCGTGACTCGCTCCCTTTCCTCCTCCAGGTGTCTGCTCCCTCGTCACCCTCTCAGCAAGGCCCTCCCTGACCTTCATAAATAACCACCACTCCCTCCCAGGGTCTCCTAACTTCCCTGACCTGCTTTGCTTCTTCCATTACATGGACCCCGTTTGACACACCGGGTATTTATGTGTCTGTTTATATTGTCTGTCTCTGCCACAGAAGGCTGCTGGAGCAAGGAACTCCAAGGTGAGTGGCTGAGAACCACAGACACTTAGCATCTCATAGCTCTGGGGCTGGAAGTCCAAGCTCAAGGCGTCAGGTGGGTTCTCCCCTCCGAAGGTTGTGAGAGACTGACCGGCCGCTGGCCTGGCTCTCCGCTGCTTGGCCTGGCTTCCGGCCGCTTGGCTGCTGCAGCTAGTCCTCCTCGGCACGTAGAACCATCACCCCAGGACGCAGCTTCACCTTCACACGGGAGCCTCCCTTTCTGTCCAATCTCAAATCTCCCCACACAGACACAGTGTTCGGTGTGTGAGCAGCAGCCCACAAAACTCTTGCCTGGCCTCATTCTATCTTCACTCATTATATCTACACACTTATTTCCAAGCAGGTTCACATTCTGAGGCAGTGGTGATTAGAATTTCTTTCTTTTATTTTTTCTTTTTATTTATGCACACAAGAGCTGGGGTACAGGCCAGAGTCACAGGAGGTGAGAGGATCCACCAGAGACAGAGCGGGGAGCAGAACAGGAAGACTGACCGAAACACACTGCTGAGGGGAGCAGCGGGCACAGCAGGAGAGGTCTGCTGCACCATGTGGGTCCCCTCCCTGGCTGGGGATCAAACCGTGCTGCTGTGATGCGGATGCTTCACAGTGCAGCACTCAACCTGCTGCGCCACCAGGAAGGCCTTTTTTTAAAGATTTATTTATGCATACAAGAGCCAGGGTACAGGCCAGAAGTGTGGGGCAGTGAGAGGATTCAACAGAGAAAGCAGGGAACAGAACAGGTGGATCTACTGAAACACACTGCTGAGGGGAGCAGCGGGGAGACAGGAGAGGTCTGCTGCGCCCTGTGGGTCCGCTCCCTGGCTGGGGATCAAACTCGTGCTGCAGTGGCTGCAGATGCTTCATGGTGATGAGACGCAACCTCTTGTGCCACCAGGGAGACACAGTCATTTTTCAGGGACATCGTTCAACTGTATCACCCTTGTCCCAACTAGAATATAAACACCACAAGGATATAACTTGTTTTTTGTGTACATCTATATCTCAAATCCCTAGCAGACTCCCTGGCACACAGCATATGCTGAAGAGGTATTTGTTGAATGAATGAATGAATGAATGAATGAACGAAAATTCAAGGACGAGCATCTGCAGGGGCACTAATCAAGTGTCTCACTTAGACTGGCCACCTGCAACGCTTACCAGAAATCGAAGCGGAGAAGCGGAGACGGCAGCCTGGCACCGGAGGTGAGCAGGGGGCTATGGCCGGGCGTGCAGGTCGGGAGAGCGTGAGCGAGCACGTGGCATTAAAGCCACGAGCCTGGGGGAGGCACAAGGAAAGGGCACCCACACTGCCGAGGCTGGGAGCCAGCAACGTAGGACGATCCTAGTACACGTGGACAAGGCAGGAGCATGGACTGGGAAGAAGTGGCAAGTGGTCAGAAAAAGACCCAGAACAGTCCAGCGTCTCAGAGACCAGGCAACGACAGCTTTCTGGGGAAGGCGTGCTCACCCGTCCAGGGCCAAGCGGTCAGGCAGGAGAAGTGACCATGGGATCGGGCAGATGAGGATGACGACGGCCTTGACAGTGGAGACAAGACCCAACTGGAAGGGGTCGAAGAGAACGAACGAGGCCGCGGAGGCAGGCCGTGTAGACGGGTCATTCAGGGGCTTTGGCTGTGAAGGGCCAAGTGGGGCAGTAGCAGACTGGGGCAAAGACAGATGTTTGAAAAAGAGGGCGGGGGCTCCCTGCAGCCTCAGGCCCTCTGCACGTCTGAGGGGCCCATGCCTAGGACCCTCTCTTTCCGGACCTCCTCGCAAACCCAGCTCCGGGCCAGCCTCCTGCCAGAAACCCCCTTGCGTAAACCACCCCCTCAGAGGAGCTCAGCCCCTCAGAAAGGCCTTCCAGGCGTCCTAAGAAGTCCCAGAACACCCTTGAAGATGGCACTTTCTCAGCAAATGCCTGCAGGGCATGGGGCCACGAACCAGCACTTAACAGTTTAAAACTGGGCTCTCAAACTAGCCATTTTCTTCAGAAGGAATCACAGCAGGAAATGAGTGCTCTGGGGTAATGGAAGGGGCGGGAGGAGCCCAGTCCCCAGAGAGCACCAGCTGGGGCAGCCTGGGAGGACACCCTCAGGGCAGGGGCAGCTGCTCCTGTCCCCCCACTCCCCATACTGGGGAGCACTCACCATGCTTCCCCACACCCCAGCCATCCTCCAGCATCTTCCCCACAAGGACCCCAGTCGCTCCGAGGCCACAGTGAAGCGAGAAGCAGTGCGGCCTCGCAGGGCCAGCCGGTCCAGCTGCGTCTGCTGGGCGGCCGAGTGCAGCCCCCTCCGGCCTTAGCAGAACAGGCGCTGGGGCCTGGCCAGGCTCTGAGTCCAGATGACCAGGGCAGCCAACGCTTCACCCCACCTTCCCCTTACCTTGCCTGCACCATCTCAGCTCAACCGAGCAACTGGCCATGAGAGAAAGCAGCGTCGTGGGTGCCAGGCAAGCACGGGAGTCGGATGGGGGAAGACGTGACCCCCAAGCCTCGCCACTCTCCCTTCCAACTGGCTGTGTCCACGCCCACACGGCTCCGGGTGAGGCACCAGCGCGCTTCCGAAGGCCACTTCAGCGTGTCCTTGAGTCCGGGGGCTTGGGGGGCAGATTCCAAAGCCCCATTGAGCCACACCCGGTCCCAGTGCTGACAGACTGCTCCCCGCTGGGCAGACAGAGGGCCCCTGCTGGACTCCCATGGGCCAGTCAGCACGCACCTGTCCAAAGTCTCCGCCACCCTTGGGAGAGCCGAGTCAAAGGCTCCCATAGTCCTCTGTGCAGTTCTGGCAACTTCCCGAGAGCTGACGATGTCTTCAAAATTACAAGTTAAAAAGTAAAAGTCAAAACCTAGTCTGTGAACATCTTACTAGGTGCCAAGGAATTGGAAGGTGAGTTAGACCTGCCGTGACATGCCACTTACTTTAGAAAGGTGGGGTCGGGGCGGAGGGCTGCCGAGGAGAGGACAGCTGCACGGACACAGCAGACGTGGTGGTTTAAAACCTAAGTTCTACTCTCAGGCACTGCTGGTGGGAATGGAAATTGGTGCCAAACTATGAAAAACAGTATGGCACCTCCTCGAAATATTAAAAGTAGAACTACCTCATGATTGAGTAATCCCACTTCTGCAAACACTAACTTGAAAAGGTATGTGCACTCTTGTGCTCACTGCAGCACTACTGACAACAGCCAAGCCATGGAAACACCCAGCAACAGGAACCAGATAAAGAAGATCTAGGGCGGAATATTACTTGGCCACAAAAAAGGTAAGAGATTGCTATTTGTGACAACACAGATGAATCTTAAAGGAATTAAGCGAAGTGAAATAAGAGGAAGACACATGCTGTATGTTTTCACTCATATGTGAACTACAAAGAGGGGGGAAAAGGTATCAAACAAAAGAGAATAAAACAAACAGTGACAACAAACAATAGAAGAAAACAGGCAGAAAGGGCTGACTGGTTGGTGGTGGGAGGTGGCTGGACATTTGGTGGTGGGGGCGGGTGACATATACAGATGCAGTGGTGGGAATTTTACACCTGAATCCCATACAGTGAGATAAACTAATGTCACTTCAAGGATAAGAAAACACACCCTGAGTTCTAGACCAGCATCCTCCAGCAGAACTATAGTGGGAGCCATCGCTGTAAGTTTTAACTTTCTCATAGCATTGAAAATCAAAGCAAAGTGAGATTAAATGAGCAACTTCGTTTGACCTAATACATCCAATGAGTGAGCACAGCAGCAAGCGACCGACACGAACAATCCCTCACGATATCCTACGGCCTTTACATTCTCACTGTCCAGAATCAAAACTGGCGTTTTCTCAACCCTCAGGCCACGTGCTACGGGTGGCACCATATGCAGAGCGACTTCCCGCTCAGTCCAGGCTTGCAGGGGTCCAGGCCTCGGCTCCCACCTCACCAGTCCTCGCCCAAATGACAAAGCTAGCTTCCTCGGGGCCCGGCTTCTGGAAAGTGCCGGGCCACGCAGAGCCAGCCCAGAGCCCTGAGGACCGAGGCCCTATCCCACGGCCACTCCGCAGAGGCGCCCGCCTCATGCCTGCACTCAGGTCCAGGGCTGTCCCTCCTCTGGATGAGGGAGCAGGGAGAGAGGGAAGGAAGGGGGGAGAGAAAGATGTACCCAGTGGTGTTGGGGAGAAGGACAAGGCAGGATTGGGAAGAGGAAGAAAAGGAAAATAGTGAACTGGAGGAGGAAGAGGAGGATAAAGAAGAGAGAAGGGGGAGGGGGAAGAGAGGGGAGAGGGAAGGAGGGGAAGGGAAGGTGTGAAAGAGGGGAGGGGGGAGGTGGAAGCTGTCCCAAAGAGCCTAGTGAGGAGGAGTGGGCTAGGCCAGAGGCCCTGGCAGGAAGGCTGAGCGCTGAGGCCAGCAGCACCTTCTGCTGTCCTCTGCCTCCCCCTCCCGGCTCTGAGGCAAACAGCTGGGTCTGCCGGGAAGGCCCAGCCGGCCACAGGAGCAGGGCGGCTTGGCAGGAAGCCAGTGGAAGGGGCAGCAGCGGCTGGGGGCTCTCACCTGCAGGCGAAGACAGTAACGTGTGACTCTGTCAAAGAGCATCCTGGTTTGGGGGGTGGGGGGTCCTGCGTCTCATGTTAAGAGCCGAAAGCAGGAGAGGAGACGCCAGGGCGACGGCTCCAAAGTTGGGGCTCAGCTGGGGCAGCGGTGAGCGCCCTGCTTGGGAGCCTGCGGCAGATGGTCAGCGCCACACGGGAGGGGCCCAGGCCACGAGAGGCGAAGTGACCATCTAAGCCCCACAGCACCGGGACCACCCCTCCCCCTCCATGGCCGCAGGTGTCCTGAGCACAGCTCGGCACCACCTCGTGCTGCTGCAGACCGGCCGGGCCAAGGTGCTCCCCAGGCTAGCACAGAGGTGCTGAGACTGTCCCCAGCCGGAGCTGCCTCGTTCTCCCTGCCCCGCACCCCCACAGCACCCCTGCTTTGACCTCTGCCCCCTAATCCAGGCTCAGCAAGGAACTGGAATCTTCCCTCAAAAATGCAAGTCACCTGTGTCCCTCCTGTCACCCTTGGGTGCCCCAGGTCACCCAACATCACCCAGCACAGGGGCCCTGTGGCCGCTCCACCCTCAGCCCAACACCTGAGCCTCCTACCCCCAGCCCCCTCCCCATCCTGCCCCCCCTGGAAGCCCTCAGCAGGCCCCAGGGCCCTTGCCCAGCAGGGCCCCGTGCCCGAGTCCACCCCTGGGCTCCCCACCTGCTTCAGGCCTCATCCAGCGGCCACTTCTCTGGGCACCCTCCCTCGGCGCCTGCTGAGGGCGGCAGCCTGCACCCTCCCCTGGTGCAAAACAAAATAAAATATTCCGAAACAGCCACAGGGTCTGGCCCTCCCGCCCCCAGGGCCGGGCCTCTTGCAAGGTCACTCTCCAGCCCTTCCTTGAAGAGAAGCCCAGTCCAGGCAGCAGAGATGTGGCACCCTCCAGTGGAGGCGCCCAGAGCCGTGCTCCGCTGCCTTCTGGAAGCTTCTTTGCTTGAACAACCCCGGGCAGGTCTTCCAGGGGACAAGAGGCCACGCAGAGCAAAAGAGACCCATCCGCACGGAGGCCACGCAGACCCTGTAGTACAGACCAGCGCTGTGCCGGCCGAGCCCAGCCTGAACAGGGCGTGCGGATGACGCCGTGGCCGCAGGGCCCCTGTGGCTCGGGGCCCCCAGGTTGGTGGCGTTAGGCTGCACCGCTGCATCCCCCCAAGTCGTCTTTCCTCCTTTGCCCGACACCACTTGTGACCTTCCCACGTACTACAAACACACTCATTGCTTGTGCATCTCACTATTCTCCCCCCAGTGAGACAGTGAGAATCATGTGCACTGTTCGTCTCCAAGAGCCTGGGAAAAACACATGGCACAGAGCAGGCGATGGATAAAAACTTGGAGAATCAAGAAACAAATGGATGAATGCTAACAACCCCCTCCACCACCGTCTGGGCCTCTGCCAAGTGACAGGAGCTGCGCTAAGCTCTGTGACCAAGGAGATGCAACCGCAGAACAGCGTGGAGAGGCAGGTCCCTGCGCTCACCTCTGCTGTTGAGGCTAAGAGAGGTTAAGTAACCAGCTGAAGGTTGCACAGCAGGCACACAGCAGAGCTGGAAGGGGAATCCAGGCATCTGACTCCGAAGTCTATCGCACACTCTCCAGCCCCACACACATACAGAGAGAGAGAGAGAAGAGTCCAGGGCAGAAATGTTTAACCCCTTAAAGGAGCACAGAAGGGTAAAGAGGGAAGAGCAGAAACGTCCGTGGAAATGATGGCCACTGAGCTAAGCTTTGCAGCCTGGATAGGACTTTAAGGGAGCTAAGCAGTAGCTGTTATTTACTTAGCAAATTCTCTAATTGCCTAGACAATGGGCTCATTTCTAAAGGAGTAAGAGGACTAATTAAAGCAACATCTCTCAACACAAAACACCCATCCAGAAAAGACGCTGCCTGTTCAGGTATGCGAGGGCCTGGCCCATCTGCAGACACCAGCCACACAAGGAGATGACAAAGCCAGCCAGGGATGGCTGGCAGGGCCGAGCCCCCCACCCCCGGGCTGTCTCTCTCCACCACCAAACCTGGCACGGGAGTGGTTTTCACATCAGATGTTACCAGCCACTTTCCTCTTAAGATCTTGCTGACATCAAGTTCCAACTCCTGTTGCAACAGGCAAGTGCCTGCCAGCGAGTCCCCTCTTCACCCTCAGCCCCTCCAACCCGACCCCCTCCACAACTGGGGCCCCCTCGTCCTCTCTTCATTGTGCCTGGGAACCAGCTATGCTGCCCACAGGGATCGCTCTCCCCACTTCTCTTGGGGGGCTCAGTATTCTCATCTAGGAAATGGGCAAGAAAACACCCATCATCCAAGGACGTTACAAAAACAAATGAAAATTATGTGAGTTGGGGTCTCCCTGGTGGCACAGCTGGTTGAGCGCCACACTGTGAAGCATCCGCTGCACTGTAGCGAGTTCGATCCTGGGCAGGGAGGGGACCCACATGGCGCAGCAGACCTCTCCTGCCTCGCCCGCTGCTCCCCTCAGTGTATTTCAGTCAATCTGCCTGTTCTGCTCCCCGCTCTGTCTCTGGTGAATCCTCTCACCTCCCAAGACTCTGGTCTGTACCCCAACTCTTGTATGCATAAATAAGTAAATCTTTAAAGAAAAGAGAGAAGGGCCTCCCTGGTGGCGCAGTGGGTTAAGCAACGCACTATGAAGCAAACAGCAGCCACCGCACGAGTTCGATTCCTGCTGCCGGGCAGGGAGGGGACCCACATGGTGCAGCAGACCTCTCCTGCTGCGCCCGCTGCTCCCCTCAGCAGTGTACTTCTGTTGATCTGCCTGCTCTGCTTCCTGCTCTCTGTGGTGAATCCTCTCACCCCCCACACCTCTGGCCTGTACCCCAGCTCTTGTATGCATAAATAAATAAATCTAAAAAAAAAAAAAGAGAGAGAAAATTACATGAGTTAAGCTTCCAGCCATGCAGCCCCAGTAGCTGCTCCCAGACTCCCTCTTCCAAGTCGTCACTCACATCCCAGAGGGCTTCACCTCCTACTCAAGGCCACCTGCAGCCCAACAGCACTGAGACAAGGCACCTCAGAGCCCCACAGAGCGGATGCCTCACCTCCCTCCCTTCCCTGCAGCCTCTCTGGCCTCCTGGCTGTGCCTCAGGGCCTTTGCACAAGCTGCCACCACTGCCCAGAACTTCCTCCAGATATGCACAGAGCCCACTTCTGCATCCCCTCAGGCAGGATGGGGCGTGCCCTTCAGCAGTGCACACACTCCAGCAAGGAATTTTTTATTTCAGTTTTGCCCAGAGAGTTGCCAACTATCAAGCAGAAGAGAGCACAGCATATATATATCATTTCCTTGCTAATTCTGGGTTGGGGCAGGGGAGTGAGAAAATAAATCACACCTCCCCAGGCACCTGTGACCTTCATCAAATGTTGCCGCACGAGCAGGATTTCCCCCACCCACTCCCCAGCCCCCTTGCAGCGACGACCGTTGCTTCTCTTGTGGCATCTGCGCATCTGCTCAGTCTCTCTCCCCACTGGCACACAGGCAACCTGAGGCAGGTAGTAAGATGCACGTGATGCTGGCTTTGGGGAGTGACAGCTTCCTCCCCAGCAGGGTGTAAGCCTGCCTCCCCCCTGCTCACACAGACTGCACACATCACTCCCCAGGAATGAGACCCCCATACGCAAGCCAAGAATGGAGGAGGGCAGGGAGGAGGGCAGGGAGGAGGGCAAGAACCGTGTCTCTCGTGCTCTGCTGAACGTAGTAGGTACACCATTAGTACCCAATCAGCGGAGTGACTGAACAGCTGGTCTGCGCTCAGCATGGTGCCTGCAAACACTGAAATGAAATTCCCAGGCCATGGGCCACACAGGGCCCCCCCCTCCCCCCTCCAGGGCGCCAGGGAGAGAGGCTGGAAATCACTGCCCCCTCCCAGCCCCCCCACCCCCACTTTCAGCAGATCCCAACACAGGCCCCGTCCAGGGCCCACCCAATGCTCAGTGTCTGAGTCCACCTTTACAGGTTAACCTTCCTTGTGTCCTTGACACCCCAGCACAGGGCTGACCCAGATGAGACCTCGAAAACAAACCCACTTAAGAAATAACCCAGAGGTCTGGTAGTCTCTCCATCCAAGAGCGTATCCGTGCTATTCGTGTGCTGACCACAAGAGGTCGCTGTGGCTGCACACACGGCTGCAGGTCCCTGTCAGGGAGGGATTGGTTTAGATTTTCACTGAAGTCTTTGTGGCCAGAACAAGTGGGGAAATGCAGTTCGTAAGAATAAGTTGGAGGCTGTTCTAGAGTTACCAGAACATGCATGACTTAGGTGCATCCTTTTAAAGGTAACAGACAGTCAAACAAAGGTGGGCTCCTGGCCCTACCTACCTGTGTGATCCAAGGCAAAGCTCTGCCTCAGTTTCCCATTTTGCAAAGCGGGTTAATAATGGTGCTCTTCTCCTAGGGACCCCTGAGCTGTAAATGGGTGACTATATAGCACTCTTAAGCCAATGCTGGCATGTACTCCAGAGACGTAAAAGTTAACTATTATCACTTTCCCTCCATATCTCTTAAGCATGATTTCTGCCAATGAATCAATCCCGTGATGACGTCATTACTCGGTTCTTCACCACTGAGCTATAACCACCAAATTTCTTATGAAAAATGCCAAATCTGTGTGAATAGAAAAAACGCATCTGTTTCTATTCATCGCCACCCCTCTCCAGCTCCCAGTGCGGGGCCTGGCACGTGATGGGTCTTTCTTCAACAAGTGGGTTTCTACTAAAGGTGTGACCATAAGCCAGGTCGGGGTCCAGCGCCTGGGCCAGCAGAGTGAGCTAGTCCAGGCCCTGCGCTCCAGGAGCGCATGATCTAGTGCAAAGGGCCAGCTGAGTCCCGCAACCTCCCTGAGGTGATGTGCCATCTCACCTGGCCAGGTGAGCTTCCCTGGAAGAAGGTTCTAGGCTGAGCACTAAAGGCTGCCCCAGAGCTAGTGAGATGAGAAGGGGAGGGAAGAACAGCCCAACTGAGGGAGCAGTGGTGCACGGCCCGGAGGTGAGGGCACGGCCCGGAGGTGAGGGAGGGCACGGCCCGGAGGTGAGGGAGGGCACGGCCCGGAGGTGAGGGAGGGCACGGCCACGCCAGCAGGCTCAGCGGGACCGAGTGCCAACTCCTCCAGTACGATCCCTCCGCAGCACGTTCTAGACCTTTCGGGGTCTGAGGGTGGTGATCTGGTGAAGAGATTTTTCAGGGCCCACCAATAAAAAGCGACGCCCTCCCCGGCCGCGAAGCAGAGGCTTGGCTTCTTAGTAAAGTGCTCCGGACTGAGGAGCCTGGTCGAGAAAGAGATGGGGGTTGGCATCTGCCCCCCGAAGGCGCTGCCCCAGACAGCTGCCGCTTGTCCTGCCTCCCCACAGAAAGGCCACCTCAGCTGGCTGGAGCACAGGCACAGACCAAGAGGAAACGCACAGGCAGCAGCTCTCCGGAGCCCTGGACCCTTCCTCTGGCTCAAACAGCAAACCGCTGGAGGAAACCAGCCCTGAGAAGTTGGGCAGCCAGCAGATCCACAGGAATCTGGGTCAAACCCCGCCCTTCACTTACCTCCAACAGGCCTGTTCCAAGGCTTCCCTGAAAACCTTTACCAAAACACCCTGCTGAGAATAGGGGGGGAGGACGGAGGTGGAGGGGACCAGGGCAGGACAGGTGCAGGGCACGATGCAGCTGCCCTCCCCACAGTCAACACTGGTCTTTGGGCCCCTCGTTCCCACCGATGCATTAGCTGAGAGCTGTCTATGAAGGCAGACATGGGCGGCTAAGGGGTCAGGGGACCCGCCCACGACCACCGCCTTGCATGGCTTGGGAGCAACGCGGCAGCGGCCATGCTCCTGCCCTTCTGCGCCCTCCCGCTCAGCTGACAGCCTCCATTTCCAGCCCAGGATCAGGGTGTCTCCTGGCTGCCAACGACACCCAGCTGCGCGCTGAACCTGAGTACTCATCCCCAAGTGAGAACCCCTCCGAGAGCGAAAGGGTAGTAATACTTAATCGAATAATTAACCATGCAATTAATATAATTATGCCCAAAATATAACTATGTAGTTAATACAGTCACTGTACCAACAACAGAATAGTTAACTACGTAATTAACACAACGACTGCGGCAGGCCACAGGCCTCCCCTGGAGCGCAGAAGCACACACGCACCGCGCTGACCCCCAAATCGCTCCTGTCCGCCCCCAGCCCTTCCGCTGCAGGGTCCTGGCTCAGAGCATCTCCCCCCACCGCACGCCTGCTTGCTAGTGCAAAATACTGAGTCGCTACAGGGCTGGCGACGGACAGGAAAAGGCTGAAGCTAAGAGAACCCCCACGGACGCCGCCTTCCAAGCAGCCACAACACTCTGCGTCACCTTCCCGTTTAAGTGTCCAGAGAACTCCAGCAGTCACACCTCCTGGGAAGGCCTCCGCCCCTTCCACGCCCACTGAACACACAGTTCTGCCCAAGAGGTAAACTTACCGCTTCCGGGGACCCCTCGTCCGGGGCTGCCTGGAGGGCGCAGCAGGGGAGCCGCCGGCTGGGGCATCTAGGCTCGGCCCCACCCCCGCGGGGGCGCACCACCACGCCCTGCCAGGCTGGGGCTCCAGCTCCGGGAGGAGCCGCCTGGGGGGGAACACCAGGCCGCAGGCCTCCGGGAGACCCAGTGCGCTCCTCTCACGGCCCCCACTCTGTAATCCGGGGACTGGCACCAGTAACCCTCTCACAGCCACCAGCCCCGCGCCTGTCTGCCACGGAACCGACAGGCAGGCGGCCGCCTCCTCCCTCGCTCCGACCGCTGAAGCTGAGCTGCGCACCCGCCACCCCAGGGTGGCAGACCGCGAGTCCGAGCTCAGGGTCTGGGGCCGAGCCCAGCGGTGCGAGCCGGGGTGCACGTGCACGAGGACGGCGGTGCGCAGGCGGAAGCCCCGCGAGGTCACGCTGGGGGCGCAGACCCGACCCGGATGTCTCCATTGCGCTTGTGCGGGCCGAGGCCCCAAGGGAGGCGGGGAACGGCCCTGGCACCTCGCTGCCGGGTGGGTGGGAGGCAGGCGGCCCCCAGAAGCGAAGGCAATTGCAGAGTGGGCAGCCAGGGCTCCCGGAGCTGCACCGGAGGGGGCTGGGGGCAGGGGTTTGGCCGAGGTGGGGGTCCAGGGTGGCAGGTGGGACAGCCAGCGCAGCCGGCATGGGGTCCCCAGGCCCCGGCTGTCCAGGCCCGTGACCTTACCGGTCGGTGCCGCCAGCGTGGTCAGGCCGGGTGGGCCGGGCGGGCACTGTGGGCGCAGCGCGTGGCTGCGTTCAGGCATCTGGGCCACGAAGGCCTTGGCCACCGCGGCGCATGGACCTCAGACCTCGGACCGCAAGCGTCAGGTGCAGTGGGCGTCATGCAGTGTAGCGAAGGGGAAAGAAGAGCCGGACTTTGGAAACGAGAAACGTGAAACATGAACGAAAATCAAATCACCAAAGGCAAAATCGTCAAATGAGAATATATTGCAAAAAAATACCAACTATCCAAATAGATCTCAAAATGTGTGTAGATGCGTGGTGACGCTGCGCCCAGAACTGGTCCCTGGGGAGGCCCCTCAGCACGGTCTTGCAAGCCTCAGGTCATGGTTTCATGCAGTGTATGCACGCACACACGTACGTGTGTGTTTGCGTGTGCGCGCCGGTACGTGTGTGTTTGTGTGCGCGCATGCCAGGCTTCCTGGCAGGGTGGCATCAGAGCGCTAAGCATATCCCCTGCTCTACTAGAAAATACCAGTAGCCAGTTAGCAAAGTGGGTTTCTGACTTCGTCAGTGGAGAAATGAAACCAACTGACCACCTTAAAGCCATTGACTACATAACAAAGGCGGCTGAAGAAGGCCCCTCCTTTCTTTTTCTTTTTTATGGTAAAATCACCTTAAGCCAAAGGTTTATGTTTGGAAAATGCCTTCGGCTTAGATGTTTGCACTGAAACTACAGCCAGACACCAGAGTCTCTGCAAAACTGAGTGTCAGCTGCGTTTGCCTGGCCTTTGGCCTGGGAGACTGGAGGATGAGAATAGGTCAGCTTGGGAGGGTCTAGATCCCAGTTCCCCGTGGGGTCAGCCTGGGCCGGTCACCCTTGGAGACCCAGACACCTCTGTGAAATGGGCAAGTCCCTTCAAGTGTGGACGTGCTGGCGTGCAATGCAGTGACGTTCAAGGGCGTCTGAGAAGGCTGTGTGGCCTGGGAAAGGGCTGGAGAAGCATGAGCGCACTGGAGCTTCATTACCGAGCCCCGTACAGAGGCAGGGAGGAAAAACCCGCCCCGAACGTGTGCTCAAACAGATGCTCCCGGAAGCCACGCAGAGGTTGCTGAAGCTCCATCAGACACCTGCAGCTGTTGGGAAGGCTTGCCTCTTCGCTAGCGCTCATCCACCTAATAACAAGTGAGTGATTGTTCTCAACACTAGTTCCCCCATCGACTTCCCGCTGCCCTGGGCTCTGGCAGAAGTTGTGTCTCCAGCACAAGAGCTCGCCCTGCGGTCTTGGGGATGATTCCGGGACAAAGCAACGTTTTGTGGCGGCAGATGTTTTGCAATAATTAAGTGTAACCCCCGAACATAAAAATCGGAGCTGCTGAAGATAAAAATCTTGAGAGGAGCTGCAGTTTCAGGGAGACTTGCTCCCTGTGGAAGAGGGGCAGTCATGTGCGTGCCGGGGGAGCATAACAGCTCCGGAGACCGGGCTCCAGTGCTCGGTCCTTAGCGTGGAGGCAGCTTTAGGGTGTAGGGAGTACATGCACCGTGTGGTGACAGGTTCGACCAGAGACACAGCGCCTGGCCCATCAGGAGCTGTGACACCTGAGTCCCACCTCGAGCCCCATCAACACTCAGTCTTGCTCCCTGGGCACCTGCTTTGCTCTCTAAGCCTCTGTTTTCCCATCTGTCAAATGGGGAGGGGCTGGGTCAGAACCTTGACCCTCGCCTTCAATCCTGAAAGTGGCAGCCTAATAAACAGGAGCTAGAAAAGCTTCTGCAGAAGATTTCTGCGGATGTGGACATGAGATGAGACACCATGAATAAGGATCACTGACACAGGAAAGAGATTGTTCCCAGAAGGAAGGAGTGGTCCATTGGTGACATAGGCTGTGGAGGTTTGGGGTAAGACTGAAGGAGCTAACTGGATTTTAGGATAGAAGTAAAAGTTTCCTTCTTGCAGAAAGCATTCCAGTCCACCCTCTCCCCATAGGCAGGGTGGAATTCAGGCACCTGACATTCCCAAAGTCCTTTGCTCCTTCCATGCCCACCTGTGGCTGAATAAGAGCCACTCCGAGAAATCAGTTCTCAATCCTGGAACCAGACCTCTCGAATTGACCTTATGGGGGAAGCAGTCTTTGCTGATGTGGTTAAGGCTCTTTAGACAAGGGAGATTATCCTGGATTCCCTAGAGGAGTGCTGAATCCATCACAAGTTTCCTTAGAAGAGAGAGGCCGGGGGCTCCTGACACACAGAAGAAAAGGAAGCACCCTGACAAGGAAGCAGACATGCAAGGGATGCAGTCACAAGCCAAGGAGCACGGACCCCCGTGCTAGAAGAGGCAAGAAGGCTTCTCCCCTGCAGCTCTGAAGGCCGCCCTGCGCTGTGGGCACCTCGATTGAGACTTGTGGTCTCAGAAGTGTGAGAGAACAGATTCCTGTCATTGTGAGCCACCGACTTTGTGCTCATTCATTATAGCTATGGCAGATGTCTAAACCACCACCTCGGTTGAGAACTAAAAGACTGTAGGAGCCAATTACAGCCCTAGCAGAGTGTGGATCAAGAGATGCAGAGTCTTCCGTTACCTTCAGGAACATAATGGCTGCCCGTTGGGATGTTTGACCTGTGCTGTGGGGCGCAAAGGCAGAGACCCCTTTAAAATCTCAACTACTATTTATTAAGACTTCCTTAGGTGCCAAGGATTGTGCTGGGCACTGGAGGGACAGGTAAAAGCATCACAGATCTCTAAATGTAGTTGGGTTCCCCAGGATTTTCCAATTTTCTGCCATGCATATAAGCATAATTATTGCTCTTGATCACATATTGGCAGACTTGTGTGCTTGACCTCTCAATGCTCAGAAATGCCCATGTTATCCCCATTTTATGGATAGGGAACAGGAGAAGTAATTTGCCCAAGGTCACACAGCAGGTAAGAGGAGGATCCTACTTGGGGACCCAGGAAGACTGACTCCAGGCTCCTCTCTGCTGTGTATTTTAAACCTTATAAACTGTTTTAGAAGTCAGTTATGTGAGGTTTCTCCTCCTCTATCAGTAAGACTGCAGTAAACAAATGAGCTGAAAGGCACTTAAGTCATGACAGGAGGGATCCAGGTTAACCAAAAGAAGGCACTTGTTGATAGAAAAGCACCAGAAATTGCTGACCCGGGACAGAATACCGAAAGACTAACTTGGATTTGTTTAAAAATAGGATCGTTTCATCTGTCTGGGTGACTCTCCGGAGGACATAGGATCCCACCTTTCTGGTAGCCACCAGCTGGCCCCTCCTGCAGCTGCCAACTGGCAGGAGCAGGTACGTGCCTACTCAGGAACTGGGCATAGGAGAGAGGGAGCCAAAGCAAGCACAGAAACCATCCCTGATGTCTGTGGACATCAGCCAGGGACCCTTCTGAAGCCTGCACCCTTGTGGTTCCCAATATCCCAGCTCAACCCACCCACTGCAACTTTAAAAGTCTCTCTCCCTCACCACCCCCCCCCCACCACCACCACACCATGAGGGCAGAGTTTCCAAAGAAAAATCATCCTGAGGTTTCAGTTCTGTTAAAAATTTCCAATATGATGGAAGTTTTTGAGATTGAGAAGCATTTTTAATTCTGTCATCTATTGCTCTATATGTTGTGAGGTGATGTTAGTAGGTGCATATGTGTTGTTTTTATCTTTCAGATAGTATACCTTTGGGGTGGACAGGGCCTGTCTTTGCTATTATTATGAAGTGTTTCTCCTTATATCCATTAGTGTCTATTGTCTCTACTTTATTAATCTTTACATCTATTAATAATTTTCTTTTGAGTAGTGTTTCTACAGTATATTCTTTTCTATCTCTATACTATAAATGTTTCTGTATTTTACATTTATGGTATAGCTCTTGTAAAAACAGTGTTGGATTTTTTTCTTTATCAATTGGAATGTCTACTCTATTTAGATGTGTAACGTAATTATTGACATATCAGGCTTCAAATCAACTCCTTTTGTTCATTTTCTATTTGTCAAACTGTTGTATGCTGCTACTTCTATCTTACCTTCTTTTTGATTAATCAAGCTCTTTTATTATACTTATCACTCAATTAGCTGTTTAGTTACACATTTTCACTCTTCTGGTAGTGTTGACCATACAGTTAATGACAGTTCTCCCTGGCTTATTAAAGTCTAGTAGAAATGATCACATCTTACCACTCTGTGGCCAGTTCACTATAAAACGATAGCTCCCTTTAACTTCACTTCCTTTGGTGTTATGTGGGTCTTTTTTTTTTATTCAACATCTATTTTAAACAACTTTACGAAGTTATATTTCACCTATCATGAAATTGACCCATTGCAAGAATGCAATTCAATGATTTTTTGTAAGTTTTACCAAGGGGTGCAACCATCACCATTAATTAGTTTTAGAACATTTTATCCCCCCAATAAAGCCCCTCATGCCCATTTACATTTAATCACCATTCTTAGCCCTAGTTTGAGGCAGCCATTGCTCTGTTGTCTCTATAAATTTGTCTTTTCTGAATATTTCATATCAAGGAATCATAAGATGTGGTCTCTTGTGTCTGACTCCTTACATGTAGCATAACTTGTTGAGGGTCAGCTGGGAATGGCAGGCATCAGCAGCTCATTGCTTTTGATGGCTGAGTAGTATTCTGTCCTGTGACATGCCACTTGTTTATCCTTCACCATCTGACACACGCTCCTGTTATTTCCACTTTGGGGCATTTATGAGTGATGCTGCTACAAACATCCATGTGAAAGTCTTTGTGTGAGCATTTCATTCCTCTTGGGTAAATGAATACCCAGAAGAGAACTTGTTGAATCTTAGGATGGGCTCATCTTTTTTTAAAAAGATTTATTTATGCATACAAGAACTGGGATACAGGCCAGCAGTGTGGGCGTTGAGAGGATTCACCAGAGGCAGAGTGGGGTACAGAACAGGCAGATTTACTAAGGTACACTGATGAGGAGAGCAGCGGGGAGACAGGAGAAGTCTGCTGTGCTACGTGGGTCCCCTCCCTGCACGGGGGTCGAACTGATGTTGCAGTGGCTGCAGATACTTCATCGTGCGGTGCTTAACTCCTTGCGCCACCAGGGAAGTCCAGAATGGTCTCATCTTTAACTTTTTGAAGAACTGAACACTATTTTCCCAAGTGGCTGCAATACTTTATATTCCAACCAACAACATAGGCAGTTTCTCGCTTCTCCCTGTCCTTACCAGCATCTGTTATCATTGGTCTTATATTTACGGCTTTTTTGTGATATGAATAGGACCTTATTGTGATTGTACTTTGCATTTCCTGCAGGGTTAATATGCTGACTATCTTTTCCTGTGCTTATTGGCCATCAGTTTATCTTCTTCTAATACCATATAGGCTTTATTTTTCATTGGGTTACTCTGACATGTATTATTTAGTGTACAGGATTTACCCATAATCCCCT
This sequence comes from Galemys pyrenaicus, assembly GCA_019455555.1. NCBI lineage: Eukaryota > Metazoa > Chordata > Mammalia > Eulipotyphla > Talpidae > Galemys > Galemys pyrenaicus. The sequence goes on along the minus strand of JAGFMF010012255.1, from coordinate 6,015,754 downwards.
TGGCTCTTCCTTCTTTCCTGCCTGTCTGTTCTTTCTGGGCTGATATTTCATCTACCAGAAATTTCTCTTTGGTAGTATTTCTTTTGCTATGATGTGCTGGCAGTAAATTCTCCGACATGCATTTGTCTGAAAACAGCTTTATTTCACCATTGCGCTATAAGGTTATTTTCTGCAGCTATGGAATTCTAAGTAGAGAGCATTTTTCTTTCTGTGCTTTAAAGATGGTGTCTCTTTGTCTCTGACTTTTTCACATCTTTCAAGAAGTCAGCTGTTTTTCTTATGACCCTCGGAAGACACTCTCTTTATCCTTCTGAATTGCTCTTTGTCTTTGGTGTCCAGAAGTTTAATGCAGATGCACTGGAGGTAGACTTTTTTTGCACTTACTCTGCTCAGAATTTACGGAACATTACGGGTCTATGACTTGATTTTGTTCATCACTCTCGGAAAATTCTTGGCTGGTATCTCTTCAAACATTGTTTCTGCTCCAATATCCCTCCTCATTTCCAGATTTCAGTTACAGGTATTAGATCTTTCCACCATGTTCCATTGCCTCCTACACCCTTTCCTGTATTTCCCACCAGTATTTCTCTTTATGTGTCAGTGCTGTATTACCTATCGCTCTCCCAGGTCACTAACCCTCTTTTCTGCTGTGTCCAGCCTGTTGTTAAATTTACACATTGAGTTACCGAGCTAGACTATTTTTCAATTCTAAAGTGTCTGCGTGACCTTTTACCAGATTCTAGTTCTCTGATAAAGATTCTCTGCTTTTTACTTTACTACACATATTAATCACAGTGACTTTAAAGTCCATATCTGCATAACCCAGGCCTCCTAACTTTTAGTTATTTGGTCCTGTTTCCTGACATACCTGGAAATTTTTATTGACTGCGAGATAGTGTGCATGAAAAACTATAAAAAGATAAATTGAAGCTCTGGAGTATTTTTTTTCCCAAGAAGAAGTTGTTTTGCTTTAGGGTAAAGTGGAGGCCAATTGCCCAAGCCCACTCATGAACTAAGGAATTTGAAGCTAAACTTCAGTCTTTTCTGAGAGGGCTCTATTTTCGGTTTACTCTCATCCCTAAAATGTGACCATTCCAGGACGCTAACTACAAGTCTGAGTGTTTAGCAGGGACCCTCTTCCTTGGCAGGCCAAGATTCCATTTTCTGTCTTCCAGACCCGTGAGATCTCCTGTGGGTCTCTTGGTCTTCTGCCCATTGCCTTCTACTCAACTCTGCACCCTCTAATTCCAGGCAGCTCGCAGCTGTCAGATGTCTTAAAAGGCAAGACACAGCAGAAGGCGAACTAACATGCCAAATGCGGGGATTTGGTTGTTTATGTTGGTGCTAGTGATGGCGGTGATAGTGATTGTGAGCTCTGTTTTTACTGGGGCCAGTTTTTCTACTGGTTCATGGTGAGAACATTTGTCTGCAACAAGCTGCTTTTCCATGACCGGGAAGAGAGTCTGCAGCACAGTTGTGCTTGTTCTAAGTACCATTTGCTGACAAAAGTCCAGAACACGCAGCCCCAGGAGAGGACACTTCCCGGGAAAGAATCCACAGATCCCATTTGCTTTGCCAGACGGTCCCTGTCCCTGACTCGACTTGCCAAGCCCTGGGGCTAGGCGCGAGCGCCCAGTCGGAGGCGGCCTGTCTGCCCTGGCCAGGAACGCTGTGCCCATGCGTGGGGCGGGGGACATCGGCTCCCCACGCCGTTCCCTGTTCACCTCCAGCACAGAGTAGCTACTCCAGGAATGTCCGATGAAGGGCAAGGAGGTGTCTCAAAGAACATGTGACTGTGTTAGCTGGTCCAAAAGAGCTCTACATAGCAGCTGTTGACCGTGCAAGATGAAGGGAGCAGTCAGATGCTCTGGGTGTGAATAGCATTCATATTAACCAGGTATGTCAGATAGAACCTATTTCTCTGAGTTGACAACAACTCACCCTACAAATTGAAAAAAAAGAAAAATTGAATATCTAAATCATCCCCCATTAAAAAGAGCAGTAAAGGAGGCCTCCATGGTGGCGAAAGGGGTTAAGCCAGAGCACTATGAAGCTTTCTGCAGCCACTGCAGCAGGAGTTCGAGCCCCAGCCAGGGAGTGGACCCACATGGCGCAGCAGGCGTCCCCTATCTCGCCCGCTGCTCCCCTCAGCGGTGTATTTCAGTAGACCTGCCTGTTCTGCTCCCCGCTCTGTCTCTGGTGAATCCTCTCACACCCCACCCCCACACCCCAGACCTGTATATCTCAGTTCGTACATGCATAGATAAATAAATCTTTAAAAAAAAAAGAAGAGCAGTAAAAGGTTTTCAACTCCAGCCACAAGCAAAGCACTCTTGGTTTTTCTATTACTCCTTCAGGTCCCTCATCCCCTCTTCTGCTGTGTCTAGCCCATACATTGAGTTCATTTCAGTTAGAGGAATATTCTATTGTGGAATTGTCCATGGTTCTTTTTTATAGTCATGTTCTCTTATACCTTATCTGATATGCATATATTAGCATAAAACCAGCTGGGAAAACCGGGGCTCTGATACTGACATCTTGGGTTTTCTTAATTCCAGGTGCAGCCGCACCTTGTCTGGGGCTTACCGGTCCACACATGTATACTCTGCTAGAAATGTAACTTTCCAACAAAGAGCTGGCGGTCAGTGCCCAGTGCTAACCTAAGCCATAGGGTGCTATCCCCAAGGGCAAGGTCTTGGCCCAAATCCAGTAAGTTCTCATGAGTAGACTGGAGGAAACACAGAATAGCGGTTCAGAGTGCAGACCCCCTAGGCTGGAACCCCAGTCTCTATCCTTCCTAGCTCTGGCCCTGTACACAGACCCTACTTTATGCACCAGAAAATGAAAATTGCAATAGTTCAGCTTGTTGGGAAGACTAAAGAACAGAAAATGTAAAATGTGTAGTGGATGCAAATATGGAAGACTATTAGTACCGATTCAATTCTACTTCATGTCAAAGTGAAAACGTTCATTGAACCTCCGCTAAGAACAGCCCTGGGCTGGGTTGTGGGAGAAGACTGAGGAGTAAGACCCAGTTCCCTCCTTCGAGGACCTCTCTGGGCTCAGAGGAGAAAGACGAGTGAGCACAGCCCAAGGAAAAAGGGGGGACTCTTGCCCAACGACCCAGGACAGCCTGGGACCCCGGGGTGAGAGCAGCTCCTTCCAGCGCCTGTCTGCATAGGAAGAGCTTCAACTGGACAGAGAGAGAGAAATGGCAAATAAACGTCACATTCACAAGAAACTGCTCGTGACACAGGCCAAGCCACTGGTGTGATTCAAGTAGGACTTAGGGAGAGAGCGCGTTCCCCATCCCTCCTCCTTCCAGCATCAACACAGGGAAGCTCTTTCTGCTGCACACAGGAGTTCCGTGTAGGTAACGATTTACCACCAGCTGACTTGGAGGTTTATCTTCCCCACCCCCTTTCTAGGCAACCCTTTCTGGAAGCTTCTGTCAAGGATGAAGTCTCGGGTTTTGGCTTCACACATAACTATTCATTGATAGTTACCTTCGCTCCTGTGAGTCTGGAAAGAATGCAGAGCTACCCCTACCCCTGTGCATCTCCTCAGTGCGAGTCACCTTGTTTATTAACAAGGGTGGTACCCCATTATCTCTGTGTGCCTGAAGATGGGGGGCAGGTATTCTTGATAATGTTGCTTTCCTTTTGATGACAGACTAGTTCCCCTTACCATTTACTACATCTTTGTTGGAATTTTTTTGCCTTGGGTGGCATTTTCTGAGGACGCACTTGTTCATCCATTCACTCACACACGCATATCTACCTGGTGTTTAAAGACATGGGCCTGGGTTGATCTGGTGATCACAGGAATGTCATCTGCCGCCACCCCAAGGGGGCAGTGTGACCTTAGGAAAGTTCATCAACCTTTCTGGACACTGGTCACCCACAGGGCGATGACACCAAGTGCTGCCTGGTGACCACTCATGGACAGTCAGCCATTATTTTCATCACGAAAATGATCCTTCAACCAACAATTTGCATCAGCTCTGGAAGAACAGGATCTGGGCTTCTTCTGTCCACAGCTGCGCTCCCGAGGCTGAGAATGCGGCCAGGCACAAAGCAGGTGTTCAGCGAACGTTTGTCGAATGAATGAATGAGTGGCAAGAGGACACTGATGACAAAACTAGGGAAATCCAAATACAGCCTCAACTTTCCTCCTGGAGATCTAGCTTCTTCATGTGACAGTACCACAGTCATCTCATGGGGGGCGGAGGAGAAGTCGTTCAGTTAACAGGTTTAAAGACCTGAGAGCTGTGTCTGATACATGTAAGTGGAGATAAACTTACGCATCTTACCGCTTCTCTTATGGATGCATTATTAACTGTAAGACTTATGCTGCCTGCCTTTGCAAGATGCTTCATATACATACATCTACCCATCAGAAAATTTAATCCCAAGACATTTGCATCCTGACTCTGGGTTCTGAAAAGGCTCCATCTAAGTCATACATAATAATTAACATTAATATGCCAGGAACCCAATACCCGCACACAAGGGACAATCATTGGGGATTGTCCACGTTTTCGATTATCCACGCCCTTGATCTTCTCTTGTTAGTCTGCATAATAGGGAGGTCGGGATGCTGTCACAGAGCATGACTGCCCTGGTCGAGGCTTCTTTGAGCTGGCAGTGCTAAGCCTCAACCCAGCACCTCTCGAGAAAGAGATGGGGTGTGCGTGCCCACACACCTGCACACGCGCGTTCCCTCCTGGCTGGAAAACAGACAGATCCCAAAGAAGCAATTTGCTCCAGTCACACCTGGCCAGGTCTTCCTGCACCGCAGAGCACGGCAATTAAACCTGTCAGGGAAGCTGCACCACACTTTGGAGGGAGAAATACTAATTTCTGTTTACAGTTTACACATCCAGTCATAGCCATGTACTTGGACCATTGCAGCCGTGGAATAAAAATATTGTGACTTCTTTTATTTTCGCAGAAACTCATTTCCTGAGATTTTGCAGTTTACCTACAGTCAGGGGCAGAAGTAGTTGGCTGCACCCTGAGCAGAGGTGATGGCCCTTCGGTATTTGACAGGAGCAGAGCAAGGGCCCTGTGTGCGGTGCTCTGGCCACAGAGCCTCACCGTCCAGGGAGCTGCTCTGGCTTCGCTCAACTCCAGACAGGTAACGGGGGGCAAAGGCACAAAAAGAACAGACCCGTCAAGGCCCTGAAGCAGGTCCGTGGGCTTCATCTTGGCTGGCTAAGAGCGTCGCTCCAAGGTACCCTAAAGGTCGTCAGTTTTCTCTTTCCAACCCACGGCTGGTGACTCTCACACACCAGGCCCCAGGGGTGCAGAAGCAATTCCATAAAGCTGCTCCTTGGTTCGTGCACAGCTCTGGCAGAGGCCTGCAAGTCCAGCAAAGCCCTGGCCAAATAGCGTCCCGTAAGTAAAACCTGCTCCAGACTCACAGCTGCGTCAAGACGCTCGTGCTTTGCCTGTGTTTCACGTGTAGTCCTTTTGTTCATCTGCCCCACAAGACTAGGATTTGTGAGGAAAGAAGGGAGGAAGGGAGGGAGGAAGGGAAGAAGGGAGGAGGGGAGGAGGGGAGGAAGGGAGGAAGGGAGGAAGAGAAGAAGGGAGGAGTGGAGGAGGGGAGGAGGGGAGGGGGGGAGGGGGAAGGGGATGGAGGAGAGGAGAAGGGGGAGGGGGGAGGGGAGGAGGGAAGGAAGGAAGGAGGGAGGAGGGAGGGAGGGAAAATGACAGCAGGCCCCAGTGTATCAGTCAGTTAATGCTGTGATGAGGCTGTGTAACAAACTCCAGCCTGTGACTTCAGGAAGCATTTCTCTCACCCAGTGTCTGAGGGGAGGCTGTGCTCGGAGCTGTGGCTCAGTTTCGCCTCCACAGATCTACTGCGTGGAGAAGTGGCTTTCCACAGCGAGTTCTGGTCTCAGCAGGTAGCAGAAATGGAAGGTTCAAACTAGATCAACCAGCACATCTTACAGTCCACTTGAATCACATCCACTCAAACGCCATTGTTCAAGTCAAGTCTCATCCCAAAGCCCTGGGTCAAAGGGCAAGAGCAAGAGTACGTCTCTGTGGGGAAGCACAGCCACGGCCCCTGATGGAGAACGCGCATATATAACACGGGCATGGAGAGAAGATGCGCAAAAGGAGAAGTGGGTGATGCAGAATTGGTCCCCAAAGTTGGGTTTCCCCAAGTTCTACCCCTCTAAGATCGTGACCTCAAGGCAGTGATGCAAACACCCAGTGCCTCCACTTTCCCATCTGTCAAATGGACATCCCAGGAAAACCTAATTCCAAGGGTGGCCTCGGTGATTTAGTGAAAATAGTCCATGCAGAGCATTTAACACAGGACAGTCACTGCAGGTGCCTAGTAAGTGTTACCCATTCATTTAATCCTTTCTTCTCTGCCTTGGATCTTAGCCCAGGAATCACCAGATGCTTCCCAGCCCCTATTGCTTACTTATGCCAACCCTCCTGCGGTCAGATTCCCCAGTTGGCCCATATTTTATCTCATTAACACGATTCCTTTATTCTCCATGAGGAGATCTTCAGTAGCTGCTCAGAATTCCCCAGGACAGGCACCGGAGCCCGGGGCTGACATTGACACAAGCGTCACCAAAGTCATTCTGCCCATAAAGAAGGTGTCTGGGTGATGGATGGCTGCGGGCTCGGAGCTGCAGAGTGCCGCCCGGACAATCCATCTCTTCCCTGGAAGCCAGAATGCAGCACAGAGATAAAGCGCGCTCAGTAGGGGGTCAGCTTCGCTCCTAAGGAAGTGCCTGTCCTTGTGTCTGCAGCCCGAGTTTGTAACTGGATGGGATCGAGACAAAGATGTTCAAGATAAAATACAGGCAGGTGCCTGTTAGGTGCCACTCCTCAGGCCATTTCATTAGAATTAAAGAGGAAGCTGCGCCAAACTCAGTCATCAGCCGCACCCCTCGCGCTCACTCTGTCTCCTGCAGAAAGGGTCCAAGATTCCAGCTCCCCGTGCAGCCCCGTTCCCAGGGCGCCTTCTCCTCCAAGGCACTGCATTCCTCCCGGGAAGGTGCCTGGCCTTCCCGAGCACGGGGGAGCACATGCACCTTGACATAACTTATCTCCACACCCAAGGCTGCTGCATCATTTGCTCTTACAAGGCTTCTGAAAGGACTTTCTGGAACAGGGAAACTGGGTCACAGACAGGAGTAAGAATTCAGATTGAAGACAGTGAAAATGTGGCATTCATTGCCTTCCTAACACAGTGACAAAACCTCACAGGGAGGCTCCCGTGAAAAAGAAAGGGTTGACATGGATTTTACTCTTAACACTTTAAAGCAAACGTGTGCTTGGAACACAGACTTTTGCAGGTTTCTTTCTTTAAACATAACAGCAACGTTGACCTTTGAGAGGGAGTGAACAACTGAGCTGATAAATTACTTCTTATCTCCTTACCTGTTCCCTTTGAAACCCAAACTTGAAAAGCTAGCAAATGAGAAGGATGCTGTTTTAACTGTCACCTCAATATTAAATATAATCTGTCACCCTAGTCAGCCTTTCATCACCTTAAAATGCTGATTTGTGCTCGGGAAAATTTACAGCCATTTATTTCAGTAACATACCCAAGTTCCCTGGAGATTTTTAACTCTTAAAGATAAATCTTCCCTTCTCATTTTCAGTGCCTGGTTATTTTTACTTATTAATAACAGGAGCTGTCATCTGCACACTAATCAGTCTCCCATGTCACCTCCCCCATGCGTGCACGCCTTCCTCCAAAGAGGACTTGAAAATAGAGAAGAGATAATACAGAAGATGTTTATTAGGAGACTCGTAAATACAACTGGGACTCGTACATTGTCTTATTCCTGCCCTACACGTGAAAAGGAGACTTTGGGGTGAGAAAGGGAAGTGCATTCGGATCACATGGGCAGAGACACCACCAAATAATCGAGAGCTGCCTTTGCGCCTGATGGGATAGGCAAGGTGCGCTGGAGGGCCTGACAGCACAGGGCACGCCGGGCCTGCCCAGCTGTGCAAGACACCTGGTGTTCTCCCTTCAGGCCATAGGGTGGGACAAGGTACCGTCAGAGCCAGCAGGACCTACCCAGCTTCGGGAGACTTGCTGGCAGCCTCTAGGGATAAGTGACGTATAAGTGCAGCCCAACTGCAGCCACTTTACAAAGGCACAGACACTAGGTCAGAACTAGACTCAGAAAAAAGTTGCGAGAGAGCATTATCCAAACCAAATCACCGACGTCTCTCCATTCCCCACACCTGCCCCTCAAGTCTCTACCAGCTGTCGGTGGCCACTCAGGCTGTCGGCCCCTCAGATGGTCAGTATGGCCTTTTCTCTTGTCCTCACACCCCAACGTTCAGTCCGTCAGCAGCTCCTGTGAGCACCGCATCGAAACACACCCGAGTCCCATGACGTCTCCTTGGAAGGGAGCAGATCATGGCCACGCTCACTCCTCCCAAGCTGGGCTCTCGCATCTGCCCCCCCGTCCGTATGGCCCACTGTCAACACCGTGGCAGAGAAGCCACTGAACGAACTTACGTGTCACAGAAGTGCTTCCTCCGCTCCAAGCGTCTCGTGGCTTCCTCTCCCACCCAGACTAAAGCCAGCTCCTCCGGTGGTCTGCACATCCTGGGGACTCCAGGCCACTCCAGGCCCTCTCCAGCCTCACTGCCTGATACTTCCTGCCAGTTCCCTGCCCGCCTGATGCGACACACTCCAATCTTGGGGTCCTCACAACCACCGCCCTCTTGGGCACGCGCACCTTAAAGCCCTCGCCCAAATGTCACCTCTGCCGATTTACAGCCGAACTCAACCACCCACCCTCCCCTCCCCGCTCCGGCTTTACTTAGCCCTCACAGCCAAGAAAATCCCACAACATGACTATAGTAGATGTTACGGCCAGGTTGGAAGATGTTCTTAACTACAGAAAAGTATAAAGATCGCTGTGGCCATAAAAAGGGAAGAAATCCTGACCCACGCAATAATATGGATGAACCTCTAAAACATGACACTAAAGAAGACAGAGGCAAAGGACCACGTATCACGTGATTCCATTGATACGGAAGCTGCAGAATGTATAAACACAGGGAGACAGGAAGCACGTGGGCAGTGACCTAGAGCTTGGGAGAGAATGGGGAGTAGAGGCTCGCATCTCAAATATATGGGGGTTTTGTAAGGTAACAAAAATGCTCCAAAATTGACTTTATGATCATTACACAAACGTGAATATACTCAAAGCACTGAATTTTCACACTAAATGGGTGAAGTGTACATATGTGAGCTTATCGCCAAAGTTCAAGTCTCCTTCATACCCTCTCCTCAACTTCCGTTTTGCTATATTAAAAAAACTTAGTTTTTTTTAAAGATTTATTTATTTGTGCATACAAGAGCTGGGGTACAGGCCAGTACTACAGGGGGTGAGAGGATTCACCAGAGACAGTGGGGAGCAGAACAGGCAGATGGACTGAAATTGTTGAGGGGAGCAATGGGTGACAGGAGCGGTCTGCTGCACCTGTGGGGCCCCTCCCTGGCCAGGGATCGAACTCTTGCTGCAGTGGCTGAGGATGCTTCATAGTGCTGCGCCTTAACCCTCTGCACCACCAGGGAGGCCCCTTTTTTTATTTTTTAGAAGAAAAACAAACTGTAAGAATTGCCTTGTTTCTCAAGGTGAAGCCCCTCAGGGAACCAGAGGCACACAATCTGTTCCTGACATCACACAGCCCCAGGCTCTTCTGTCAGCTACCCAAACCCTCTGCCCGCAGGCCCCTCTGGGAACAATGGCTGCCTCGGGCAACCTCCAACCCCCTTGGACTAGGGGTCAGAGATTCCTACCCAGGGAGACCACGTCTGCATACCAAGCATCCACAGAGATCTCTTGGAGACCTACCTCATCCCACCTGTCTCTGCTGGGTTTCTGTGATGGCAGCCGCTGCCTTATGCGCTCACGTCTCCCATTGCCCATGGCTGTCTGCTGAGCAGACAAGGGGGCCTTCAGCGCTCCCATAGGTTCCTGAACACCTTGTCTGCGGGGGATCTGAGAGGAGCTTGGTAATGCCTCACACCAACATTGGGAGAAGGCGTCCCAGGCCCTCTGTCAGACCCCTGGTAGCCAGGCCATGATGGGGATCTCAATTCCATTTTAGGCCACTTCTTTCCGAGGGCCTCTTAGAACTCAACGTGCAGCCCAGCCCAGTTCTTCTCTGTGACGCCAGCAACAGGCGGATTGTAGAATTGGTTGGACATGACTTCATTCTTACAGAAAACTTCAGTCAACCCCTCCTCGGGATCATCATCAGGTTGTTTTCCATGCAGGCTTTTATTTCCCCTTTAGACAGCCTTGATCTGTGGGGTGAACACCCATCTCTCCACAGCCTCAGCCTCTCCCCCACACCTTGGCGGGGACTCAACCCTGGGTGTTGAGGTGACGGGAGGGTGTTAAATGTGTGTCCCATCAAATGGCCAACAGTCCACTTTTATCTGAAGTGTGTTCTCACGTACAAATTGAATGGATCGTCCACGTCACAGGGTCAAGTTGGTCCCAATAAGCCAGAGTTTCAAGCACACCAGGTTCCTGGAGGACAAGTGGAATTCCCCTCTGAGGTGAGACAGCTGAATCCTAGCTGCTCGCCCAGAGACTTCCTGTCGTGACGGAGGACTCCGGGCGCCTGGACGGTGGACTCAGTGTGGTAACAGCATTAAAGAAGACTTCCAGGGGGCTGCAGAGTTGGAGGAGGCCAAGAGCGCCATTCCAGTGCTGTCTCTGGCCAGTGAAGGGGTCTTTCTGCTCCTCTGGGCATGGGGTCTCCCTTTCCAGGCATTTTTATATAACCCTGTGGTGCCAGCAAGGGGCACAGAGCAAGTTCTCGATGATTCTGGGCAGACGGGTCAAGGAAGGCATCTTGGAGCCCTCGGTGGCTTTTTATGCTTTTATTATCAGAGGTGACCGGGTACATGGCAGGTGGGGACAGGGGACCAGGAGGCTGGTAGACCTCCCAGCCCCTGGCGCATCTCACCCTCTCAGCTGCTTTGCTACCTCTTCTCTCGTTCTCTTATTCTTCTCTCTGCCTCTGGCTCTCCCCTGCCCTCCTGCTCTGCTGCTCTGTGTTCTGCCGGCGTCCTTGTGACGCCACCCTTGTACGCCCGTGTCTCAGCCCAGGTGCGCCCACCTGCGCATGCCCACTCAGGCCCGCGTGCAGGACCGCAGGTGGCCGTCATCACACCAATGGCGGGAGGGCAGAAAAGCCTGACACTTTTCCATTTACCCTACAAACCCTCATCATTCCCACTTCATGGAAGTGCCATCCCATCACCACTTATATTCAAAGCTTGCTATTCAAAAATATTTAAACAGTAACCATGGGAAAAAGATAATTTGTCCAAAATCACACAATTAATAAATATCTGAGTACAAGCTGACCACAGATCTGAGACCAAAGCCTGACCCTTAAGTTCTATGCTCTTGTAGGATCACTTAGAAGGAATTTCTGGGGGTTCAAACCCAACCCCAGCCTCTAGCACACAACTGTCTTTATCAATTGTCAGTTGTCTTGCCCTTTTGAAGAGAGGCATTGTAGCGGCAGGAAGGAGGTGGCACTGGAGCAAGGTTCGGGATGGTTCTGGGCAGACGGATCAAGGAAGGAGAGTCTTGGAGCCCTCAGTGGCTTTTATGCTTTATTTAGTAGAGGTGGCCAGGTACATGGCAGGCAGGGGTGCTGGGGGGCCGGGAGGCTGGCAGGCCGCCCAGCCCCCAGCGCGTCTCACCCTCTCGGCTGCTGCTTCTCTCGCTGGTACTGTCAGTGCTGTCAGTCGGTCCTGTCCTCGCAGTCCTGTCTGTTGGTCCTCGCAGTTCTGGCGTCCTCATGATGCCGCCCATTTACGCCCGTGTCCAACACAGGTGCGCCCACTTGCACATGCCCACCCTGGAATGCTCGCAGCACCTCAGGTGTCCATCATCAGTGGTGGGAGGGTGGAAATACCTGATCAACCTTTACCCTACAGGCATCATGCCTTGTAAATTGCTTTCTTTGAAAACATGGATGGTGTTTCTACTTTAAAAAGTCCAGCATGGCTGATGTCTTGGGATGGATTTTAAAGATTTTCAAAATGGTAGGATTGTTATAACCCTCAATAGAAGTGATGTGGTGTATATATACACATGCTGGAATAGTACTCTGTCACGAAAAAGGTGAAAGCTTGCTCTTTGCAACAATATGGATGACCTAAAGAGGACTATGTTAAGTGAAATAAGTCAGAGGGAAAAGACAAATACTGGTTGATTTCACACAAATGTGGAAAATAAAGAAATAAAACAAAGGAACAGATAAAAGTAAACCAAAACAAACCCTAGAAATTTGACTGCAGAACTGAGGCTTCTAGAGAGGGAGGATAGGGGTGAAGAAGGTGGGGGAGGGGCCCAGTGGACCATGGTAGAGGGTTGTGGGTGGCCCGGTGGTAGGTTTGATTGGGGGCACATACCTGAATAAGTGTCACCTGTACCTCCCTGTCATATCTAGTGTTTGAACCAAATCACCACAATAAAAAATGTAAAATTAGAAGAGTTAAAGTAACCAAACCAAATGCCTTCCTCTGGGGGAGGTGTTGGCATCAGGGTTCTTCTGTCTCACAGGGGTGAGGTCAACAAGCACTCTTGGGGTTTGAATGAGGGCTCCTGCACCCCAGCACTGGAAGTGAATTCAGAAAACGAGGCCCCAAACGGGGCCTCAAGCGGCTGTGGTCTCCCATCTGCATTCCCACCCCCACAGTTTCAGCTCAGTCTGTATCTCTCAGTAATGCTAACAGAAGAACTCCCCTCCCCTCTTCAACACTTAATCAGCCCGAGAGCCAGGCTTTCATCACGATCAGCCAAGAAAGACGAAAGACGATTCATCCTGAATAAACCCCAGCGCTGGGTATTGGTTTGTGATTCCCTTGTGAGAATGTGGGTGGAAGAACAGGTGGGCAACAAAGTTGGGGGGACAGAGGGCCTGCCTGAGAGAGAACAGACCCAGGCAGCTCTCTTTAGTCCCCCCCACCCTCCCAGGCCAGAATGGACTCTCCTCCCCCACTCAGAAAGAGGGATCTCTTGCCCCCAACCTGAGCCTTCGGTCCCTGAAATCACGCACAGCACTTATAGGGTTATGGCCATTTTTGCCACCAGGCATCGCGGAGGGAGAGAAGCGGAGCCATTCTCGGAGATCATCTCCTCGGACACGTGCTCATTGTTGAAGGCCTACGTGTGTCAGCCAACCCCAGGCTCCAGGGGCTTCCATAGTCCTCCGGGGCTTTCTGTTTGCATGAGAAACAGTTCCACCATCAGCTCCACCCAAGTCCCCAGCTTTCCCTTTGTGAAAGACCTGGTAGGATAAGAAAGCACCCACCTTCTTGTGCTAAGCCAGTGGGCTTCCTGCAGCTTCTCAAGAACCAGGAGTGGAGTCTGCAAGGCCCACCTGCTTGCCCAAGAAGGGAAGCCAGGGAGGGGCCTGGACTCTCTCTCTCGGCTCTTAAAAACCACACGTTCCTGGTCTCTGCTCTAGACATCCTCAGCAGCTTCGTCCTTGTGCTATTTGGCGTGAACCTACATCCCGTGACCACAGATTTCTGGAAACCAACCGCCTTAGCCACTTGGCTTCCTTGCTCAGGGCTGTTTCACCACGTGAGACTGGGTGACCCTTAAAAGCGAAGTGCGGGCCCCACAGATCGTCTAGTTTACCAAGAGACAAGGTGGCAGCAGAGGCCCTCAGCCGTCCTGGACTCGTTTATCAGAGACAGCCAAGGAAGGCTGTAACGCCCCCACCTCTGGCCTCAATACGGCTCCAAGCTTCTGCTCCCCAGGGCCAGTGGCCACAAAGGAACTTCTGTTTCAATCGGGGCCAACCAGGGTGGAACCACCTGACAAAATGGATTTTTAATGAACACTTAGTACTCAGGGGAATGAGCTATTTTAGCTGGAGCTTTCTTAGCTCCAGAGTTGCCAAGGTCAAAGAGCTGCATGTCAGCCTCCAGCAACAGGTCTTTGTGCAAGAAGCCCTTTGAAATCCACCTTTCTCATGACCCTGTGGCTACCCTCAAAGGCCGCTGGCTTCTCCTTCATGCTGAAGTGGGCAAGAGGGGCTCCCGGGCCATGGCACATGCAGATGGGCAGATGGAGCCCACAGGCTGGTGCACCAGCCTCTCGACTACCCACAGGCCTGCAAATACACAGACCTGAAAATAATTCTGGCTTCATATAGAACTAAGTCCAGGAATTCTGTTTCCAGCAGAAAACTGGTTGAGTGACTCAAAGGTGGCTGGGGCTTCTTTGGTCTAAATGATGCTATTTCTGCAGAACAGCTAAGAGGAAAGGCTTTTGGCCTGGGGTGCTATTCCTTCTACTTCTACCGTGGCTCGTCTAAAATCTGCACCCCAAATCTGTGCACGGACGTGGCTTCCTCCAGACACAGTGATCCTCAGACTCTAGCTGAGGGCTTGCACATTCTCTTGTTCCCTGTGAGCTACACAATCTTGTACCTCACCCAGCTCGGGCGCTAGAAATATCGTCTGAGTCCCCAGAGGGTGGTGGCTGGAGAAGTTGCTCCCTCACCCCATTTAGAAACTTCCCACTGGGAGCGCGAGCTTTCAACTGAACCCCGCCTGCAGGTTGCCGGTCTCATGCCATACACCCCAGAAAACATTGGGAAAATGGCCAAGATGGCCAGCTTGTCTTGGTTGTGGAAGGGCTGCCAGGTGAGGAGAGGACATCTTCAGCGCTCAGAGTAAGGGGCTGACCCCCAACACACACACAGGTGCCTCGAATCTGTAACTGTTACGTCATTTGGGAAGAGTCTCTGAAGATGTGATGAAGTTAAGGATCTTGACATAAGAAACTACTTGGGATTATCCTGCTCAACGCTGCAAGTGTCCTTGTAGGAGAAAGACAGGGAAATCACACAGAGAACCGAGGTGGCCGGGGTCAGGGATTGGGGGGCACAGTCGTGACTTAAGGATGCCTTCAGCAGCCAGAGGCCGGGGGAGGCAGGAGCAAACCGTGCACCGGGACTTCAGTGTGGTGATGCTGGCTTCAGTTTCAGGCGGCCAGAACAGCGAGAGATGCGTTCTGATGCTTTGGGTTGTTTGTTCGTTTTTTAAAGATGTTATTTATTTATGCACACAAGAACTAGGGCACAAGTCAGAGGTGCGGGGGTGAGAGGATTCACCAGAGACAGAGTGGGGAGAAGAACAGGCAGATGCACTGAAACACACTGCTGAGGGGAGCAGCAGGGAGGCAGGAGAGGTCTGCGGCACCATGTGGGTCAGCTCCCCGGTCGGGGATCGAGCTTGCACTGTTGTGCCGTGGGTGCTTCACAGTGTGGTGCTCAACCCGCTGCACCACCAGGGAGGCCCTGGCGGGGGATTGAATTCGTGCTGCAGTAGCTGCCAATAGCTTGATAGCACTGAGACTTAACCCCTGCACCACCAGGGAGGCCCTTGATTTTGGGAATTGATTTTTTCGGAATTGATTTTGCCCTTGATTTTGCGGGTTGAGCGCCACACTGTGAAGCACCCACGGCACAACAGTGTGAGTTCGATCCCCGGCCAGGGAGGGGACCCACACGGTGCAGCAGACCTCTCCTGCCTCGCCCGCTGCTCCCCTCAGCAGTGTGTTTCAGTTCATCTGCCTGTTCTGTCCCCCACTCTGTCTCTGGGGGATCCTCATCTTCTGCGCCTCTGATCTGTACCCCCAGCTCTTGTGTGCATAAATTAAAAAAAATTTTAAAAAGTGTTTAAAAATCTTAATTAAAAAATTAAAGTAAAATCAGTGCAAGATAAATAAGAATTTTTAAAAAAAAAGACACATGGAATACCAGAAAACAACTCAAATAGAACTGCTAAAGGTTAAAAAAAAAAAGATTAAATGAAAAATGGACTTTCTTGAGCTAGGCTAAAGATTGGAAACAGGTTGTAGGGTAAAGGCTAATCAGGACTTCCCGCCCTCCTACCACTGAGGATGGAAACCTGTGTGCGTGCCTGGGTGGGCACGCGCAAGTGGATGCACCTGGGCTGATGCACCGTGTACAAAGCTAGCCTCTCGGAGACGCCGGGGTGGTGGTGTGGAGCGGTGGAGTGTGAGCGATACCGTGACGGCGGCGAAGAACCTGCGTGAACCGACGATGGACCTCCTCCACAGTCTGGGAAGGTTGCAAGACACAGGTGATAGAAAACTGATGCACCAGAACATGCGTTTGTGTCGTCGTGTAGAATGCAGCAGAGAAACGAAGAGGGAGTGTCTGAAAACCGAGCCAGAGGGAGGGGTCGGAGGAGGCTGCAGCGTGGTGGGCGGCAGGGCCGTGTTCGGAGGGCCGCGGGGCTGCGCTGCCCTCGCCGGGCCTGGTGGACACGGCCTCATCCGAAGCCCGTTCCACGAGCCCCGCTGGCCGCCCGCCGCCCCGCTCTGGGGGGTGACCTACGAGTCTCGCTGCCCAGAAGTCAGCGCGGGGTCGGCAGTGGAGCCTCGGAGATGCGCGTCTCCGCTCCTGCGCCCCCTCCCCTGCGCGTCTTGTCCAGCGGCGCCTAAGCTGAGGCGAGAAGACGCCCACTGGGGCGGAGACGCAGGCAGCGCCAGGTCAGCGCCTCGGACCAGCCGCCGGCCTCGCCCCAGCGGGCCACGCCCCTGTTCCAGGGAGTGTGGGCGAGTGCAAGGGCGGGGGTCTCCACCTGAAACTCTTTTTTTTAATTCAAGCAGAGGCCAGGACGGGAAGCAAAAAGCGAGAAGACAGCCCCAGCCCAGAGGCAGGACACAGATGCCGGGTGTGGCCTTGGAAGTGGAAGTCTTCCATTTAGTGATGCACCCTCAGCACTGGGGCGCAGGGGAGGAGGTCCGGGTGCAAGTTTCTGTGGGGGAGACCTGGCAACACGGGGACCCCCATAGGACGCCGGGAAGCGGCACCCAGTTCACCTGCCCGTCTGGCCCCTGGCCCAGGCCAGGTGTTCCCTTAACCCGCTGTCTTTAGGCTTAAACTAATTCTTCCAGCAGAGACGCCACATTTTGCACGAGTTGTATTTGAATTTTACTATTTCAGCTGCCCCTGATAAAGACGGGCCACGTCGTTTGTCATGTAAATAAGGACATGCTTGAGAACGAATGCAGGCAATTTTAATAATGAGATCCAGCAGAGACACAAAGTCGCCCCAGCCCAGCCAAGCTGGGTCCCCGTCTTTCTTTAAACAACCTTTGGTGATGGGTAGAAACTCTCCCACATCTATTCATTTCTGGCTCCAGGAGTCAAGGAAAGAACAAAAAGGAAGTGTTTTTTGTTGTTGTTGACTAAAACTGCAATGACTAACCAGGAAGAAAAGCAGTAACTGTACTGGTGAGAAAGACACGGCCACGAGGAACGTTTTCGTTCCTGGTGTTCTGAACTTCGTCGGAGGAAGGAGGAAGAGCAGCAGTGCCGAAGGGAGGGAGCGCTGGTGGCGACAGTTACGACCTGGGTGTCTGAGCCCTCCGGAAGCTCGCGTCTGCACTGAGCGGTCAGGTCTTGCAAAGCCATCAGGCGGTAAGGGAGGCGCCCTCAGGAGTGTGAATTAGTGCCCTGATAAGAAGAGACTGGGGAGCTCCCCCTCTCTCTGCTCCCCACAGTGTGAGAAGACGGCTACTGGCAAACCAGCCCTTACCAGAACCAGGTCTGCGGGAGCCTGTAGGGCAAATGGAAAAGTCTCAGGCTTTTCCGCCCTCCCGCCAGGGGTGTGATGATGGACACTGCGGTGCTGCACGCGGGCCTGAGTGGGCATGCGCAGGTGGGCGCACCCGGGCTGAGACGCGGGCGTGTAAGGGCGGCGTCATGAGGACGCCAAAAGAGAGCAGGGAGAGAGAAAGGCAGAAGCAGCAGCGGTAGAAGCAGAGACGAGAGACCAGAGAGCCCAGAGAGTGAAGATGTGCTGGGGGCTGGGAGCCTGCAGCCTCCTGGCCCCTCGACCCCCACCTGCCATGGACCCAGTCGCCTTTGCTAATAATAATGCAATAAAAGCCTGAAAAAGCCACCGAGGGCTCCAGGCCTCCTCCTTGCCTCCTCTGCCGGAATCATCGAGAACCTGCTCTGTGCCCCTGCAGTCACTCAAGCTCTGACCTCAGACTTTCTCACCGCCAGAACTGAGAAAACCAAGTCTCTCGTTTCAGCCCCAGGCGCAGGCACCCGGTCAGGGCAGCCTGAACCGACCAACACAGTTTCTACCTCCTGTGCCAGACCCTGGAATAAACACTGCACGTGTGAACGCACTGTCAGATCCAGCGAAGGAGGAAAACTTGCATCCTTGTTTTGCAGACAAGGAAACTGACGCAGAGAAGCTAAGGTGTTCACCTGGGGTCACACAGCAGCGAAGAGAAGAACTGCAGTGTGAACCCCAGCAGCTGAGCGTCCAGGTCCAGAGCATAGCTGCCTGCCCTCGCTGTGCTGAGTCACAGTGGAGCGGCTGCCCTCTCTGGAGGAAGAGGTCGGTGAGGCCCCGGCCACTGTCCTGGCTGAGGACTCACGGGAAGACACTGCTGGCGGCCCAGCCTCCTGCAGGGGCCGCTCACGCCAGAGCCGTAAGGACCAGCTCGCCCTGTTGCTTTTCCCTCCTACAAGCACCGCCGGTGGGGAGTCCTCAAGGCCCAGGGGCGACCCAGACCACAGGGACACTCAGAAATCCGCACTTGGGGCTCAGAGCGGGAGACTGAACAGGGGATGTGCTGGAGGAGGACCGGGCGTGGCTGATGCCCCACCTCACCCATCACGCCCAAGCAGAGACCTTTCCTATAAGAGCCTGAGCCAAGCCCAGGCAGTGCTGGGACAAGCCACGCTCCGAGTGCCCTTGACCGGCACGCTAGCTCGAGGGCTCGGAAGAGCAGAGGAGAATGGATGTGACACAGTATTTCCCCTTAGGGACCACAGTTTTTGCTTTGCCAGATTCAGCTAATGCCACTTTGTTATGCTCGAAGCTTCTGAGGACACCAGCCACCCTGTGAAAGGACACATGATTTGGTTTGAAACAGACATGTCACCACCGTGGTGTTGCCACACTAGTGGGGGCTGGAGGGTGCGGCAGGGCCTGACCTCAAAAAGCTCAAAGTCTGTTAAAGAAGCGTCGCTGAGCAGGAATCTCCACGTGACACGTTATGGGCAGAATTGCAGAAACACAGGCGTCCCGGTCATACCCCCCTCAAAGCCCCAAACTAAGGGGACTCCTGGGGAGAGCAGAGGCCTCTTCCATTCAGTGAACCTGTGTTGGCTGCACTGATATTCCACAGACATTTCTGGAGATGAATTCCTGGGAAATCTGAAAGAGCCTGGCGGGAAGACGGAATGAGTGAAGACTCTGGGTCCAAGTGGCTTGAATTCAAAGCCTGGCTAAATCATTAAGCAGTTAAGGGAAATGCTTCCCTTTATGGCCCTCGATTTGCTCCTCTGTAAAATGGGGGTGACTTGACTTGCCTTGCAGGCATGTGACGAGGATGAATAAGAAAAGGTGATAGGTGGGCACTTAGCAAGGGGACCCCGCCCCCCCAGGATAAGCCCCAGGATAAGCGCTCGGGATGCTGATGTCAATTGCCAGCAACCCCCAGAACTAATTCCTTATCAGGACTGTCAAGGCATAGCATCCACTTGGGAGAGACAGCCCAGCAAGAAACAGGCCCGGGACAGCCATTTGGGGAGCCTGAAAGCCGCGTTCCGGTGCCCAGAGATGGAAAACAGGAAACAGGGCTCTTCCCTCTGCTCATCTTCATCCGTCTGGCTTCAGCAAGAGCGCCCTCAGTCTCAGCCCACACCGCTTATCTGTTCTCTCCTCTCGCTTATGAATATGCCTCCATCAGGGGCTGTCCATGCAGAAGGCGCACGTCTTCCTCAAAAGACAGGAGAGGGCTCTGCGGGCAGCCTTTGAGAGGAGCGAGGAAATAGTCAAAAGGTGGCAGGCCCTGACCCAGCAGACAGACAGACAGACAGACACTCGCAGCTCACGAATGCTCAAGGGTGTGCACGGTCTGCGCTGGGGCTGGTCTGTAGCCGGCGGTGCGCGCAGGGGCCCAGTGGCAGCTTCTGGCTCGGCCAGGAACGGCGCCAAGCACAGCGGTCCAGGTGCTGGAGACGCGTCACCTCCTGTCACCTTCGTCCTCTCGTCTCCTCCACCCTCCCCCAGAACTGGGCCTGGATTCATGCAGCCTCAGCAGGACGACCAGACAGATGACTTGAGCCATTTTGATCAAGAAAATTAACCCTGCAGGAATGTTTTTCACCCAAATGAGATGGGTCGGAAATCAGCTGGAAGGAGCAGAGGCAGCCTACAAGCCGAGCCTGGCACGAGAGAGAAAGTCCCCAGGAGCCAGGCCGGCGAGCTGAGGTCTCCCAACCAACAGATTGTCGGACAGAGGTGAGGCTCCGCAAGAACCCTCAGGAGACTTAGTCAAAGGCCAGGACAAAGGGCCACTCTGGTGGAACATTTTGAGGCCGGGAGGAACAGGCCAGGGACTTATTCAGCCTCACTGAGACCATCGACACAGCAGCTTGAGTCTGCACTGCCCGTGCCCGTGGAGCGCCTTCCAGCAGCCTCAGTAAGATGCTGGAAACATCTTACTGAATGATGTGGGATGTTGCGAGGTTCACAAAAGGCCTGCCTGGAAGGGTAACCTTCAGCTCCCACCCAGAGGACTGGAAGACAAAGATGGCAGCTCCACGGGCTACACTTCCCCAGCAGGTGAACTCTCACCTACCATTTCAGGCTCTAGCAGAGGTCAAAGGGAAGCAGAAGATATTTGAGCAGGGGCTTAGAAATCAGAGAGAACTAACTTCCTAGGACTAACCATTCAGAAGTGGGATGAGGGGCCTTGGAGGGGGCGGAGCTGGGTGGCAGCGTCGGAGCTGACCAAAAGGGCCAAACACAGCTGTCTGCTCCAGGACGGTGGGGAAGACAAGACTTGGGGATTGAACCCCTTTGCAGAAGACACAGATTGCCCGGTTTGAGGGCAGCCTTTGGGATGGGACTGACTGAGGTTTACGGCCTCACCTGGCAATATCTGCCTCACCTGTTGAGCCCGAGTCGTCCATCTACCCGCAGATGGCCGCGAAGCAGCAGCAGAAGTGGCCTTGCCCAGCTCGGGCTCGGCAGACCAGGCAATGCAGACACTCTGGTCGCCAAGACTTCCAGGTCTGGCCTAAACTCTGCCTAAGCAGCTGGGGTGGGGCGTGAGGGAGGGTATGAGAAAATCACGGTGCCCGGTGGCATCCAAGCTGCCGGCAGGGAAGCTGGAATCAGAGACAACGCCTGAGGCTCGAGCCCAGGCTCCCTGCCCCGTCCTGCACTGCGCATGTCAGTCGAGTAGGGGTGGGGGGTCGGCGTGTTTGGGTCCGCGTGTTTCCTCTGGGTGAGTGAGATAGGGGAAATGTTCAGCCTTGGGGCCATGCGGGCTACTCCTTTGCTGTAGCACCACCCAAGCAGCCGCAAAGCAGCGTACGCGATGGACAGGACTGTGTACCAATAAAACTTTATGAACAAAAGTAAAACTTTATGAACGTAGCCCCGGGACCACCATTTGCCAGCCCCGGGTCTAGGGCTTGGGTTTCGCTCAACAGAGGACCGGAGGAGCCCGCGGGGTGGTGCCGGCGATCACAGATGCTGTGGGGGTGGGAGAACGACGGGCCTACACTCAAGGAGAGAAATCAAATGCTGTCCAAAACCTACCAATTGATGTGAGAAAATAAATTCAATTATCTAAAAGAGGGAAAAAGTGAAAATGAAGAGTTTATGTAAAACATACAGCACTGCTCAAAAAAGGAAATCAACAGAAAGTCACAATTCTCCTTCCCCGACGGCACCTCCGTAAGTTGGGACTGCTGCAGTCCCGCGCCCCTGCGGGTGCAGAGCGCGCAGTAGGTGTGCTGAGCGCGTGACTGACAGCTGCCTGTCACTTGGGCGCAGCTGTCACGACGCAGCTGGGAGCCCTGGAGCCCGGTTGCGGTTTCCCCTGTCCGGAAGACTCGTACTTCTGGGCCCCGCTGGGCTGCAAGCCTCTGTCCGAGACGCCCCGAGTTTGCGCTCAGGCCCTTCACCAGCGGAGCGATCTCTTGGGAAGGTTCATTGTTCCTCTTTGCATTTCTTCGGGGCGCGCCTTCTCCCTTGAGACACTGCTCCTTAGTATTCCGCATCCGAAGCTCTCATGCATAAAGGATCCCACGGCCTGGTTGAGGCCTGGGCGCCAAAGGCGTGAGGAGGAAGCCTCCGCGCACAGGACCGAGGCGCTCCAGACCGACCTGCCTTCCCGCAAGGCCGCAGAGAGCGGCCCTGCGTGGGAAAGGTGGTCCGGGAAAGCCCCCAGCCCCGCGCGCACAGCAGAGGTCGCTGCCGCCGCAGACCTGGATGCCCGCAGAGTCACAGACGGGCCTGCAAACCTCCAGAGCAGCCCGAGGCAAGTTGCAGGCAGCCAGCGGGGCGCTCAGCACGTCGGTCTTCCACAACCGAAGGCAGCCGCGCTGCTCTGCGAGCAGAGGTGCCCGGGTGGCCCGGGAGGGGCGCTCTCGCAGGCCCCACCTTCTCTGGAAACAGGGGTAGATGCGCCACGCCTAACAGGCGCGGGCCAGGCTCTGCTAGGTCTGCCCATGGACCACGGATTTAGTTCATCTTCGCGATGGCTCTATAGAGGACGTTGTCTGGCCACTTTATGGACACGTAACTGCTGGCGAAAGGGAAACGGCCGGACTGCAAGCGCAAAGCCGCGGGCCACCGAGGAAAGCAGCCCAGGAGCGGCCCCAGACGCCGCCGACCGCGCTCTTCCCGCCACGAGACCGGCCGCGGCGCAGGTGACCCGGTCCCACCCCCAGCCACGGAGAAGCACGAGGGGCTCCCCCAGCCACACCAGAGAACTCGGAGGAAGCAAGAAACGGGCCTTGCCCACGTGACCCTCGGTGCAGACCGAGCCCCGCCGGTGGGCTGCACCCCAGTGACCGCTGCCCCCAGCCCATCTACCCGCCTCTGGCTGTCTTCGTGGCCCAGCGCACCCCCAGCAAGGTGGCTGCAGGGGAGCAGCAGCCCATACCAAGTTTTCCTTTTGCAAAAAACTTGGGAGACAAAGGCGCAGGCTAGCGCGGACTCCCCACAGCAGGCCAGGCCCGCTGGCCGCCAGGCAGACAGTGCCACCCCAGGCCCGTGGCCAGGAGGTGTGGCTTCAGCCTCACTCTTCAGCGCAGCAGGACAAAGGACGACGCTGGCCCGGGCCCCCTGAAAGATGGCCACAGCCACCACGTCACCAGAGCCCCCAGACACCCGTCCCAGGAGCCACAGAGAGCAAGGTGGTGAAAGCAGCTGGGGAGCCCCCGCTTCCCGCACCCCCACAGATCCCCTCCCAGGACTCGCCCTCAAAACTTTGAAGTGCGGGTGCCAAGCCAGCGGGTCCCCGGCAGGTCGGGTCTGCAGTGCAGACGGCATCAGGGGCGAGACAGACACACAGACACGCTGGAGCCTCTGCCGCCAGGGACCCGGGGACGCCCGCCCCGCTGCCCACGGGGCTCGTCCTACCTGCTTCCATCAGCTGGCACTGCTGGCCGAAGACGTGGGAGAAGGTGACGGGGCCCGGGGCCGGGCTGGACGGCGCCAGCGCAGGCTCCATAGCTGCCCGGTGCTGCTGCTCTTCAGGGCGCCCCAGAGAAGGACCGCATCCCCCGCCAGGGGCTATAGTCCAGGCTCCTGGCCTCTTCCAAGAGCGTGTCCCCGCCCCCGAAGCTGGCAGGTCTCTTCCTCTTACACCCACTCCCGGAGAATTTTCTCAAGCATCAGTCAAGTGAAAAATGGAACCTTGTAGGCTCGGCAGGGCTCGCACCCGACAGGAGCGAAATACAAAAGGAAAAGCGAAGTTTTATCCCCCCCCTCCCGAGTTGTCTCCTCTCATCGGGGAGGGGTGGCTGGGACCTGGGCCCCCCACTCTGCTCTCCCTGGGGTCACCTGGGCAGGCCAGGGCCCGCAGATGTCTCAGCCCCCGTGGCCAAGGGAGAGCTGGGCCGGCAGAGTCCCGGAGCAGCTGCAGGAGAAGCGCTGCCTGGCAGCTCCTTCCAGAGATGTGGCAGGAGAGCGGCTGCCTCCGGCTCCCCCGGGAGCTGGCCTCGCAGCGGTGCTGCCGCTGCTGGGCTGTCTTCCTCCTTCCGGAGCCCGAGCACAGCTGCCCAGCTCCTCTCGCCCAGGGCGGGCAGACGCAGACAGGGACAGGCAGGGAGCAGCCCTGCAGCCAGGTGGCCGTGGTGCATCCTTCATTCCAGACGTCCCCCTCCCCACGGCCCTCTCCCCCCCCCAGCTGTGGGAGGGGAATCAGAGCAGTTAAAGAGCCCCTGCCAGACCTGCTGCAGCCCTCCCCTGCCCACACAGTCACCCCTTTTCCATGGTGCTACTTGGAGAGATTGAGGATGCGGAGGGAAGAGCTAGCTCAGCCCAGCAGGCTCCGTCTGCCGTAACCTCTTCATGCCCACAGCCTCCGGAGTGCCAGGCACAGGAGAGAATGCCAGCAGTACGACTCAGATCAGAAAGAGGAGGAAAATGCCAGGCGTGCCCCAGGGTACCCCAGTGACGGGCTGTACCACCCCCAGTTCTTGTCTGCACGTAGAGACAACAGTCCGCCACTCCACACCCAAAGGGGCAATTTCTGGAAAGGGGAGTGGGAGAAGCACCTTTCACATGAGCCCAGCAGCTGTTCCAGCGGCCGCTGTGTCTTTATTTTGCTTTCCCATCTGCTGATCATAAGGTGCTAACTTTAGACAGACTGTCAGGCCAGCATTTTAGGGACTGTCTTTGGGGGCTGGGCTGCAACTTTGAAGGACAATGGCGAGCACCTCTTTGGGCAACACTGTGTCCACCAGGAGAGCAAGAACACGACACCGTTAGCACAGTAGTGGCAACCAGGCATCCTTGCCTGTTCCCCAGAGGACCGCGATTGCAAACCATTTGCTAGTCTGTGGTTAACACACAGGAGGTAAATCTCCAGCTGATTTGTGGGCCAGAAAAGCTTTTAAACAGGAGCCTGTGCCATGAGAGTTCTTGGCCAGCTTGGTGACATTTGGGGGGGGGGGGGATTCCCAGGGACACTAAGGCAAGGCAGGGGGAGCCTTGAAGTACTTTCAAAAGGCAAATGGTCTACTTTGTCTTCACAGTTTAAGGGAACTTAAACTATTGAGCCTCCTTTTTCTTACATGATTTTCTTCTCAAAGTCATGAAGTTGTAGGATATCAGAGACCATCCTCTCTGACACATGGGGTATGAGATGATCAAGGATTTAGGCTGGGAGAAGATCTCTCGCTAATTGTACAAGACAGGGTGACAATGAACTGACCCTATGTACGTTTTAATAGGACCTAGCGATGGACTACTATGCTGCCATTAAAAATGTCCTAGTTGGGCTGGTTATGAAGAGAGGAGGGATGAATAAGAAGGTTATTAGTCCAGTGGAAATACTCTGTATGACGCTACAATGATGGATGCATGTCACCATTACACATTAAACCTACACAATGTACACACACCAAGAGTGAACCCAAGTGTTAACAATGAGCTTTGGGTGGTAATCAAGTAGGTTCATCAGTAGTAACAAATGCATTAAGTTGGTGCAGGTTGTTGATTATGGGGGCAGTTGTGCGTGGGGGTGGGATGGGAATAGGAAATCCCCGCAGCTTCCTCTTAATTATGCTATGAACCTAAAGTATAAAATATTTTTTCAATTCAAGGTAAACTACCTTTATGCATTAATTCACCCTACAAAAAAAGAAACCAGGTTTCTTCTCTTCTCTGGATCCCTAGCCCATTGCTGCCCCCAGCAACCTGGTGTTTCATGTTCTGACCTGCTGTTCATTCTGTCTGCTCCTTAGCCCCAAACACCTAAGTTGCCTCCTTCAAACAGCACACTGATGACGCCACCTAATGGTGAGTCCCCCGCATAGCATCTGCGGGAGGACAAGGGGCAGGAAGGAGGGGAGGAGCATCATTAAGGCTTCCACCTGGGAAGCCGGGAAGGCGGGATGAGGGCAGGACCTGCCCTGGCTGCACACCCAGCTGACTTCTCTCCCGACTCTGCCCCGCGCTGCCCCCACCAGCCAGCACGTCTCCCGGCGCCCACATCCCCGCTGACCACAGCTGCTGGCAGAAGGTAGGAAGCGGAGCACCTCCGCGATAGAAAGTTCCAGCTCGTGGTTTTGAGTTGCCTCTTTAACTATGGGTGCTCGAGCCCCACTTTCTTGATGATTTGGGTAAGTTCTTCGATTTGTCTGAATACCAACCGATGACTTGCTTAGACCTTGCCTTAAAGTATCTGTGGAGGCATCTGTAGGAACACGGATGGAGCTAGAAGGGATGATGCGCAGCGAAATAAGCCAGAAGGCAAAAGAAAATTACCGGATGGATTCACTCCTAGGAGAAATACAAGGGAACCAAGTCAGGGAAGAAGGAAAAGAGTAATAACAATGGAAAAAAACAAAAACACAACACAAAAACAAAAAGACAAGGGCAAATCAGAAACCCTGGGGGAAGGGCCTGGGATGAGGGCAGGAAGAGCACACCGGACTGAGTGCACGGCTGGTGCATGGGTGACATGGTGGGAACTCCACGGGGACCACAATGATGTCAAATATATAGAAATAAAGGGGGAAATATAATAAAAAATTAATTAAAGGAAAAAATAAAATATCTGTTGGCTGCTACACTAGGCTGACCACAGCAGATGGGACGGCGGGACATGAAGGTGGCAGAGTGAGGAGACGGTGGGAGAATAGCACATTTCTGTCTGTCCCTGATAAGCACATCGTGCACGTGATCAGCCAGCCAGTGGGCAGACACGTCACGCTGTGCATGGTGGGCCGTGACAGGCCTTGCATTCCCCTACAGGTGAGCGTGAGACGCTTGAGGGAAACTTTAAGGAAGGGCAGCGTGAGGGAGGGGTCCAGGAAGATGGCTGGGTTCGCATTCATAGCAGAAGATTGGCTTGGGGGCGGGGACTTTGGCACAAGCACTTGGGCAAGGCTAGTTTACATTTACCCTGTGTTATTCTGAAAAGATTCTGAAATCCACTTGGGGCTCTTTAGATTACAAAGGTTATAACTTTGCTCTACTTCAAATCAGTGGTGCTAACTTAAGATCTCCCTGGGTACCTTTTCAATCCTATAGACATTGACGTGCCCCAGGAAGCTCCCCAGACTCTACTCTCAGGGGAATTAAGAACTCACTCTAAAGCCTCCCTGGTGGTGCAAAGGGTAATCACCGCACTATGAAGCATCTGCAGCCACCGCAGTGCCAGTTCGATCCCGGGCCAGGATGGGGACCCACAGGGCGCAGCAGACCTCTCCTGCCTCGTCCGCTGCTCCCCTCAGCAGTGTATTTTGGTTGATCTGCCTGTTCTGCTCCCTGCTCTGTCTCTGGTGAATCCTCTTACACACACACACACACACACACACACACACACCCGCGCCTTTGGCCTGCACCCCAGCTCTTGTGTGCATAAATAAAATCTTTTTAAAAAAAACACCTCACTCTATCACCTATCAACCTCATCACTAACTAGCATCCAGAGATCCTAAATGGTGCTAAGCGCCACAGCCAGGGTTATAGAAGCTCGGGGCAAAGAGAAGGGCAATTTAGAGAAGCGTGAGTCTGAGCTCAGAGCAACATCTCAGCAAAAGGTGACTAAGTCAAGTCACTATTCACCTTGAGCCACAGCAGTAGCTCCACAGACATTCTCGTGGACTAACAGACACCTACAAACGGCATATGCCCCATTCCCAGATCAGAAACAGGGACCTGGAGAAACTCAAGTACTTTGCCCAAGAGCACACAGCCAGAAGGTTACACAGCCATTAGTAGGTGTAGGGTAAAGGTTAATCAGGACTTTCCGCCCTCCTACCACTAATGATGGAAACCTGTGCACATGCCTGAGTGGGCATGCGCAAGTAGATGCACCTGGGCTGATGCACCAGGTGTATAAAGCTAGCGTCCCGGAGACGCCGGTGTGGTGTGGTGGTGTGGAGCGGTGGAGTGTGAGCGACACCGTGACGGCAGTGAAGAAACTGCTTGAACCGACGATGAACCTCCTACACAGTCTGGGATGGTTGCAAGACAGTAGATAATCCCCAAGATGAACGACTGTTGTTTTCTGCTTTGCAACTGGTTACTCTCTTGTTTCATCGGAAAGTTGTGCTGTTGGGCCATGTGACATAAAGGTTTTCATGATGACTCAGCGTTCCCAGAAGTCATCAATGTCTTCATTTTTACAACATTTTTAAACTGCTTTAGTAAGATAATTCACATGCCATAAAACTCACCCACTTAAAAGTGTACAATTCAATGGCTTTTAGTGTATGTACAAATATATCATCAGCACAGTCGACATTGGAACATTTTCACAAAAAAACTTAAGCATTTAAGCCACACGCCCACCACTGTCAACTTTAACAACCACTAATCTTTCTGTCTCTATAAATTTCCCTATTCTGGACTTTCAGGAGAATGAAATCAGAGGGACATTGTATAATCATGTCTTAATGCGAAACCAGTGACTCAGACCACAGAAGGAACCTTAAAGGGGGCGAAAACTAAAATAGTAATTGATCCAAAGGGGCTTACCTAAATTTCTAAACGGACTCATTTTGAAACATAATCCTTTCTTTTGCCACAGAAGTCATGGTCAGTAAATCCAGGCCAGAAAGAGATAATAATTTGATTCTGTCACAAGAGAATCTGGAGCTGTCAGCACAATATTTCTCTGGAGAAATCTATCACCCTCATCAACTCTAGGTCTTCAATGATTTCGTATATTTTTTAATGTATAATTTCATATATACTTTCTACCACCTAGTCAAAAACAAGCACTGTCTTCTTCCTTTCCTTTTGAATAAGTTGATTTAATCCAAAACATGGGGAAAGATACTGTAGGGTAAATGGAAAAGTTCTCAGGCTTTTCTGCCCTCCCGCCACTGGTGTGATGACGGACACCTGCAGTCCTGCACACGTGCCTGAGTGCGCATGCGCAGGTGGGTACACCTGAGCTAAGACATGAGGCATCTAAGGGCAGCGTCACAAGGATGCCAGAAGAGGAGAAGCAGAAAAGAGGAGGGAAAGAGAGGCAGAGAAGAAGCATAAGCAGTAAGCAGACACAGGCCAGAGAGTGAAGATGTGCCAGGGGCTGGGAGACTGCCAGCCTTCTGGCCCCCCGGCCCCCCACCTGCCGTGTACCTGGTCACCTCTGAGATAATGATGCAATAAAAACCTGCAAAAGCCCCCGAAGGCTCCAGAACTCCTTGACCCGTCTGCCGGAATCACTGGAACTCACTCTGTGTCCTTCCAGGGACCACGGAGACATTGAAAAGCACGCCCAAGGAGTGGGTGGTCACCCAGGGCTTACTGAGAACCCCAGAAAGCTGAGAAGCTGTTGTAAGCTAAGCAGCAGCACAGGAGGGCAGCCCCACAGCGTAGCTGCAGGATATCAATTAAAGAAGTAATAGGAGCCTCCTGGTGGCGCAAGGGGTCGAGCACCACACTGTGAAGCACCCACGGCACAACAGTGTGAGTTCGATCCCCGGCCCGGGAGCTGACCCAACATGGCGCAGCAGACCTCTCCTGCCTCACCCGCTGCTCCCCTCAGCAGTGTATTTCAGTGGATCTGCCTGTTCTGCTCCCTGCTCTGTCTCTGGTGGATCCTTTCACCCCCCGCACCTGTGGCCTGTACCCTAGCTCTTGTATGCATAAATAAATCTTTAAAAAAAAAGTGAACCCTCTTTTACCTTAGCGCTATCTCTTGCCCCTCGTTCCACGCAAGCTTTCCCTGAGTACAGTAAAAACTCTAATACCAGTTCCTGAGACGTCTTGTTGTCTCGTTTGCAGGCAGTACCTGGTGTAGGCACCCTTCAAACATCCACGGGTGAAAGGCGCAGGCTGAAATTTGGTGGACTTTTTTCTTTATGTATTTTATTATCTACAAAAGAGATACCTATGCCTATATATTCTATTTCTCTAAGGAGAGCCCACCCTGAAATCTTAGTTCTCTAGACTCTGCATCTCCATGGTCATCACCTCTTGGTTGCCCAAACCAGGCCCTGGAAGTTGAAAGGGCGTGTGTAGCAGCAGGAAGGGGGCACAGGAGCAAGGTTCGGGATGGTTCCAGCAGACGGGGGTAAAGGAAGGCGTCTTGGAGCGCTCGGTGGCTTTTCATGCTTTTATTGATCTCTACATCAGAGGTGGCATCAGGTACATGGCAGGCAGGGGTGCCGGGGGGCTGGCAGGCCTCCCAGCCCCCAGCGCATCTCACCCTCTCAGCTGCTTTGCTGCTCTCACTGCTGCTCATTGGTGCTCTCGCTGTTGGTCGGTCCTGTCGGTCCTGGTGTCCTCATGACGCCGCCCATTTAGGCCCGTGTCCAACTCAGGTGCGCCCACCTGTGCATGCCCACCCTGGAATGCTCGCAGCACCGCAGGTGTCCATCATCAGTGGTGGGCGGGTGGAAAG
Organism: Galemys pyrenaicus; assembly: GCA_019455555.1. Taxonomy (NCBI): domain Eukaryota; kingdom Metazoa; phylum Chordata; class Mammalia; order Eulipotyphla; family Talpidae; genus Galemys; species Galemys pyrenaicus. The sequence continues at coordinate 5,985,315 of JAGFMF010012255.1, read as the reverse complement.
ACCTGATTTCTCTAACCCTACAACGTGTCATTCACCATTATCAGCACATCAGGCATAAAAGAGGAACATTCTAGGCAAACTGAGATGTAAGCCTTGGCACAAAGGACTTAGAGAAACCTCAAAATGTAGAACGAGTTTCCTCTGAGATCAGAACTACGCTCTCAGCCTTGTTATGAAGATGGTAATTGTGCCCTCTGAATTTCTGCACAGCAGCTAATGCTCTAAGCTCTGAAATAGAAGCCTGAGCTAGATGCATCTTTTATGAGATGCGCGGCCCTTTGTGCTTTCCCTCCCTCATTTGCTAGGTGCCAAATGCCATTTCTGGGAGGGAGACCGCATGCGTCACCTACATGGCACCCCTTACGACCCTAGCCTTTGTTCTAGCTGTTCTCTCAGGCCCTTCCAAGCCAATGTGTGGTTGAAACTCCGGCCTGTTAAAGACCCAGGGCGTCTGTGGGAGCTACGCGGGGTCGCGGGCTCAGGGGTCGTTTCGGTGTGGGCAAGAAGCAGCAACGGCATCGCTCCTTAGGGCACCTGACAGTGGCGAGGGCCCAGGGCATGGAGAGTGCGGCCTGCTGAGATCTCTTCAGCAACTGGGGTTAAGTACAGGTAATACTTCTCCAGTTCGGAGGGCTTGAGCAATAAGGAAACTTCTATCACATCACTAATGCCAAAGAAGGTGGGTGGTGTGGCCATCAGAAGACATCCATCATGGAAGTCCTGGCCCCTGGCCCCCAGAATGGGGGTTATTTGGTCACTCCGTGTAAGAGGACATCCTGAGGGTGAGCCCCGGTCTGATATGACTGAGGTTCTGATTGTGAAGAGAGCGGACACAGGCATGCACCTAGGGGAAAAGCCAGGTGAAGATGAAGGCAGAGATGGGGGTGCCTCTAAGGCCCAGGGGTGCCGAGGAGGACACAGCACTTAGAACAGATTCTCCCTCAGCCCTCCGAGGCATCAAACCCGCTGGCAACTTGACCTTGGACTTCCACCCATGCTGTCGGCCCCCCTGGTGGTGCAAGGGGTTAAGGACCCCCATGAAGCATCCGCAGCCAGGAGATGACCCACAAGGCGCAGCAGACCTCTCCTGTCTCCCGCTGCTCCCCTCAGCAGTGTGATTCAGTCCATCCGCCTGTTCTGCTTCCCACTCTGTCTCTGGTGAATCCTCTCACCCCCCGCATTTCTGGCCTGTACCCCAGTTCTTACATGCGTAAAAAAAACCTTTACAACAAACAAACAAACCCCCACAATGTGGCTCTTTGTTATGATAACCTAGAGAAGGAATCCACTAGGGTAACTCCAGGGATAGCTAATTTCCATGACTGCAGGTAGTTGATGGGACTGAGGCTCTTCCCCCACCTGCTTGACCCCTCAGGGACTTAGCTTTGCTTCCTGAGCACAAAGTGGCTGCCGGAGACAGGCCTGAGAAGGTCCATACGAATAAAGGCTGCTCATGATGATCACGGAGAGAAAATAAAGCCTTTAGGAGCGCCTACGACATATCCCCTCACAGCGCGCTGGCCGGCATCCCGTGGCTAAGACCACCAGCACCAGGAAGGGCTTCCCTCTCTCCAGACGGCCCCACAGAGCTGCGTGGTGGAAGGTCCTAAAGGAGGTGGAAGAAGGGTGGACACGGCGCCAATTTGTCCATTAAGCAGAGTAAACACACAGCACAGCCCAGCGCCAACTGTTCATTTAGGGCCACAAGAATGCTTTACTTCTCACAATAAAGATGACAGAAACTCAACTGGCGTGTGTATAAATATAATTTTTAATGCTTTTTATAGAGGCAGGATCCCCAGAGGCCAAAGTGCCTCCATCCCATGAAAGTGGCAGTGCAGCCCTGGTTCCACCTCTGCCAGCAGGGAGGAGTGAAAGCTTCTTGGTGGGCAACCGGTTGAGTTTGCTGCGGCTCAGCGCTTGCACGGGGAGACGCGTGACCTTAGGGAGTGCACCTCGTCATCGCTGGGGCTAGGGAGGGGGAGAGGTTGGATGAGACACTAAGCTGGTTTGGTGGGAAATCTGCACACAAATACTGTTTATGGCCTGTCTGCTCCGGGTTAATGTTGCAGCCCAAGGCCATGTCTGGAGCAGAGTGAGAGGCCAGTGCTGTCTGCAGACCGGCCTCAGCACAGTGGGCCGAGCCTGAGGCCAGGTGTCCAGGAGGGCATGAGGAGCTTGGGGGCTAGGCACCAGACCTCCTGGCAGCAGTGAAGGCCTGCTCACCGCTGGACTCTCCCTGTTCAACTCACTGTAAAAAGTCAGCTGGAGGCCCTCCCTGGTGGCGCAGTGGGTTAAGCAATGCACTATGAAGCAAACAGCAGCCACTGCAGCACAAGTTCGATCCCTGCTGCCGGCTGGGGAGGTGAGCCACATGGCGCAGGCAGACCTCTCCTGCCTGGCCTGCTGCTGCCCTCAGCAGTGTGTTTCGGTCCATCTGCCTGTTCTGCCCCCTGCTCTGTCTGGTGGATTCTCTCACCTCCCCGCACCTCTGGCCTGTACCACAGTGTTTGTATCTATAAATAAATAAATCTTTAAAAAAAAAAAAAGTCAGCTGGAAATGAAACGTGAGGGCGGTTTCTTTAGGGTGTTGACCTCCGTCTTCCAGATTGCTGTCTGATTAAAGGCACTTTAAAGATTCAATTTCTGGTCCTCTCTGGTGGCGCAAGGGGTTAAGCACTACACTATGAAGCATCCGCAGCCCCTGCAGTGTGAGTTGGATCCCCAGCCAGGGAGGGGACCCACGTGGTGCTGCAGACCTCTCCTGCCTCGCCCACTGCTCCCCTCAGCAGTGTGTTTCAGTAGATCTGCCTGTTCTGCTCCCTCCCCACTTTGTCTCTGGTGAATTCTCTCACCTCTGGCTTATACCCCAGTGCATTTTAAAAAAATGCAGTTCCTGTCTACTTTGTTGGCATTCAGTGGGGACAGGTAACCCGCACTCCAGGCTTCCGGTTACATCATCACATGGATTTTTCCAGCAGGAGCAGGGTCAAGGATGCTCGCAATGCTGGGGGGAGTCTCCTTGGCGCCCAATAACTGATAGCCTCTGTGGAGGTGTCCACGCTCCTTTTGGATTACTTGTCAGTTTCTCGTGGTCATGGGCTAAACCACGTCCTCCCAAAGTCACATGGTGTCAACTTAACCTCGTGGAGCTACTTGAAGACAGGACCTTTACGGAAGTTAAGGACTAATGAGGTCATAGAAGCAGGGCTTGGATAGGACCAGTGTCCTTGTCTTAGGAGGACGAGACACCAGCCAAGGCCCCGTGAGGTCACAGTGAGCGGTGGCCACCCACAGCCGGGAAGAAAGGCCTCCCTGGCAACCACCCCAGCTGCACCTTGAGCTTGGACTTCTGGCCTCCAGAACAGTGAGAAGACGAATCTCTTGCTTTGGCCTCCCACCCCACCCCTCCACTGGCCTGTAGCCCCCTGGCTGACTGCCTGAGCACCCCAACACACTCATCTAGTTCCAGCCTCCACTCAACTGGCGGTAACCAGGGCAGCGCATGCGAGGAGCTTGTCCAGGTCTTAGCAGACCCTACTAGAATCCTATCCAAGCTGGGGTCTCTCTGCCTGCCCCACGCCAGAGAAGGATGGTCACTGTTGGTCATGGTGCCATTCAGCCCAGCTGCATGCCTGAGCCTCTCCCCACCTGGCGCTGGGGCAACCGCAGGCCTTGGTTTTTACTCTGGTTCACTCCATCTGGATGTTTTAGATTTGTATTGAGGCAACATCAATTTGTAACATGTATATGTTTTAGGGGTTCATTCCTCTATATACCACCTTCACCACTACCGCACTCCCCACCACCCAGGCTCAATTTTGTGCTCAGATTTCTCAGGTTTGTGTAGGTTTAAACTTGTCTGTTCCTTGCTTGTTTTTATAGATTCGCATGCAAGTGAAATTATCCAGGATCTGTTACTCTCCTTCCGACTTCCTTTCGCCAGCACAGTTCCATCCATGTTGTCACAAACGGTGAGGTTCATCTTTTTAACGGCTGAATAGTATTCCATTAGTACACAGGCCACATCTTTATCCACTCATCTGCCCTTGGGCGCTTAGATTATTTCCAGGACTTGGCTGATGCAGATAGTGCTGCAGTGAACTGGGGCATCCACCCTTATGAATTAGTGTTTCTGCATCCTCTGGGTGAATACCTAGGAGTGGCGTTGCTGGATCATGGGGTAGATCTATTTTTTAATGTTTCCCATAGGGTCTGGGCCCCTCTACACTACTGCCCACAGACAGTGGACAGCTCCACCTGACCTTGGACTGTAGGGATGGCCCAGTGTTGCCTGAATGGAAAGGAGGCCCGAATCCTCCCTTCTGCTCCTTCACTGATGAGCAAGGAAGAAGCAGCCTCATAATGAGGGGGATGGAGGAAATAAACTCCTCAGCGTAATCAGAGGAATAAAGCTTGCAGGCCAAGTGCTCGCTCATCAAAGCACAGTCATCTGAGACTCGGGCTCTGTGTTCATTAGCCCCGGGAACACGGCACAGACACGACTGAGCACGGGAAGCCCCTTCCAGGGAGCCCCTGGGTGACGGTGGATTTTCACAAGAGCAGAGACCAGCTGATTAATTGAAGATGGCAAGTAAAAGCTGCTCCCATCTTCTGCCACCCAGGCAAGATCTAAACCGGGGGGGTCTGTTCTCCTCTTTCAAAGCTGGAGCCCCTCTCTGGTCAGCATGAAATGTAACAGGAGCAGATTTCCAGAGTGGCTGCTCAGCCACCTCAGCTCCACTCCTTTTCCTAAATAATCGATATGCGTAGATCCCAGCTGCTCTAAACGTCAAGCCACAACGGGTGACTAACGCCGGCGTGAATCAGCCTGGGCAGCGCGTGACCAGAGATGTCCCCCGCTGCAGGCAGAGTGGAATAATAAAACGCGGCCGGCGGCATTTTGCTTCCTATCAGCTCGCAATGCAGGAGGCTCCAGGTTTGATTTCATCCCCCAGACTCCCTCGGAAGGACAGAATCGTGGCCTGAGGCTTTGGTGCTGTCCGGTCCATGTCAGGAAGCCCAAAGCTGCAGGCGGATGAGAGTGTGGACACTGCTCATTAAAAGCACGAATCTGTTCAAAGTAGAAAGACCTGCCACTCCTTAGAACAGCCAGGGAGAAGCCATTGCTCCTGCGACAAGGTAACTGCCCTGCCCCTGGGCCTTTGCACCTGCCTGTCCCTGGGAGACTGTGTCTCCTTCTTGTCTGTGGGTGACTTGCCATGTGGTTTCAGATCAGTTGCTTCTTCCTCCAGGGAGTCCTCCCTGACCTCAGGGACAGGTTTGGGCATTTTCTTCTACGCTCTATTATGCCATGGCATACAGGGGTCCTGATTTTCACCTGCCCATAGCACTAACCCCTCTTGTGTACTTTGGGGGGCCCCTCCACCACTGCACCTGGCCTTGGGGAGCTGTCAATCCAGAGTCCTGTCCATCTCTAGTCAAAGAGTGGACAGAGAACCAAGATGCAGTCAGACTCTCCTGCCAACACAGCCTGATGTTGATCAAGGCGCAGAAGATGGTGAGAAGCACTTTGTACCAAGGGCATCCTCCCCGGGAAGGGCCTGCACCCCCACTCAGCCTGCACTTCCTAAGCCCCGCTGGGCAGCATCCACCTCAGTCTCTGGAACCAACCACAGCCTCCCAGGGCATGACCTTGGCTAAGGTCAGCCAGAGTCAGCTTCCACAGCTGCTAATCCCAGCCCCGGGCCCCTAAGGCCCACCATCAGGGTGGCTGCAGCGGATGGTGGGGACACTGGCTGTCACCAGCAACCCTCCAGGCACCTCACACAGGGCCGGCACCTGCCGACCGCTCAGGGTTTACAGGGTCCAAGTTCCTTGTGCTGAGCCTGGTCACAGAGCCTCACTCTCCCCGCCAAGGCCACCAGCTGACACCGCACACGCTGATGAAGCAGCTCAGGGCCGTGGGCACTGGGGGCCAAGGGGCCTGGCTTCAGGCACGGACACCTGACCGTGTTATGTGTAACTCAAGGGCGCGGTGCCGGCCTGTCCGCGTTCTCGGCGCTGACTGGCACCTGGAGGTGTCAGAGGTTCCGCGTGCGAGTCCTGAGTAGCGGCTTTCAGCATCTTTGGAGGAAAATGACATCATTTCCCCTCCACGTTCTTGGGGCTTAAACACCAGGTCAGATTTGTAGCGTGGTCAGTGGCTCCCCTATTTTGTTTTTTAACATTTTATTAATTCATACAAGAGCTGGGGTACAGGCCAGAGGTGCAAGGATTCCCCAGAGACAGAGTGGGGAGCAGAACAGGCAGATCCACTGAAACACACTGCTGAGGGGAGCAGCGGGAGGCAGGAGAGGTCTGCTGCGCCATGTGGGTCCCCTCCCTGGCCAGGGACCAGGGATTGAATTCTCACTGCAGAGGCTGCGGAAGCTCCACAGTGTGGCGCTCAACCCCTCGCGCCACCAGGGAGGCCGGCTTCCCTGTCTTGTCTCAGTGCTTTCCAACCTTCACCCTTTGCCTGGACCAGGACTGTGACCATCCAGGAGAACCTGACTTTAAAGCTGTTGCCCCACCCCCTCCACCTAACTTACCTAGTCTCCTGTCTAGAGGGGAAGTGAAATTTTCCTCTCTCCTCACCCTCCAAGGCTCTCCAAACCCCTCCTACAAATCAGACTGACAAAAGGAAAACAGGTGAAGGGAGGACAAACAAATGAGGTTTCTGAACACAAGGGCGAGTGCACCCCTGGGGAGCAGAGTCATTCAAAGGGGCACGGAGAACCTGGGGTCTCCACGCAGCCTCTCAACAAATACATCTGCAAGGGACAAAGGGGAAGGGGTGCAGGTCTTTAGGGAGAGGACTGGAGGGAGGTAAATCTGTTGTTCAAGTTGGGGCTGCTCTGTGGAGGCCTCGGGTGCCACCTCCAGACAAGAAGTAAGAGTCAGTGCAGAACTGCAGAGTGCAGCAGGCAGGGGCTATTCCTGTGCTTATTACTCAGTTGCCCTCATTCAAAATAATCCTCACGCCGGGCCTCCCTGGTGGCACAAGGAGGGGTTAAGTCTTAGCACCATTAAGCTATCTCCAGACACTGCAGCACAAGTTCGATCCCCGGCAGGGAGCTGACCCACATGGTGCAGCAGACCTCTCCTGCCTCCGCGCTGGTCCCCTCAGCAGTGTGTTTCAGTCCATCTGCTTGTTCTGTTCCCGACTTGGCTTTGTCTCTAGTGGGTCCTCTCGCCCCCTGTACCTCTGGCCTGTACCCCAGTTCTTCTATGCATAAATAATCAAATCTTTAAAAAATATATAATAATCCTCATGTCAATGTAGAGAGGAGGGGAGCAGCAGGTGAGGTCTGCCACACCATGTGGGTCCCCTCCCTGGCTGGCAGCAGGGATCGAACTCATGCTGCAGTGGCTGTGGTCTGCTCCATAGTGCATTGCTTAACCCACTGCACCACCAGGGCAGGCCCATCAATGTAGAGAAAAAGGAACTCTCCTACACTGCTGGTGGGAATGCAAACTGGTCCAGCCACCATGGAAAGCTAGTGGAGGTTCCTCAAATTACTAAAAAGTGCAGCTACCATATGACCCAGCAATTCTACTCCTAGGGATCTACCCAAAGGACACAAAAACATTATTTCAAAAGGATACTAGCACCCCTATGTTTACTGCAGCACTATTTATTATAATAGGTAAGACTGGGAAGCAACCCAAGTGCCCCAAAATAGATGACTGGATCAAGAAGATGTGGTACATACCCACAATTGAATACTACTCAGCAATCAAAAAGATAAACCCATGCCATTCACAGCAACATGGAAAAGAGTATCCTCTGTGAATTCAATCAGAAGGAAAAAGAAAAATATTAGATGGTTTCACTTTACAGGAGGACCATGGGGAAAGCAAGTAAGGAATCAGGAAAAATAAAAAGACAAAACTAGCAGGCAACTATAAATTGGAGACATGATTCAGCAGTGGAGGGAGAGGGAGAGAGATTAAAATGGGTAGGAAGAGCACAAGAGCCTATGGTGATGGTTCACAGGTGACTTGGGGGTGGGAGTTTTATGGGGACTATACCTGAGAAATCCAACATTGTACAAAAATACAATGATGTAAAATATATGTCATTGTGGCATATTTGGGGCTGCGTACCCTGGCCCCCTCATTCAGAGACAGGGTTCCAGGCATGCAGCGCCTCTGTCCGGGACGTGACCAGCACACTGAGTCACCAGGACCCATGACTGCAGGAATGTTCCAGACTGATGCAGATAAGCGCGTGCTAATGCCACGGATCTGGTTTTGTGACTACCTGCCCGTCTGAGCTCCTGAAAACTGTCCCATCATCTCCCAGAAATGCCTAGGAAGCCACTCTTATCTGTGAGAGCAAACACTGCCCATCCAGAACACGGGTCAGCCGCGCTTTGCTGCAAAGGCAGACGGGGAATGCTGCAGGCTCTGGCGGCCACCGTCTCCATCACGGCCAGGTGCCTTGGCCCTGGCGCGGGCAGCCGCCCCGACGACACTAACCCAGTGACCGCGGCCCAGTCGGACCGTACTCGTGGAACTCTTATTTCATATCGCTCCAGGTATCAAAGGGCTATTGTTTCATTTTTGTTTCAGCCACTTAAAAATGTCAGACTCCTCGCTCGAGAGCAGGGGACGCATGGCCGTGGCTCGCCAGCCGTGCTCTGGACGGCGGTCACGGACGGCTGGTGACGATGGGCCCGGCTGCCCTGGCGCGGTCCCGGCCTTTCAGGAGTCAGCCTGAAGAATGCGTGCGCCCTGCAGAGCGTACAAAGCACAGGGCGTGCTCCTTACAGACTGTGCGTCCCACTAAGCAGCTCTGGGAGGTGGAGGCAGCAGGACGGTTCCAGAGGGCAGAGCGCCAGGGCAGCCAGAGGAGCAGGGAGAGTGCACCCGCCTTCCACCTGAGCAGCAGGGACTCAGTTCGTTCCCCCCAGCGCCCCTTTCTCTCCCTCCTGCTATTGCGGTGTAGCTGCATTCACACTAAGAGACCCTAAAAGCTGCCAAGAACGCCCTTTAGTTGCCTCTTACAGAGAATCGTGGCTGCAACCTTCAACACAGCCCTCCTGTCCCACGGAGCAGGGGCCTTGGGCCTCACCGACGAGTTTGTCTTAAAGCGCCAGGTGGTGAATATAACGTATTACAGTGTTGGCACATGACGAGGCATACCTGAAACCTACATAAGCTTATGCAGTGATTCAATTTTTAAAAATTAAACAGGGCATCCCTAGTGGCGCAAGGGGTGAAGTGCCTCACTATGAAGCATCTGCAGCCACTGCAGCACGAGTTCAATCCCTGGCCAGGGAGCTGACCCACATGGTGCAGCAGACCTATCCTGTCTCTGGCAGGCAGGGGCGCACCTCACTCTCTCGGCTGCTTTCTCCTCTCTCTGCTGCTGCTGCTGCTGCTCGCATTGGTCAGTACTGTAGGTCCTGTTGGTTCTGGCGTCCTCATGACGCTGCCCATTTAAGCCCGTGTCCAACTCAGGTGCGCCCACTTGCCCACCCTGGAATGCTCGCAGCACCGCAGGTGTCCATCATCAGTGGTGGGAGGGTGGAAAGACGTGATTGCTCTAACCCTACAGTGACCCACAACGAGTAGAGAAGGTTGTCATGCACCCCCCACCTCCTTAGGAAGGACTGACCCCTGCTGCGGCTGTGGCTTGGGCCCTGCAGGATTGCTGGCTGCAGAGACACCCAAGGCCACCTCTTGAGAGGCAGCCTCCTCCAGCGACCGTGACAGTGGACAGCTGAACGCTTGGCCACACTCCCCAGCGCTGGGCCTCGGGAGGCTATTTAGTGTCCAAGTGTAGTGGCAGGAGGAGGGGCACAGAGCAAGTTCTGGATGATTCTAGCAGACAGGGTCAAGGAAGGCGTCTTGGAGCCCTCAGTGGCTTTTCAGGTTTTACAGGGGCGGCCAGGTACATGGCAGGCGGGGGTGCCGGGGGGTCAGGAGGCTGGCAGGCCTCCCGGTCCCCGGCATATCTCACCCTCTTGGTGGCTTCTTCTCTCTGCTTCTACTGCTGCTCTTGTTCTGCTGCTGGTGACCTGTTCTTCCTGCTCGTGCTTCTGCTCTTACTGCTCGCTCTGGCGTCCGCATGACGCCGCCCTTATACGCCCGTGTCCAAACCCAGGTGCGCCCACTTGCGTGTGCCCACCCAGGCACGCGCGCAGCACCTCAGGTGTCCATCATTATACCAATGGCGGGAGGGCGGAAAAGCCTGACACTTTTCTCCCTGACCCTACACTAAAATAGGGAAGAACAAGAAAAATCTTTTCCCCTCTACCCATCAGCATGAAGAACGGGTCACGCAGCTAGAAGGCACAGGTCAGCTTGCTCATGCTTTTCGCCGGGTGGAGGTTCAGAAGAACTTGAACTCTGTTAAAGCAGTTCCAGCAGGTCCTCAGCGTCAGTCCAAGTCGGTCTGGCAGGGCGGGGACGGGGGAGTGAAATGTTGGTGTGAAGCCAGGGACAGAGCCCCTAAGCCACTCTGCAGGGCCAAAAGGGGTGCCCCAGGGGTGACAGTGGCAAGAGGCTATCACGAGGTGAACGGAGCAGGGCCGGTGGGTACATACGGGGCGAGGACCCCAGGAAGAGAGCAGCCCAAAGATGGAGACCAGCTGGAGCTGGGAGGGAGCAAGGAAGGATCCCCCACTTGGGGGAGGTGGACTCGGGCTGCAGGTGTGATGGGAGCCCACCCAAGAATTAACCAGGCACGGGATTCAGTCAGACGTCACGCTGATGGCCACGTGCAAGGTGCACTTGAGTTACTTTCATTCAAGGCTTTCAGTGTTGACTTTAACTCAGAGGCATACTTTTTATTTTTTTTTAAAAGATTTTATTTATTTGTGCATTCAAGTGCTGGAGTACAGGCCAGAGACGCAGGTGAGGTGGGATGAGAGGACTCACCAGAGACAGAGCGGGGAGCAGAGCAGGTAGGTAGACTGAAACACACTGCTGAGGGGAGCAGTGGGCGAGGCAGGAGAGGTCTGCTGTGCCATGTGGGTCCCCTCCTGGCTGGGGATCGAACTCGTGCTGCAGTGGCTGCGGAAGCCCCACAGTGCAGCGCTCAACCCCGTGTGCCACTAGGGAGGCCCCTCTGCAGAGGCATTCTGCAGGAGCTCAGGTGGGTCCCAGATGCCTTTTACCCCCTGCTTTGCCTTTCCCTGTGCCCCAAAGCTCTTTCGTCCTCCCCTCCCCCCAAACAACTCTGAACAACCACTTCTCTGGGTGCAAAACGCCCAGTGGTGGGGACCAGGGAGGGAGTTTGGCTAAACCTCCACTGGGCTCATTGTTCTCCTGGGATTTATAAGGCAGTCAATGAAGGTGACTTTTCCCCGCCCCACGGAGAGGCCAGGCAACGCACAGTGAAGCCCCGCAGTCCCTGGCGCGACTAAGGCTGGAGCCCAAGCATCACACGTCAAGAGCCAGCTCTATACCAACAAACGCAGCGATGCCAGGGCACGGAAGAAGCACCCAAGAACCCACTCTTGGGCAGTCTCCGGCTCCAACTAGGCTAAGTGCTTAAAGGTTCATCCTAGCAGCTCTTACTGGCATATAATTCAGTTGCCATAAAGCTCACCCTTTAAAGCATACAGTCGAACGGTTTTTAGTCAATTCAGAGTCACGTGCCCATCACCACGATTTAAAAGGTCATTTTTAAAAGGCTTAGAAACTTTAAAGGCTTCAGGAAACAAGTCAATGACTTGATGTTTTGGGGAACTGTGGAGCCCCATGAAGCCTGAAAGTCAGGGGTCCTTGTAAACAAGAACACTTCTATGCAGTTTCAGGGAGCCCTGGTCCCCCACCTCTAGCAAAGTCTCCTTCACATTGTCAAAGGAGCAGCCGAAGTGGTTTTCTGGTCATTTCCATGTGCAGTTGCCTCCCCGCGCCCGCGATCATGAACTCCTTAATGGAAGGACTCACGCTGAACGTGGCCCAGTAGAATCGGGGCCTGCACGGACTTATTCCCAGTCCCACATCCAGCACGGACACTTTTGCTCAATGCTGACGCTTCGATGCAGACAGCTAGCCCCTGGGTCTAGAACCTTCGTGGCCAGGTCTTGCTAAACTGCGAAAGACATGAGAGGACAAGACCGGACGGGGAACCTAGAGCCTGCAAGATCCTCAGACTGCCAAGCCAGGCCACGAAAGAGCATTCCTGAGGGCCTACAAGATCTAGCACTCGCCAGGCTCTGCACAAGGCTGATGATTCCGGCTAGAAAACAAGGACAATTTACTGGAAAGAAATCTGCATATTAGTGTGTGGGGAAACTGGGATTGGAAATCAGTGGCCTGGTGGACTTGACTTTTTGTTTGTCTAAAATCTGACTTCCTTTCTTATTAGTGCCCATTCTTGGGCAGTGCTGTTGTGAATAGTATCAGTGGCAATACCTTTAGCTGTGGGAGTCAAAAAGGGGGGTGGTCCTCTTTTTTTCTTCCCAGCTCTTGGCAGTCAGTGGACAGATATCTGACCTAGTTTTGGCAGACTCCCCAACTCAGGCTCTGAATGTGGGGAGACGCAGTAGTAACAAAGCAATAATTAGGGATAATTCCAGGGCAGAAGAGGCGGGTGTAGCAGGGGAGGGCATGGGGTAGGGGGTTAACTAATGACGTAGCAGCAGTCATAACTAATGACTCGGCAGCTGCAAATTTGTTCTGGTGAACTGTTTCTAATAAAATATGATTTTCATGGTTCCTGTTTCTTCACCCACCATAACACCCTTGGTCCTGTTCCATGTCTGGTCCTCCAGCCGCCCGTCAATTTCAAGTTCCCACATCTTTCCAGTAGATTCCCCGCTCCCCCTTAGGAAGCCACAGTCAATACTGCAGCTTGCAACCGAACTCCTGAGCGCTACAAGAACAGCTCCGACATCGCCAGGGACTGGGAGTGGCACTGTGTCAAAGCACAAGCATCTGGTCAGGTGACAGCCGCCAAGATGTGACCGCCAACCGTTTCTTCTGGGGACTTGTCACTTTCTCAGAACTCACTCTCAGATGAGAGAATGTGACAGGCAGGCGCAGGCCTCGGGTCCCTTACTCACCCCCAGGCTGTGCGAGGATGAAAGAAGGACACCCTGCAATGCTGACTAAATAGGGTGCAAACAACTGACTCCACCTACCCATGCTCAACCATCTCGGTGGGGGGACTTACTCCCCAGGGAGTCAAAATGTTAGGAAGCAGAAGCACCAAGATCTGTCCCATGTCCTGAGGCTCACCCTTGAAAGACTCTGAAGCCAGGGGCCTCCCTGGTGGTGCAAGGGGTTAAGCACCGCACTATGAAGCATCCGCAGCCACTGCAGCACGAGTTCGATCCCCAGGGAGGGAGCTGACCCACACAGCGCAGCAGACCTCCCCTGCCTTGCGCACTGCTCCCCTTATTTCAGTCTATCTGCCTCTTCTGTTCTCCACTCTGTCTCTGGTGAATTCTCTCATCCCTCCCTCCCCACCCCCACGCCTCTGGCCTGTATCACAGTTCTTATGTACATAAATAATAAATCTTAAAAAAAAAAAGTTTTAAAGCCCAGAAACCACACAAGATGGGGTGGCACAGTGGGCCCTAAGAGCTGCACACCCAGGCCTGAGAAGTCCCAAAGGGATGCACGCCCCCTGCCCAGGGTCCCTGGTACTTACCCCACACCTTCCTGCTGCTGTGTCTCAGCCCCGGCAGCAGCACCCCATGGGGCAAAATGGGGCTGATTTGGAGCCCCCAGAATGGCCCTGGAGAGGGGCAGGGAGCCCTCAGCTGCAGGGGCCCTTCCTCCTGCCAGCCAGTGACAAAACAGGCCCAGAGCCAAGGAATCCTCCACACTTGATGGCCAGGCATCAGGGCTTATTGTTTTTTCGCGCTTCTACATCAAGCTAAGATTAGCACAGCAACCCGAGACAAGACGCAACAGGCAGGTGTCAAGAGCCACTTGAACACTCTCTCCAGGCCTCAGGCCCACTTGACATTTGCGGACCTTTCCCTCCAAGGCCCGCAGGCTAGGACGCAGGGAGCCAGGGCTCGGCCGCCAGCGAGGCCCAGGGCTGGCCCACAGCAGTGTCCTGCCAGTGTTAGCCCAGGGACAGTCGGTCGCTGGGTGCTCAGCCCTCCCCAGGGGCCACCAGACTTAGCAGCTGAGAAACACAGAACGGGTTACATTTGCATTTCAGATCAGCAAGGCCCTTTTAGTGTAAGTGCCCAGGCAGTGCTTGGGGCCCTTAGACAATGTCAGCATTTACCCAGAAGTCAAGTGCACACTTACCGGGCAGCCAAAGTCTGCAGCAGCGACCTTTCCAATGAAAGTCCTGTTCCCCTCTGGCCACCAAGGGGTCTGTGGCCTAGATGCATATGAGAGACCCCCAGCAGAGCAGTGGGGTGAGAGCTGGACAGAACATTCCACCCAGCACGCGGCAGCTGCAGGGCACGCCCTTCACACAGTTGTGCTGACCCCAGCTCCCAGGAGCTCCCTGAGGCTTCAAGCCCACCCCATGCCTCAAAATGCACCCCAAGGTGAATCTGAGGACCTACTATGCACTGAGTCTCTAGTTGACAAGGGGCTGGAGCGCTGAGTGAGCACCATCTGCCCCCACCTGAGGCTGGCTCTCTGCAGGCTAAAACTCTACCTAGAAAGTCCCAGGTTGTGAATAAAATCACCAGGTTGGTTGATCGATGACTGGGAGGTCAGGGAGGCTACTGAGGAGACACAGAAACTGAGACCCCGTGGCCGCTGCAGGGAAGGTCACCTTCCAGGAACGGGATTCGCCTGTGCAAAGGCCTGGTGGCAGAAGAGGGCTCGTGCAGGCCTGGGGCAGGCAGACAAGTGCTACACCAGAATGGAGGGAGGGGGCGGGTGGTGGTGGGTGGCCAGGTGAGGCTGGTCCAGAAGGGCTTGTAGACCAGCCGATGGTCTTGGGTTTTATTCTAAGCGCACAGGAAGTCCTTGGGGAACACCTGGTCAGATTCAGAGAGGTGCACCCAGCCCAGGTGTGCGCACAGCCCTTAGGCACGGGGCAAGGGGGAGGCAAGTGAGGGGTCTAGCAGGTGGGGTTTTGGGAGCCCCTCATTCGTAGGTTCATGCACGTGCTGACTCTCAGCCCCCATGGAAGTCAGCTGCCCAGAAGTCACACGACCTGGAGTACCCCCCCCCCCCCCCCCCCCCCCCCCCCCCCCCCCCCCCCCCCCCCCCCCCCCCCCCCCCCGGCACGCCTGCCCCGTATCTGCTCTGCGCTGGACCGGGAGGGCAGATCAGACGAGGAAGAAGGAAACTTACTCTGTGCTCCGGTTCCATTAGGGCGATGAGACAGGCTGTAGGTTCGGGGTCTTGCTGGGCTGCCCCCCAGACTATTAAAAGATGGACCCCGGCCCAGGCCGACGCTTCGGGGCACAGGTGTCTTCCAGCTGGGGGCCGGCAGCTCTTCTTTTCGGGTGAGCATGGCAAGACGGAGCTCCTGGGTATTCGGAAGCTTCTAGTCCTCTAGCCCCGTGGAAGCCTGGACGCAGGACCCAGTGGGTCAGGGTGCTCTGGGTACCCCGCCCAGACCCCCCACCTCGGCCCTAAGCGGGTGAGTTGCCCTCTGCCAAGAGCTCAGACGCCTGCCCACCCCCTCTGCCAGGTGGCTCTGTGTCTCCAGGCGCCTTCTGACCTTTATCAGCAGGAACCGTGCACACCTGCTTCGCCACGGCCCCTCCTCCCCCCCAGCACTGAGATTCGCCCTGCACCCAGAAGAGCGTGGCCAACACCGATGTGCAGATACGTGATTTCACCTCCTTGGGGCGAGGGGGGTCTGCTTTGTTTGCTTCCTAGACAAGAGTCCTCCAAAGAGCGGTAAATCCCCGGGAGGGTTAATTTTCTATCGGCCCGAGTGGGTCCAGTGTGCTCAGATCAGCCGCTGTCTGGCGTGTCTGCGGGCGTCTTGGGGGGAGTTGGCTTCGGAATGGGCGGGGTCTGTGGCTTCCCTCCCCGAGGACCTGAGCAGAACAGAAGTCCAGTTGTGGAGCCAGGGGACTCTGCCCTTCTGCCCACCCCGCTGGCGGAGCTGGGACAGCGCACTGCATCTTCTCTAGACTTAGTCTGGACTGGACTGGGCTGGACGGGGAGTTGCCCATGGGGTCCCTGGCTCAGGCCCAGGCTCAGCTGCACCCCAGCTCTGCTGGGCCCCCAGCTGCAGCAGGTAGAATGGGACTTCTCAGCCTCTGCAGTCTCATAATTCACACGTATGCAAGCCCATGTGCACAGCACACATACAACACACGCACCTGAAACACATAGATGTGCGTGTGTGTTGTGCTCAGGTATACCTCGCTACAGCTTTATCTCTAGATATAAATTATCGCTTCTGTTTCTCCAGAGAAGGCTCCAGAGACGTCCAGAAAGGAAATGTTTAGTTTAAGTGGAAAGTCAGAACTTGGGGCTCTTCCTCCTCTCTCTCTGCACATTTGGTCGTGGGCAAAGACCACTTTGGACCCTCCTGCCATCTGCCCACCGCAAATTCAAGAAAACACTGGTCCCTGCTGAGTCCCCCAAAACACTCCCCATCGGCATTGCCGCCCCGGTCCCTAATTCCGCTGGGGCGAGCGGGCAGATGGTCAGCCCTCCCCAAGAGCGGCTTGTCTCATGCCCACCGGGGGGAACAGACAGCGGGAGGGCCGGCGAGGACGCGGAGGACGGGCCTCGCGTGTCGCTGGCCGGGGTGGGAGCGGCGCGGCCACTTTGGAAAGCAGCTGGCAGTTCCGGAAGATGTCGAATGTGGAGTTACCAAAGGACCCGCCAGCCCCTCCTAGAGAAATAAACCCAAGGAAAGCCACGTCCACGTAAGAATGCCTATGTTCTCAGCAGGTGACTGTGAGTAGCCGCAGAGTGGAAGCGGCCCAGAAGTCCTGCCAGCCAAGAGCTGGGACGAGACAGGCCCAGAGGAGAGAGCCCGGCACCCTGGCACCTGCCGCGGGCCGGAGAACAGGCCGTGGCTTCCACTGATGAGGCCACGCCGCAGTAGGGCGTCCACCTGGGCCCAGCAGGCGTGTGTGCGGTTTCTGGGCTAGGTCTGGGGGCAGGGTGGGAGGGGAGGCTCACAGGTATGGGGGTTCTTTTCGAGGTGATACCGACGTGCTCAAACTGGCTGCACAGCTTGTGACTGCCCTCAAAGCCGGTGGCTCACACACGCAGGGGGTCACCATATGGCGAGTCAGAGCTCAGCGTGCTGGTCTCAAGGAGAGAATGTATTTGCCTCCCAGGTGGGGTACCTCCCCCCCCCCCCATGGTGCCCTCGGGGGCCCCAGGGCACTCCCGCCCCTCCGAGGCAGGAGACATAAAGGAACAAAGGCTCACTCCCGCTGCCTTCTCGTCATTGTTTGCTTTGTTTATTGTTTGCTTCCTCACAGGGCAGGTTCAGAGCAGGTTCAGAGCCGACCTCACCGCCACCCACACCCGCCCTGGAAGACGCAGCGAGCGGGGGTCGCGCTCCAACTCCCGCCGGCGTCCTGCCAGTCTGGGGGTGTCGCGGGCTGGCATGTATCCGCACATGCAGAGGAATGAGCCCCCCCGCCCCCACAGGGCAGCACCCGCTGTTGGCTGAAGCGGCCTTCCCAGGGCGGGCTCGCGAGTCTTCCTCGCTGCTGGGGGGGCCCCACGAACTGAGGGGCTGGGGCGCAGCTCCTGAGAGGCGACGTTGACGGGACCAAGTTGCATCATTGGGACCAGGAAGAGCAGCCGCAGTTGTCATGCTGGTGAGGAAGTTTTGGGGGTCGCGTTTATGAAAAAGTCAAGCAGCGGGGTTTGGCTGCGTGGGAAACAGGGAGACGGGTGTGGCCCTGAGCAGCGGTTTTCTGCCCAGGAGAGGATCTCGTGAGCCTCGCTCTGGGGTCCTTCTCAGACCCCACACTGCGCCAGTCAACTGAGCGATTAAATAACACCAGTTATAAAACTTTAAAAACGGGGTATTTACAGTCAGGGGCAGAAACGCGTGCTTTAAAAGTGCCCACGCACATATGTACAGTCGCAACATCAACCGCGCAGCCCCGAAGAAAAGTCCCTCTCACGTGACCGCCGTTCCGACCCCTCCCCCCTGGGTTTCAGCATCGCTGCGAGAGAGGAGCTGGACGCAGCCCCGCGGCTGCCCCGGGGCCTCTTCTGGGGTTGAGGCAGGAAGCCCGAGGCCGCCCTGAGCTGGTCCAACTCCAGATCAGCCGTTTCTCTGAGGTGGGGCTGCTCCCGCAGGCTGCAGCCTCCGGCCCCCCACAGGAGGCTTAGGGCCCCGACCTCTCCTCCCGCTTCTCAGCCTCCAGCTTGCCCCCAGGCCGGGCCTCTGTGCGCATCCCTTCCCAGCGAACCCAAGAAGCCAAGTCACTCGGGTGCGGCCCCAGACGTCCACCAGATGCCCTGTCCAGGCCGCCCCGCCCCCCCGGGGAGGGCCCATCTGTAAAGGGGACCAGGGCTTTCTCCCTGCTGCCCAGAGACAGACTCGAGTTTCAAATCTGAAAATGATGCGGGAGCCAGCGGCCCGGTCGGCTTAGGCCAGCAATGGGGTTTTCCAAGTGCCCGGGCCAAGGAGGTCGTCCAGCCGGCCCCGGCCTGTCCCCAGCCTGATTCCCAGAGAGGCTGGGGGGCGGGGAGCTCAAGAGTGGCGTGGGGGGGACCTGCCTTCTCCAGAACTGGAGCTGCCCCTCCCCAGGGCCTGGGCCGAAGTCCCACAAAAGGCCGGAGCGGCGAGAAGCAGGATCAAGGAGCTCTTGGAGAATTGCATAGTAGGAGACGCCCCGGCCCAGACAAGGCCCAGCCGCAGAGCCAGGCCCTGTGGCCGCCAAGGGTCACTCACGGCGTGGCCTCAGCTGCCCTCTGCCGCCCAGCTCAGCCCCTCGTCGGAAGACCGCGGGCACGCACCCACACGCGCTCACGCGCGCACACACGCGCTCCCTCTTCCTCGCAGGCGCACGCAACTGGAAGGGGTCTCGGTGGCTCTCCCTGCAGAGCAGAGGGCTGTCCCTTTGGCCTTGCTGCTTCCAGGTCACTTCGGGTGCTGCGGAGGGAAGGACAGAGAGTGTAAGAGCGGCCACCCGCTCGGGGCTCCCGCTCGCCCCGCTCAGCCTGCCTCTCCTGACCGAGGCCCGCGTGCGTGCACAAGTGCGTTGTGGGGTGGCGGCACCGCGCGGACAGCACAGGCAACCACCCTCAGGCCCAGCGGCAGACCCAGCCCGCGCCCCCCGCGGGGTCACCACCGGCCTCAGCCCCGCGCCCACCGTGCCCCGTGCTGGCAGGTGGCACACGCCCCACTTCAGGGGCAGAAGCAGAGGCCCAGAGGACAGGTGACTTTCACAAGGCCGGGCGGAGGACGGTCGGCAGTGGGTGGGGGGCTGGGACCTGGTCAAGGCCCGCGCTCTCTGCTGGGGGTCTGCCCCGCCCCCGTGCGCGGGAGCTGTTCGCAGGCAACACCCGGAGCTGGGCGGCGGTGCGCGTCGGCCGCACAGGGCTGAAAGCGGCTCGTGGGCCAAGGCCAGGGCTCCCGCCCCCCGGCCGCTGGACCTGGCCACCTGACACAGTGGCCCGGCGGAGTCGCGGCAGCTGCGCGCCGGCACAGGGACGCCCCACACGGGACGCCCCTGAGTGCGTGGGGCGCACTGTCGCTGTGCCAGCCCCGCACGGACCGGGGAGCGTTACTACGAGCCCCTTTCACAGGCCTCTGAAAGGCGGGCGGTGGGGTGGGCTTCAGGAGCTCCGGAGAGTGCTCTTGGCGCCGCCTGCCCCTCCCTGCCCGACCTCACGGCCGGGTGAAGAGAGCTGCTGTGGGAGCAGGTGCCTTGGGAGAGGGGCCCCCTGTCCGGGGCCCGCATGCGTGTGCCCATGCGCGCTGGGGTCGGGAGGTTGCAGAGATCACGGGGGCAGACGCCGGGTGGGGGCAGGCAGAGGCTGTGCCAGAGGGCGCTTGCTTGTGCGGCCAACGGGGACGGGAAGACCTCGCGCAGCCCACCCTGGGAGCCGCGGGGCCCGCCCGCACGGCCCCAGCCCGAGAGCAGCCAGAGCAGGACAGCGGCCATACGGATGAGATGGGCCTTCCCTGGACTGTCCCAAGGACTGGGGCCCAGCCCGGGAGCCGGAGGATGGAAAGGGGCCGAGGTGAAGTGGGGTGTGGACGGAAGTCTCCCACTGACCACCCCGCAAGTGGACAGGACACTCTAGGGAGGGCCTGGGACACCATTAAAGCCCAAAAATGGAGGTGTGGCAGAGGATGGAGGGGCAGCACTGGAATGCCCACCACCCCACGCTGGTCCCGAAGTCTGCTGAGACCGCCCGGGACCCGGCCGGCACCCGCCCCTGGGGGAAGGCCCTGCCGCACCGGACGCACAGCAGCAGCCACCAGAGGGCAGCCCCACCGCTCTCCCTCCCCGTCTGCCACAGGCCCGCAACACAGGCCTGGACCCCCGAGGGGCGCCAGAAGCTGCTCCATCCTCCTCGTACCTGTCAGGGAGCAGGCGAAGCTCTACTCTTTGAAGACGGGTCCCTGGAACTGGGCCGCCGTGGCCTTGACGCTCCTGCACTGCCTGGTGACGCAGGGGGCAGCAGACGGGGGGCAGCGGGACACCAGGCGGAGGCTGTAGCTGCAGGGGAGGAAGCGCACGGTGAGCACACCCCGGGGCCCCAGACAGCCCTAAAGCCACCTGCCACCGCCCTCCCCTCCGGGGCAAGGGCCCGCAGCAGCCGGAGCACGGCCGCCCGGGAGCGCTGCATGTCCCACGGCTCTCCGACAGCCAGGGAGGCCGCTGCAGCCAGCACCTCCTGGTCTGCGGTGCCTCTGGCCCCACCAGGCCCCCGGCCATGTCTGGGTCTCACGTGCTAAGCCCTCCGTGCCGGGCACCTTAGGGGTGAGAACCCGCATTCTCAGACACGGTTTGGCTCTTTGCTACCGCAGCCCGTGACATGGAATGTGCTTTTCCGAAAAGCCTTTCACATCTTTTTAAATACAGGCAACCCAGACCATTACTCCTCCCCTCCCTTCACTCCGCTAACGCGTATTGATCTTGCAGGTCCCGCCGGAACGCCCCCTCCTCCGGGAAGTCTTCCTTCTTTCACTTCTGAAGGAGGCATCCCTGCTGCCGGCTCCCACGCCCCCTCCGGCCTCCCCATCTGTGACAAAGAACGATTTTCCCGGCCCCTCAGGCGCTGCGCGGTCCCAGCTGGGCCTGTGTCTCCCTCAGTGTGGCGTTGCCAGCGCAGCACGACAGAGAAGCATCTGTGAAACAGCAACGGCTGCAGTGCTGGCCCCAAGGCCTGCGCGTGCCAGGTGTTCTACCTGAACAGCTGGTCTGCTCTGCCTGGACCTGCTGAGGCAGCTGCTGGGTCCCCTGCCTGAACCACGGGCAGAAGCTCAGCAGCTCAGCTCTGGTCACGAACCCACAGCGCGTGGAAGAAAGGAAGTGAGCAGGGCGGGGGCGGGGGCAGTCCCCTCACCTGCCCCAGGTGTCAGCCTGGAGTCAGCTGTGCCCCAGGCAGAGCGTGGGTGGCCGTCTCCAAGGCTGGCAGGGCTCCGAGCCTGGTTCTCAGCAGGGGCTCGGTGGGCCCAGCCATGCTGGGGACACACAGTGGATGCGCCTGAGGGGCGGGAGCCCCCTGCAAGACAGAGACTGGCCCCAGGGCACAGCAGATCCAGCACTGACTGTTAACGGTGGAGACGGTGATGGGGCGCTTGTTACACACCCCTTAAATTAGCGAATGTGTAGACAGACAGACAGACAGACGAGGCGCTCGCGCCCACCAAGGGCCTGTCATGGTCGGATCTCTCCCCAGGGCTGGGAGATCGGGCCTGCGTTTGCTTGTGCCATGGAAGGCCAGGAATGACGAGGCCCCCTAGGCGGCCGTGGGGGGACCCCAGTGTGAGCTCGGTCCCTCCTCCAGCGACCCAGCGGGAGGCACCCCTCGTCCTGTCCTGCGGCGAGTGAGGTGGTCCTGGCACGCCGCGGGGTCTCCCGCCATCAGCCCTTGGGCCGTGTCTCGGCGACAGGCAGGGGCTTCGGGGAAGAGCAGGTCCGGCTCCGTCGGCCTCGGCTTCTCCCTCCCCTCGTTCTTCTTCTGTCAGACACGCAGAGGCCGGGTCACCTGGACAGACCCAGCTCTGCCCGCCCGCCGACGGGAGCCAGGCACCTCTGTGCCTCCCCAGGCCCTGCGGGCACAGCCGGGGGCTGGTCCACGCGGCGGCACGCTCGCCCCCAGCCCGTGTCCACCCGGGCCGGTGCCCGGTCAGGGCACAGCCCAGGGCAGGTCCCTCCTGCCGCCGGCCTGCAGGCTGCGCAGACGGAGGACGCTGCCAGTGGGCGCCGCCACTGTGAGCCCAGGCCGGCCTGCCGCTCGGCCCTCCACCAGCAGCCGGGGCTGGGGGACAAGCCTTCTCTGCCCATTCCATGCGGGGGACGCCGAGGCCGGCTCCCGCTGCTTCCATGCGGACACAGGACTCACGTGCAAAATGGTTTTTTTAATCTCCGACATCCCAGCAACAAGAAGACAAGCTGGTCAGAAAGATGTGAAGGGTCACTTGGCTCGAGACGCAGGAACGGCCCCAAGCGCACGGGAAGACGGTCGTCAGCCGTCGGGAAAAGGCAGATGAAGCCGCGTGCACACACCGCTGTCTGCTGGACGCCGAGACGAGGGGCTGGTGCCGGAAGCGCTGAGAATGGGGAGCGGCTGGGGCCCTGGGGCCAGCGGTGGGCCCAGCAACGGGCATTGTCTGGGCAGCCGCTGGCAGCTGGTGGTGAAGCGACATGTCCAGTCACCAGAGCCGCCAGACCTTTATCCACGAGGAATCAGAACAGAAGCCCAGACTGCAGCACCGCTCGATTCACGCTGTCTGCACGACCGGCAGTCCCCAGTCCCCAGGTCAAGAACCCCGGCGCCCCGCACACTTGGCGAGGGGTTACACAAGCTCACGGGCAGGGTGCTGGCCCCCCCCGGGGCCGGTGTCTTGGCAAGAGGGGCCGTCCCAGCTGTCACAGGGCCAAGGCCGTGTGAGGACAGGCCAGAAGGTGGCACCTGAGCCGGGAGGAGCCCCAGGAGGCAGCCAGCTGCGGGCCCCTCCTGGGAGTGTCCCCTGCAGAGCGACAAGATCCCCAGCCCCCAGCCTGCGGGGTCTTGGAGGCGGCTGGACTAACTCAGACTCTGGTGCCTAAGCGGGGTGCTAAGGGGGCAGCACCCACAGCTGTGGAAGCAGCTCTGCAGCTGGGGGGTGGTGGTAGCTGGGAGGGCTCCAGAAAAGCTCCAGGTTGCCTTGAAGATGTCGTTGTAAGGACGTGGGTCTTCAAGGTTTCTTGGGGACAACCGAGCAGGAGGGGCCAACGCCTCACTGGGCACTGGACACAGCTCAGTCCCGGGGGTCCCTGGTAAGCGAGGTCCCCCAGTGCACTGAGCAGAGACGGAGCTGGAGGCCGAGGGAGACCACTCGGAGGAGCAGGGGTGAGGCGCGGGGGGCCACAAGGGCCCTGGAGGGGCGGCTCCAGCTCTCCGCAGTGGCGCGGCGGCAGGGGCGCAGCGGGGCGGGTGTTGCAGGGCTACCAAGTTGCAGGTAAGGACACCCCCCACTTCAAACGGGGGATCCGGGAGAAGGGGACGCCAGAGCAGTGACTGGGTGCGGTGGCGACGGCCACATGCCATGGAGAGGCCAGCTGCGGGCAACAGCTGGCCCCGCTGGGCACGAGAAGGCAGTTCAGAGAGACGCTGATGGTCCTACAACTGCCGGCCGCCCTGCAGCCGCCCACAACCGGCACCGCCAACGCGCCAGGCGCCCGCCGGCGACATCCGGGAGCCCGAGCCCACCCACCTCCCGGGGCCCTCTTCTGGGGCATGGACCGCAGCCCCACAGCGGCAGCTGCTGCGTGCCAGCGGGCACGCACCGGCGACAGAGCACGAGGCCTCAGCCCACCCAGGGCTCCGACGGAGGCAGCCCCGGTGGGCAGAGAGCGGGTCAGTGGTCCAGCAGCCGCGCCAGAGGGGCCGTCACCCCGGAGAGAGATGGGGTGGGCCCACGGCGGCAAGCGGGAGATAAGGCCCCAGGGAAGCGAGCGAGCCCCAGGCAGCCAGCGACAGAGCCCCACGCTGCCTAGGCCCGGTGTTCCGGCCGCTCCGGCCTGTGCAAAGGCCCTGTGGTGAGACCCGCCTGGGCTGTCGGGCAGTAAGAAGGGGGCACCATCTCACAGGAGGGAGGTGGGCACCAGGCTGCCCTGGGCACGGACCGCAGATGCCGACAGGGGCAGAGACCCGCCAGCAGGCGATGCCATCACCCCATGGAGAGGGTGCAGCTAGACCTCGGGGCCCCTGGGGAGCGGGGCGCCTGTGAGACGCAGCCTGAGCATATTGTGGAAGCGGCGCGGAGCTGGACTGGGGAGGGTGCGGGGCGGTGGCTGAGCCTGGAGCCTGGTTTGGCTTCAGGGCAGGGAGATGCCGGCTCAACCAAGATGAGGGATGGTGGAGAAGGCGGCTCTGGGCGATGGGCGTGGGCGGAGTCCCTCTAAAACGTTTAGCGGACACCCCAGGAGACAGCACGCAGAGGTGAAGCAGGATGGATGGATTTGGGGTCGGCCAGCACAGGGCGGACAGACAGGTCTGCGGGGGTGGGGTTGGGGGTGGGGGGTGGTTCTGAGCTGAGGACTGAGGAGGGGCGCTGAGGAGGTGCTGGTGATGGGAGCGAGCCAGGAGGGGGTGTCAAAGGGAGAAAGCACTTCAAGGGGCCGCGGGTAACAGCGTAAAGGCGACAGGCAGGCGGGTCCAGGAGGTGCCGCCAGCCCCTACGCCTGGCAGCCCAGCGGCTGCCGGAAACCCTGGTGCAACAGCCTGGCCGGACCACCAAGGGGCTTCGGAGGACGGAGGAGAGGACCTGGGCCAGGAGTCCAGACAAGTCCCCCAAGGAGGTCTGGGGAGAGGGCCTGGGAGGGAGGGGCCGGCTCCAGGACACGGGATCTCCGCTCCCCAGACGTCCCAGGCTGGGACCGGGGGTGCCTCGCCCACCTCTCCCTGCCCCAGGCCATCCGGCACGCAGCACACAGGGCCTCACACGACTCTCCGCAAGGCTCGGAGGCTGCTCACCCCAAGTCAGGGCCGGTGCTGGCAGCTGCCCGGGTAAAGGGGCTGGCCGGGGGTAGCACCACGGTCAGACCTCCTGAGATGGCCCAGGAGGCCCGGGGCTGGGTAGCCCACGCCCGCTCCTGCACCGTCACCTGCCACTTCCAGGAACTGCTGGCATCCAGAGTGGGTGCCCCTGGGGGATCCCTCTAGAGGAGCAGGAGGGGAAGCAGAGCCACGGGAGCAGCTGCGGGACTCGAGCCGCAGCCCCAGCCCCAGCCCCGCGGTCGCCTGGCCGCCGGCCTCCGAGCAGCCCCGTGCTGGGCCAGGCCAGCGCACCTGCAGGGGGAGCCGTCGCCGCCCTCGTGCTGTGGCGCCCGCGGGTGTTTCATGGAGCCCTGGGGGCTGTGACGATCATGTCTTAGAGGGAGAAGAGGCCGGTCGCAAGGACAGCGACGCACGTTCTCAGCCCCCGTGACCTCCCTTCGGCGGGGCCCTGGGGCTGGCGGGCGCGGCGGTTTGGGGGGGGGGGCTTGTGCTGCGGCCCTTGAACCTTCACTTGACCTTGTGAGATGGGCTAAGAGCCCTGGCTCGGAGAGGTCACGTCACCCCTTTAGGGTCCCAGAGACCTGGAAAGAACAGGGCCCGGGAGGGAGGGAGGGAGGGAGGGAGGGAGCCAGGGCTCAGGGGACCCTACTGGACCCAAGCGGCCTCTCGCAGGCCCTCCCCTCAGCCTGGCAAGTCCAGGGCCGAGCTGGCCTCTGCCTGGCCTCGGGTCCACAGGGCCCGCCTGTCCTGCCAGGCTTGGAGGTCTCCCCAGGCCGTTCCTTCTCCAGACCTGTTTGGCCCGAACTGCAAACCCTGGCATGCGACAAGCCCGAGCGCCACCTCGCCCGAGGAAGGCTGCAAGCAGCCAGCGGGAGACCCCCAGCAGGACAGGAGGGACCCAGGCCACGGAGCCACGCCGAGCGGTGGGCCAGTGCGACCAGGCCTCTCACCAGGGTCTCCGCAGTCAGGGGACGGACTGGCCTCTCTGCTCCTCGGGGACACGATGGATGGGCGGGCAGTGTCAAGCGAAGCCCCGAAGGACCAAGGAAAAGGGGGGTCCACTCTGATACTACTGGGGAGCCCCCAGGCCTAGGCCCGGGCGCCGCAGACAGGGAACGAAAGCCCTCCTTGGGGTCCCTGTGCATGACCAGACCCAAACCACAGACGGCGGAACTGGCCCCCGCTGATAATTTGGGGCGCTCACTACCTGCTGGCGCTGGGCCCAATGTTTGACACGGAGTCGGGAATGTGGTCTTCAGGCTACATTCTACACGCGAGGAGCTCAGGCAGAGCGGCCAGGCAGCTTGCCCAAAACACACAGCCGGCGAGAGTGGAGCCAGGATCGAAGCGCCCCCTCCCGCCTTGGCCCGCAGAGCAGCAGGCATGCCCCGCGAGTCCCCGGGCCTCCCTGCGCTGACAGCCCGCGGCAGCTCCGGGGAGTTGGTTCCCCATTTATCTGATAACCAGTCACTGCAGGGAGCACAGTGGACAGCCAGGAAGGCACGAGAACCCCACAGCGCAGCGGGGCAGCTCTGGCCGTGCGGAGCCTGGGGGAGCCCTCTGAACACACAGAAGTGCTGAATCTGACGTCTGCCTGGACATCTCCTGCCAGCCAGCTTCCCACCCTGGGCTGCACCGGCTGTTGCCCCTCAGGAGGCGGGGCCCGAGCCATCGCATTGACCCTGGCCGGGGGCATGGAGCCGGCTCGTCCTCGGCTCAGCCAGGCCTCCGGGTGCTACAGCAGGTGCCAGGTGGTGCCAGGTGCCAGGTGGTGACCCCAGCAGACCGGCGTGTGCCCCGCGGGGCATGGGCTCGAGAGGGAGCCAGCACTCGCACGACGGAGACGCGAACACAAACTGGCACCAAGAAGGGGAAGTAAAGGTTAGCAGAGCTCAGCGCTGGGGCCTGGCAGCAGAAGCAGCTCACGTGTGCACACGTGTGCGTGCGTGTGTGTGTGCATGCGAGAGACGGCACACGCGCACTCTGCTTACACCGGTGGAACAGGGTCCACGTCAGCATGTGGGTCCCTTTGCTTCAATGCATGGGGGGGCGGGGCTGCAGGCCAGGCTTCACCCCAGGACCAGGAGGGAGGGCATTTCCAGAAGGCCACGGCCCGGGGACAGACGGCACTGTCACTCCCTCCCCCACCCCAAGTCTTTGCTGCCCTCTTGGTGTGCCAGAGTCTAAATGGAGTCTGGCACGAGAAGGTCTGGGCAGTTTGCAAATCGGTGCAAGGCTGGGGCGGGAATTCGGGCTCTGTCCCCGGGCCTTTTCGTGGGCTGTGAGTTCAGATCTGCTCACACGGGCCTTCTGCTTTTCACAAGAAGCAGATCTGAGAGCTGGAAAGCGGCTGGGACGAGCCGGGGAGTTTCGAGGGGGTGACGTTTGCCTGCTGCAGAAGGGGGGGTTTTTCGAGGGACAGGGCCGCTGCCCCCTGGAGAGGGCAGTGTGGCTGAGCAGCTCCTGGCTAAGTCATTCCCGCCCACAGTGCTGGCTCC
Organism: Galemys pyrenaicus; assembly: GCA_019455555.1. Classification (NCBI taxonomy): domain Eukaryota; kingdom Metazoa; phylum Chordata; class Mammalia; order Eulipotyphla; family Talpidae; genus Galemys; species Galemys pyrenaicus. The sequence continues at coordinate 5,957,767 of JAGFMF010012255.1, read as the reverse complement.
GTGATGTTTCCTGATGGCGAAGAGAAAAGCTTGGCGCTGCGGAGCGGAGCGAGGCCCTCAGCACACGAAGGCCGCTGCACCAGCTGTCACGTTCGCCCGGCCGCACGCGCCCTCCCCAGCCCCGCCGCGCCCCCGACCCGTGCGGGCGGGCTGGCAGCCACGCGCCGGTGTCCTCTCGTCACCCGCGTGACCGGCGCCCAGGCGGCGGGGCTGAAACACGCCACACGTACATCAGATTGTCTGCGAGCAAAGGACAACTTAAAATGAAAACGGACAGACTCGATGATGAGATGGGGAGACCCCGGCACCCGGGGGAGAAACCGAAGCTGAGGCCACGTGAGAAGGTGCGGAGCGGAGGCTCCAAGGACCCCGGGTCTTTCAGGGGCCCCGGGCACGGACGGCAACGCGGAGCGGGGCTGGCACGAGGGGACGAGCTCTTCGGGCCTCCCCCCAAGCAGGCCCTGAACGTCCTGCCCGCTCTCACCTGGCACTCACGGCGGTGTCTGGTTTTCACAACTACTCAAGGAAAGGCCGCCGGCCCGGTGACGGGATGGTCATGGGGCGCCCCACCAGTCCTCAGGCTCCAGCGGACCCCGCGAAGGCAAAGCGAGAGGTCAGCCCTCACCGGACCCCTCCCGAAGCTCCATGCAGGGGCCGCAGAGGAACACGGGGGGGGGGGGGGGGGAAGACTGGCGCTCCACTGACTGGCTCTTGGACTTTCTGGAAAAGCCTGTGGAGCAACGGCCCAAGCGAGGGAGGAGATGCAGCCACCTCAGGCGCCTCCAGGCGGGGTCAGCCCTCACCTGCGCTGGGCAGCAAGGGGGCTGTCCACTCCCAGGCCCCAGGCCCAGGCCCCAGGCCCCAGGCCCCACGCAGAACGAAGGCAATACGCCTCGGCTGAGACGGCCACGCACACTCCCCCAGACTGAGAACGAAGGCAATACGCCTCGGCTGAGACGGCCACGCACACTCCCCCAGACTGTGATTTCCCTCCCACAGGTCCTTCCATAGCTCATGTGTCGGAACTGAAAAGGAAAACCACCACACAAGCAGGTGGCTCCACACTGGCCGGGAGGACGGGGCGGGGGTCGCCTGTCCAGTAACATCACCTCAGCACAGTCGCAAACCGGACCAGGAGCCCCACCTTCTGGTACTGGGCTCTTTGCCCTCGGCAGGGGGGGGCCTGCGGGTGTCCGCTGCCAGCCTGCCCCCTCTTCATTGATTCCTGTGGCTGATGGGGGACAATTTAGCTCCACACTGAGTGGGAGAGCAACAGAAGCAGGGGTGGCGGGCGCTGGGGCTGGCGAGTAGCTGGCGGCAGATGAGATGGCGCGCGCTGGGCACTGGCAGCCTGCGCCACCTCTAAAGGCGCACGCATCGATGGCTACTTGGCACCTTCCCGGGAAGGCGAGCGCTCGTCCAGGTAGGGTTCACGCGCAGGGGCCATGCAGCACCACCAGGGCACAGGCACCAAGCACCGGGCATTGGGGAGCCCCCTCCCCGCTCCCAGGCTCACCGGGGCACCCCCTCAACCCCGAGCATACATGAGGGCCCACTACAGCCCCAAGCAACACAGGCCTCAGATGGGAACCTACTTGCCACCTGGGGCTTGGAGAGACTTTTGTGCACACAGAAAAAGAACTTACAAGCAGGGAGCAAAGCCGATTCTCGGGCTCGTGTCTGACGGGCTCGTTCCCTAAGGGGGCCAGGGCCGGGGTCTCCCCAGGCTCCTGCCGGGCTGAAGCCAGTCTAGTGTCCGAAGAGCAGTAGGCCGGGACGCCAGGACGCAGGTCCACCCCAGCACATGGCTGGCCCCTCAGGCTTCCTGTCCACTCGAGGGCGGCTGCTTCACAGCAAGCCATGTCCCCCTCACAGGGGAGGCCCCAGGAGGGCGGCGCGACCAGGGCCTCCCTCTGGCGCCTGCACACGGCCGGGCACAGAGCCCCTGGGACGCTCCCAGCTCCACTCTCCGCGCGGTAACGTGGGCCTCAGTTTCCCCATCTATAAAATGGGGGCTCAGGGGGCTGCTTTAATGACAAAATGGGGTGAGCCGGTAAGCCTGCACGGCGCCCGTGGCGGTTCTTATGTGACCGCTTGACGCGTCAGTGAACCCGAGCGCCTCAGCCGTTTTCGCAGTTCTGCGGAGCTGCTGGGCTTGTTCTCTCTGAACCTCCTTTCAGAAACTGGCATTTGGCTTTGAAGTTCAAAAGCGCCTCTTCCTCACCTTGACTCGGAAAGAGCCGTGCCGCCCCACAGCCCGTTCTCTCTGGTCCTGACGCGCGAAGGGGGCACTTCAGACCTGCCGAGCCCGACCCACCCCACAACGCTAAGGCCCGGGGGTGGGGGTGTGCTCACGGCCTCCTGGGCCCCCAAGAGCATCCCTCCGAGCGGGGGCTGAGACGGTGCTGGCCGGCCCCTGCCCTGGGCCCGGGTGGGCGTCAGCTCGAGCCCCGGTGCTGCCCGGAGCCACGCCTGGCAGCTTCAGGAAGGAGCCGAGCAGAGGCAGCGGTGACGGTGACGGGGCTGATGTCCCCTGGGTGCTCCCGTGCACCCGCAGGCTGACCCGTGGCCCCCATGTCACCCCTCCTCTGTGGCAACACTGATCATCGTCGCCTTTTTACAGAAAGGAAAACGGGGGCTTGGAGAGGTGAAGGAACCTGCCCAGGTCGCGAGACGAAAGGGGCAGGACGCAGGTATCTGTCCGATGGCATTTACGGAGCAGCCACTGCGCCAGGCGGCAGCTGGAGACCTGGCTGTGAACGAAGCCAGCTCCGCCCCACGAGCGCCCTTCCAGGAGGGGAGACTCGGTAGACAGACGTAACATGCGAGCAGAACAGGGAGGCGGCCTCGCAGCCAAGAGGTGGAGAGGACACGGTGCCAGGCCGGGAGCCGGCGTCCTCACCTGCGGCTGCCGGAGATGGGGCCAGCGCACGCCCCGGCCGGACCTGTGCTACCCTACGCTGCATACCCCGTCCGCACGAGCCGAAGGCCTTGGGTCCTGAACTCTGGCTCTGGTATGGCCACGGTGCGTGGCCGGGGCCTGCCGGGGCTGCCCTGAGCTCCTGGGACCCACACCCAGGGCCCCGCTGACCGGCTCACCGGAATGGGGCAGGGGTGGGGGACACCCTGAAAGCACCTAGCAACTCAAGTTCTACCCTCGCCAAAAGGAGAAACCACCCACTGCGTTTAACAGCGACGGCCGCTCGTCCACTCCCACGAGGGCTTTTCCCCCTTTGTCTTTGCAAGAGTGCAAGCGGTTCCTTTGGCAGCCGTTCCCTAGGGCATCTCGGGCACCGCCATGCAGGTTGTGCCCAGCCGAGGGGTCAGAGCCCCGTCTCGCGCTTCCTCGGCCTTCCCGTGAGCACAGGGAATCCCGGCGTCAGCACCACCAGGGCTCCGGCTCCGGCCCTCCCCAAGAGCGCGTGCCCCGCACCACGCGGCCACCAGCACCAGCGGCCGGGGCTGGGTCAGGGCGCCCGCCCGCTGCACACGGCCCCGGCGTCGAGGCCGGCACTGCTGGGAGCTCAAGGCCGATGCTCAGTCCCACTGGGCTCCTCACCTCTGAGACCAAACCCCTCTGGACCGTGAAATGTGCAACCCCAGCACTCGTGAATTAGAGGTTCCAACTGTATCTCTGAGGCTCTGGGTCAGACGGAGAGGTCGGGGGACAAGTGCACGCGATGTCGCCCTTCTCAGACCGGGTGGTGGCTTATCCTTAAAGAGCACCACCTCCCTCGGGCGGTGGGAGAGCGGCACGGGAATTAAGCCCTGGCGGGTCCCAGGCAGGTAAGGTCAGAACCCCCGCTCCCACCTCCCAGCCTGTCCCTGGGGTGGCGGCCACCCCCGTGATCCAGACTGACCATTACAGGCGATTTCTGAATGGCTGGCGGAAAACAGAATCACTGCAGGAGAATGTGCCTGATTCACAAGTCCAGTAATAGCCTGGAAACAGAAGCCATCTGCAGGCGTTCCTGCCCCGGCCTGCTGGCAAGGATCGGACGTGATTATAAAAAGCAAGTGAGAAGAGAACGTTACTGCAAGGAAATCTGAATCCACATGAGTTCTAAATAATGTTACCCCAACCGAGAATATAAAATTGTATGTTTGGCAATTATTAAAGACGAAAAACAAATACATTTACTTTATACTAAAATTCTTGAAGTCAAAAAACGCTGAAACTGCACCCTGCGGACTGAACCCCCTTTGGATGCGAACTTACCTGCAGGTCTTTTTTTTTTTTTTGGCATTTACATTTAAAGTTTTCGATTTAGACCTAATGCTAGGACTTCATTATCTAAGTAGAGTTCCAGATTATCCAGGACACTCCTAAGGATTGCAATGGAAATTATCTTAAGTACGTCCTCAGAACACAGACCTGGACTAGAAGCTCCACCTGCAGCTGTGACTGAAAGGACTCCCCAGGTCCCCCCTTCACTGGGCACCTCAGTAACACCGATCAAATCATGATCAAAGATGGACTCGGGCTGACTCTCCTGCTGTGCTCTACCAGCGGATAGGCGCGGGAAGGCTCAGCCGCTTTGCCATCAGACATGCCCTCTGCAACATCGTCTGAATTTCATCACTGTCTGAGGCAGTGGGAAAGGAACCCACCGGTATCCAGGCGGGCACAAACCCTGGGACCCCAACAGTCCAGCCAGTCTACCTACTAGTATCTCCCTGAGTCCCTCTTATGACCCCTAACAGGATGCGATGTTTGCAACTGCAGGTAATTTAACGCAGTCGTGATGCCTCCCCCTGATTCTGAATCCAGAGTAAATAAAACTACACCCCCAAAGCCCCAGGTTCTAATCCTAGACTTGAAGAATTCAGCCAGGCACCAAGGGATCCCTTTGTCTTGCACATAAAGCGCTGCTTGTTAAGGTGGGAGGGCGAGGCTGGTCAACTTCATGCTGGGCTGTGCCCAAGGCCAAGGCTCCAGAGCCACACAGGGAACACCAAGGCCCCCAGCCCCTCCTTGGAAGTGTTTTCCCGACCCACCTTCACAATCGGAGGTGGTGATAACGACCGTGATTTCCCCAAAGCAGGATGCTGTCAAGGAGCCAGAGGGACCGGCAGTCTCCTGGACCCCCAGGCCTGGCTGGACCCTGAGGCCTGGCTGGGAGGAGCACAGCAGCAGCCAGGCGTGAGTCTTCCAAAGGGCTGCTCCTTCCTAGGGAGCTGGCCTGCTGTGCCAGAAAGGTCCTTAGAGGAGAAGGGATAAGGCCTGTGCTCTGCACCGGGAGGGAACGCGGTTTTATAGAACAACCAGTGGGCTGGCGTTGCCTGGAGGGACTCCGAGCCCTTCTTGCTGTGGAGTGCCCTGGCAGACCCCCAGGCCTGTCTCCCCACTTGTGAATGATCTAAACACTCAACTCGAAGGGTCTAGTACACACTCTGCTTGCAGAAAGCCCCGGACTCCCGACTTCCTCACATGGCTTTCCCCAGGGTGAGAACGCACAGGGCGGAGGAAGGTGGAGGGGAGACAGGAAGGGCACCAGGGCCCGTGTCTCCAAATGGACGCGGACTACCTGGTGGGGCGCCCACCACCGGGCTGCTAGTGTAACTTTCGAACTGAGTGTTTCTTGCCCAGAAGACTTACTGGGTAACGTGGGTCACTCCTGTTCTTTGAATGCACAGGCTGGGCCCAGCATCTGCGAGGCGCACTCCTGGGAAAGGTCACGGCACCAGGAGGGAGGAGCTAACAGGGCTTGGGCCGTGGAATGAACAATAAGCACTGAGAACCTGCCTGGCCAGCCAGCCAGCCGTTCCTTGACCCTTGGGTGGGTCACCTGCTCTCCAAGCAATGCAGGGCCCTGTGCTCACCTCCCCGCCCTGCCTTTGGGAAACGAGCCGGGAGCAGCGCCACCCACAGGGCATCAGTGGCCTGGGCACGCTTCAGCACTAAGAGCCACCCACAGTGGCGATTGCCCACCTACATTCAGGAAGCCTCAGGAGCGCACAGAAATACCCAGGCTTTACACGACCCAGCCCGCCCAGAGCCCACTGAAAGGTTGGTGGCGGGCCTGGGAGCTGGTAGGGGGGGGCGTCTGCCCAGCACGCACCTGATGGGCCGCCCCCACCCCCCCGCCTGGCGCCCCTCCAGGACGGCTGGCCCACGCACACGTCCAAAGCTCAGAGGCCCTCGGGAGCGCTTGCTTCAGCAGCACAGTCCTGAGAGCGGGCCCCAGAGGCAGCCAGTTTGGCACCAGGAGGCGGCCACGGACAGCCGGCCCTCCCAAAATGGAAGGAATGGCAAACCTGTGCAGCCACCAGCGGTCTCTGCTCCCACCCAGCCCACTCCCAAGGCAGCTGGCCTTTACGCTTTTGTGACTCAAGTCCATCTAGTCAAAATGAGGTTGCTATAAAATCTCACATGAATCAAGTATCAACTGCATTGAATAAGCTGTAATTTTAGAAGCCACTTTAGCCTCAGGCCCAGGTCGGCAGTCAGACAGCCACTCAGACATGACGCAGTTCCCGACAGCCTCGTCTAGGCACAGCTGCGACAGGTCTCGGGCAGGAAGGAGAAAGGTGAAGAGCTGCCTGCGGACAGGAGCCCACAGGGGGGAAAGGAGCACGGGGTGCTACAGCCCATAACAGCCCAGTTAAAGGTTAGCCTGGAGAGGGTTAGTCACCAGCCAGTGAGCTGCAGCAAGAGGGCGCAGGACCTGCAACTCCAGCTCATTCGCTTAAGACACGCTAAACGTTTACGCCGTAAGGGGTACAAGCGACTGAAGTAGGGCAGTTCCTTCCTGGGGGCGGAACACTTCAGTGGCTTCTTGGGGACACTGCCACGCAGACAGGACAGGCCGTGACCTGCTCCATGAGAGTCAGAGACTAGCTTCTCCTCCAACCCATTCCCCACTTTTGGCCGACAGGGAGCTAAGATGCAGAGAGTAAAATAACTTGCCAAGACGAAGTCACCAGAGAAGGTGCTGGTTAGGTGTCTGTTCCGACAGCGAGGAGGGGCGGGGGTGGCGGGCTGGATGAGTGGCTTGAGGGGTACATGGAGGGGTGGAGGCGTGGGGGAGGCGAGGCGACGGGCTGGCTCAGAAACCCACTTCTTCGCCAAGCCACGCTCCATCCTACTGTTCAGCTCAGCACCGCCTCTAAAACCACCCGCTGAAAGGCATTCGGAGGCTCTGCCGGCCCCTTGCCGCTTCCTCCCTGGGCTTCTCTAACGCGGGGACAGCTCACGGGCCAGAGGCACCGAGCCACCTTCAGCTGAACCACCTGCCGAAGACAAGCGCTGCCGCGGGCAGACTGGAAGATGCTTGTATCAACCATTTTCGACTGAAAAAGAAACCACCAGCAGCAAGTTCACGTAAACGGAATACAAACATTGCCATCTTTCATTCTTCAGGGATCTCCTGAGGACAAAGTCCCCAGACCAGAAAGAACAGGCGGGCAGCCAGGACAGAGAAGCGGAGATCCGCCCCGGGAGCTTCGCCTCACCCTCACCGAGGTACGTCCATGGGTGCTTCTCGGCACAGGTGGCCCCTAGGGGGTGTCTTAGCAGTTTGAAACAAACAGTGGACACCAGACAGTCTCGCGAAGGAACGAGGCGGCCCACGCAAGGGCAGGCAGGACACCGGGAGCATTCTGCTCCCTTGCTGTACAAAATGCAGTCCTTCCACAAGGATTTACAAAGTCTTTTTATTGGTTACAATTATATAAAATGTATCATTTGAATTTCCCCTAGTTACTAAGTGCTTGCTAGTAAAAGCATCAAAGAAATGTTGTATACCTCTGACAAGCTCCAATGATTCACGCCGCCTGGAAGGGGAAGGCAGCACACCCCCCTCAGCACCAGCCTCGCTCTCGCCCTCTCAGGCTACGTTGGTTAAATCAACGACAACCCCTTTTGTATGTCAAATTGTAAATTTTAATGTTTTCATTAGAATAGTCTTTTATATCACTCTCCAACAAGAAACAATAAAATAACTAACAGCAAACTTCAATACAAGAACACTCTCCAGATTAACAACTCAAACAAAAATGTAAGATGTAAATCACATACAATACAATTGAAACGTCCAAAACAATTTAAATAATTTTAAATATTTTATTTTTAAACTGCTACAAATGCTTTATACAATAGTCCAACACAAAGTCCCCATAACAGAAATGTAACAAAATGGGAATGATAGTGAAAGGTTAAAGTGGCACAAATTCACCAAACAAGTATTCAGCTACACATTGTAAGAGGTAGATTACTTTTAAAGTTGAGAACAAAAAAAAAAAAAAAACAAAATAAGAAACAAAAAAACATGAATAACCTAGTTATTTTCCACCAACTCAGTCATTAATTCAGGGGAGGCATATAATGCATGGACAGATGATGCTTGTACATTCAGGAAGAGTTTTGTCGCTTTTTATCCTCTGCGAGACTGATGTGTGAACCCTGGCATGTAAATTCATCTATACTTACGTGTACACACTCATCTATACAGGTCTGTGATGCATCCGGGGCACTGGCGGATTGTTACAGTCTCAATAATGTGGGAGCTATAAATTAGTGCCAGATAACGACCTGAGAGGGTAATGTCCATTTGGATACTGAACATGACACTGGAGGCGGCGTTAAAAAAAGGGCCATACCCAACCTGGCCTCCTCTCCATTATGCTGGCAATCTGCTTGTGATAAAAACAAATCAGGCTAAGAGAGAAGCTACATGCCTCTCTCTGTCTACAATTCATTTAAAAGAAAGGCATCAAGAGCTGGTGTGTGACCAAAACATTTTAAAACGAGTGCATCAAAAATTTGTCATCCCTGAAATCTACGACAAACTACGGATAAAACAACTTGCTTTGCAAGGTTAAGTTCAAATCGTTCCTCTCCTGCCATCGCCAAAACAAAGGCCACACCCGCGTCTGAGTTACCGGCGCCGCGACGACCAGCCAGCGCCCCCTCTCTGGAGCGCGGTCGGAGCCCAGCACGCGTGGCGGGCGCCCGGGGGGGCAGGTGCCTGGCTCTACTCGGGGCACGTGGCTGGGTAAGGGTTTTGAGTCAGCTTCGACCGGTCTTGCAAGCTTGGCAGACTGCGTATCCTTTGCCGTAGTGCTTATCCTAAGTTGAGCATGCAAGATCTGTGTTTAGTCAATTAAGGGCTGTTTTGTTTGGGGGCTTTTCTACAGGAAGTTCCTAGAAAATAAGAAAACTGAAGATAAATGACAACACAACACAAGTTTACATGAACTGACCATGTGAAAGAAAAGGTGAGTAGACCAGAAGACGAATGTCACTGAGCCCAGCGGAGTGACCGAGGCCCTCAGGCGCAGGACCCCCCACTCCCGAGTAGGGGCGCGGCCCCGCTTGTGGTAATGCGGCAGGGGAGGAGACAGGACAACTAGCATCGTTTTTTTTTTAAATCAGTTCATGGAAATGGGAACACTCGGTCTGGAAAAGCATGTCGCTTCTTCATCTTTAAGTGTCTCTGACTGGTTGCAGTGGGACTGCAGCAGCGGGGAAAGAAACAACCCAAACAAACCCAACATCAGAGCACGTGGAAGGATGCAGTGAAGGGTGTGAGAACACCGTGGGGTTTACCGCCAGGAAGGACAAAAGGGAGTAGAGAGCAGTCACGCCCTCCGAGTCCTCCCTCCGGCCCAGGGGAACGAGCGCCCGCCCGCTGGGCCTCAAGCAGGCCCTGGGCCCTGGAGCAGCGCCGCAGAGCAGAAAGGTAGCAGAGGGCTCACTCTTTGCACTCTGTCTGGCACTGGGGTGCGCGCTCCAGGAAATGCCCGACCAGCAAATTCTACTGGGTCCTGGGCGCCCAGCGGGGAACTGACGTCACCCACACGGCTGGCCGCAAGCATGTACTAGAAGTCTGTGGCGTCCTCACTGGCACGCAAATGCACCTGGCATGCGGCGTCTGAGTGTCAGGACAAGCTCTGAAGCACAGTGTGGGACAGACAGACGGAGCAAGGGCGCTGCCAGGCCCGGGAACACGCCACAGGGCACGCGAGGAGGACACCGAGCACGGCCGTGTTTGCAGACTCGCGCCGGAGTCAGCCCCAGCAACCCTGACGACACACGGCACGTGTGCGCTGAGGCGAGGCGGCGGGCGGGTGCTGGCTGCCTCCAGGCTGAGGTCAGGCCTCCTGGTTTCACACCCCAGTTCAAAACCGGGGACTAAGTGAACCACAACGAACTCTGAAGAAACACCTACTCTCGGTCTAGAGACTCAAACACCGTGCTCCGTCGAACATTTGGCTTTCCATACACAAACGCTCCACAAGGTCAGGTCCCTTGTAGGTGACGCTGTGTGACGTAGACGTCCAGGGGTGTCCCCAGCACAGCCGCCTGGACGGCCCCACCACTGCACTGACCCACCACCTCCAAGGCCTGCTTCCCTGATTCTTCCGTTTCCTCTGATGCCAAATTTCATTCCAGTAAAGCAACACTCTGCTCACCATCACACAAAACCAAACAATTAAAATTAACCAGAACAAAGACGAGAGGACGATTTTATTAGGCACACTGGTCCTTTGCGTCATCAAAAGCACTGGGTGAGAAGAGGCTAACAGAACGACTTCATAAACGTGTGGTCACTCGGCGCTTTTCTCTTATGAAAGTACTTTAATTTTTGTTATCACCTTTACCCCTAAACTTGTATAAATGGGACCCAGAAAAATACGACTGATTCTCTCAGATACCACTGGAGACAAAGACAGACACAGAGTCCACCCTAAAGCGTCACCTGCCGGGCAGGAGCCCGTGACGGGGTGAGTGGCAGAAGGCATTTGTTCCACAGTCTGGGAGCCACTGGCACGACTGATTCTTTAGGGGGAGGCGACTGGACAAGGCCTCCAACCTAGACTGTCCTGCCACTGTGGGCGGGGACAGGCACACGGGTACCCCACTACGGCCGCAGCGGACACGCAGCCCAGCTTCTCGAAACCAGGGAGAACAGGCTCCCAAGCTACCTGTGGACGCCATGGCCCAGACGGGCCCCTGACAGAGCCACAGCAACTGTGGCTCACAAGTGACTCCCACGGCCAGTCGTTCCAGTCCGCCTTGGCTCACGGTTTCCTCATCGCTCCCCGGCCCTGGCGGAGGCACCAGGACCAAGACGCTGCCTCGTCTCTGTCGGGGCTAACAGCCCTCCCGGGCGCATGGACTCTGACTCGCTTTGCTCCCAACACCAAAGAACTCCAGGCACAGAGAGTTACTGCCAAGAAAGCCCCGGATCAGGCCACTTACTCCAAACAGCCCAGACCATAAACTACTTGGCAGGAGTTCCAGCTGACGACCACTTCACCAGTGAGACCAGCGGGCATCACACAGGACACAGCAGGACTCCTGGGAGCGCAGAGCAACCCCAACCACCGAAGTGACTTGGAAGCCTGAGGAATCGACGAGGAATCTCTACTACCCGAGGGTGGCCTCTGTTCCAAGAACAGCGCCTCCTCTAGCGAGAACACGGGCTCCAGCAGCAACAGCACCTCACCGCTGAGACAGTCTCCCATCACTGCTGGGAGTCAAAGGCACTGACGGGGGAGGCAGACCCGCCCTGGCCACGGCGGCCCGGCGCTCCCTCTCACGCCCCGGAAGCTGGCTCGTCATCCTACCGCTCAACCGGGGGGGGGGGGGGGGGGGGGGGGGGGGGGGGGGGCGGTGGCTTATGTAAGGCATTTTAAAGAGAATACGGCATCTGGTTTGGCTTCAACCAGTGAGGCAGGTGCAACAATGAGAGCAGGAGCACAACGCACGCTCGGTCACGCCTACACTGTGCTGAGGTCAGAGAGGGTAAGCAGGAGCACAGTGTGGTGTTAATGCACAGGGGTGGTCTTAGCAGAAGCAATGATCTGTGATCCGGACATGATACGAGCACCATGAGGATGAAGGAAGTTTGGGTGGGTTTCATCTTTTCATAAGTGGGCACTTTTGAGAGCTCTTCCATGGTTTCAAATTCAATTCACAACTGGCCCTATTCAAAGACGCGGTGCCACTTGGCGAGTCCTGGGTCTGAAACAGAAGCTGAGCGTTCATCTTTACTGCAGCCGAAGCCTGGCCCCTTCCTCAGGCCTCCACCTCAAGCAACTGCCTTTCCTCCCATCACTGCTTAGGTCACAATGACACAGGGCACTGGGGGAAAGCCAAGTGAAGTGAACTGCCCTCTGCCTCCACTTTCTCCCCGCTCCTCTGCCCCCCACCCACGGCTCCTGAACTTCTGGGCCCTGGAGGCAGCGCTTACCTGAAGTCCTTCAGCTCCTGCCTGCCACTGCCGTCCTCCCGCCTGCTCTCGCTTGAGTCGGCAGCGGCTGCCAGCTGCAGGCTGCGGGTGATGGGCCCCCCACTCCGCTCTCTAGACTTTACATTGAACCGGTCTGCTCTCTTCTTGCTGGCCAGGGCAGACTTGCTCTGCAGGACGGCTTTGCTCTTCTGCACCCTCACGTGCAGGCTCCGCGACGTCTTGCTCGAGAGCTGAGCAGCGTGGTTCTTGGCTACAGCTTTGGGTTTCTTCCCCTCCACGTGCGTTATTTTGGCCATTCTGATGGGGCTTGAGTTCCTTAAGGAGGAGCTTGGTTTTTTGGCCTTTACCGAAGCTGCAAATTTAACGTTCTGCTTGGACCTGAAGGCCGAGGTGGGCAGGGGGGCGGGCGCAGGCCCAGAGCTGCGGGCTCGAGTCTTGCCCAGAGGCGCCTGCGTGCTCTGCATTTTAATCTCCGCGTCCGCGGTGCGGCGGCGGCTGCTGCTGCTGCTTTTGTCGCCACTTGCAGGTGATGCATGTCCGCCTTTCTTGGACGAATGAGACACTTTTTTTTTTGAGGGAGAAAGGGGCTTTTTGGGGCAGCTGAAGGCAGCATGCTTGTTCAGGCTGCCTATGTAGGTGAACTCTCTGCTGCAGTAGGGGCAGACGTGCGAGGATGCCGAGGCTGCGGCCTTGAAGTCGGCCTTCTGCCTGGCAGATTTGTTTTTCTGAAGGATTGCCTTCTGGACAAGCTGGTTTTTTTTCTTCAGCGCGTTTAGCTTGAGTTTGTTCGACGACATCTTGCTGAGCTCCACGCTGAAGTTCAGGCGCTTGGGCTGCCCCATGCGCCGGAAGGCGTTCTTCCCGGCGGTCTCCAAGACCACCACCCCGTTCCTGGGCTGCACAGTCTGCTTCAGCGGCACCGGGTTCTTCTTGGGGGTGTACCGCTTCTTGTCGCTGGCCGACGCGCAGGCCAGGATGTGCTTGTGCAGCTCAGGCATGTTGTCCACGCCCTTCCCGCACTTGGTGCAGCGAATGGCGGTGGTGAAGGTCTGTGGGATATTGTGGGTGGTGAAATTCGTGGCCGTCACGCCGATACCCATGGGGTTTCGGTGGTGGTACTGGAACGGAGGCGGTTTAAAGCTCGGGTAATGCTGATTGAGGCCCAGCCGAACATCTGGATCTTTCGCCTTCACTCCAGAGGCCATGATTTTTATGGTGGTGTAGAGCTCTTCAGAGGAGTCGTTTAACTCCTCCTCCTCCTTCGACGCTCCCAGAGGTTCTCCCGGCAGGCTCTGCACATGCTCCGCGTGGGCCTTGCTGGGGTCGGTGAAGTTCTGGGGCCTCAGGGTGCCACTTTCAAACTCGTGGTGTGTGCACACCTTGTCTGGGTGCAGATCGCGCTGGTGCTGCTGCAAATTGCACAGAAAAGCAAACTCTTTCTTACAAACTGAGCACACAAAGATATTCCCAACGCCGTGAAGTAAAAAGCGATGTTCGGATAAAGCAGTCTTAGCCTTAAAAAGCTGCACACAAAATTCACATTTGAAGGGCCATTCTTCAGCATGAACAGATAAATGTTTGGTGAGATCTTTAATGGAAAGAAAAGGTGATTCACAGACATTGCAGACAAAGTTCTTGTTGAACATCTCCGGGCCGGCGTCCTGCTCGACGACAGACTGGCCTTCCTCCCTGGGCTTCAGACCTTCACTCTCTAAGTCCTCCTGTTTGAAAGCTATCACGGGGAGAGAAGCTTCCAGATTATCCCCCGAGGAAACCACAGAGGACACTGCTGAGAGAGGTGGTGGTGAAGGGGAGGAGGAAGACGATGAAGAAGAGAAGGAAGAGGAAGAGGAAGAGGACAGTGTGGGCGGCCCGGGTGATCCAGCAGAGGCGAGGGGCTCCACAGAAGGAATGGGAGACGGTGAGGGGGACACTGTGGGGGACAGGATCGGCAGTGGGGACTGTGCAGCGGCATTTGAGAGAGGGGAGGGGCAGGGGCGGGGAGAGGCACTGGAAGAGGGGGCCGGGAGAGGTACGGTAGGAAGGAGAGGAGGAGGGGGCGTGGAAACAGTTAACACAGGAGGGCAGGGCGGGGGTGAGGGCGGATTCGTGGGGGTCAAGAGAGGAGGCAGCTGCCCAGAAGAGAGGGAAGCTGCCTGGAGGGCAGGGGAGGGAGGGGCAGCATCAGGTGGGGACTCGACCGCAGCGGCAGGCAGGCCTGAGTCGGGCCCACGCGCAGGATCTGGCTGGGGAGCTGGGGCTTTACAAGGACTCGGGCTCCTGGGCACTTCTGCAGAGGTGTCCGTGGGTAAGCCGACGCCGTTGTACTCATTGAGGAGCACCTTCTGCAGCACGCAGGTGGTCGGCTTCTTCTTCTTGACGGCGCTGCAGGCTGGCTGCACCAAATGGTTTTCTCTGACTTCCTTACCTTCGGAGTCAGCACCCGGCTTTTTATGCACACTGAGATCCAACACAGATTCCCACTGCACCGGAGTCTTGCCTGCCCCCTCCGCCTTCTGCTTCACCCCGCTGGATAAATCCAGGGGCTGCTGGTTGCACACGTTGCTGAAAGTAGGCCCGCCTGCCCACTCCTTAGCGACTTTATAGTCATCGAAGCAGGGCGGACTCACAGTTTCTCTCGAGTCTTCTCTCCCAGACAAACTCCACACTGGCGAGCTGCTATGACTTTCTAATTTGGGCTTTTTGGAGCTCAGCACTGCATCGGTCCACACTGTTTTGCCATCGCTTTGCTTTCCGAAGTCCCGCAGGGCAGGGCTGTGCTGTGGAGAGCTGGGGGGGGAGCTGGTCCGCCGCTTGAACCTGCTGGAGGTGACGGGCAGCATGGAGGCGGGCGCCGACACACAGACCGGGCCCAACTTGGGCACCTCTGTCGCCGAGATCCCCGCGGGAGGAGTCAGCTTGTCCTGGGTCTGCAGAAGCTGTTTGAGCTTCGATGACAAGTGCGCACTTTTCTCTTTGTGGGCGGACGCCACCTCCATGGCGGCTATGCTCAGCGGCAGGCTTAAGGAACAGGGAGGCGTCCCTGCAGGATCGGACTCTGCTTCAGCTTTGACTTGGGGTAATGCAGGAGGACTTGCAGTTCTCCGTTTCTTGGACTCAGGGTTTGCGCTGCTGGAAGGTTCTTTCGGAGGGTCATCTGCTGGAGGGACCTGAGGGGCCTTCAGATTTTGCGTTATGGCCACGGTCACCGGGGCAAGCAGGCAGTTGACCCCGTAGAGGCCTGCGGAGCTGGACTCCATCTCAATCACGTCACAGTTACTGGTGCTGCTGCTGGTCTGGATTTTGCCATCGATGTAGTAATTTAAGTTCTCAGAGATATTGCTAGAAATATCCATGATGTACACGTCGTCAGCCTCGCCTTCCTCCTCCGGCTCTGTGCTGGGGACGTAGACGTTCTGGGTGGGCTGGGCCTGCTCCGTGGCGGGCTGTGGCTCTTCCGGGCCTCCTTTTCGCCGAACGCCTCTGGGGATCAGGTGGCGCTCGTGAACGCGACGCTGGTGCCGCCTCATGTTCGTGTGTGTCCCGAACACCTTTTTGCAGTACTTGCACGGATGAAGCTCTTTCACGTCTCCATTCTCTTCCACCACAGAACCGACTGTTTCCTGGCACGCCTTCTCTGAGCTCAAGATCAGATAGTCTTGCCCAAGACCGGGAGGGTTCGAGTCGGCCTTGGGAGCAGCGCCGTCACCAGACGCCTGGCCGGCCGCTGGGTCCTCTGGGGACGGCAGCGCCAGGCCGGGCTTCCGCTTCAGCCCTGCCTCGTGGCGGCGCTCGTGCCTGCGCCGGTTGATCTGCGTGCCGAAGGCCTTCCCGCAGTACTTGCACTTGAAGGCGTGGTTGACGGTGGACATGTGGATGTGCGTGTGGCGCTCCAGCCCCTGCTTGGTGGTGAACTTCCTCTCGCAGTGCTGACATGGAAACATAAACGTCTCGAACGCGTCGCCGTTGGCCTCTTCTTTCGTTCTGGGAGTTGTGGCCACAGGTGCTGTGTCTGCAGAGTCTTCAAGAGTTTCCTCTGAAGTACTTTTTGGTTCGTCTAATAAATCTTCCAGCTTCTCATCACACCGTATCTCTGGCTCTTTCACACAGCTGTCATTTGGCATGTCAGCTTCGTCCTCCCCGTCTTCTTCCAGCTCCTCGTCGTCCTCCTCATCGTCCTCCTCGTCGTCTTCCTCCAAATCATTGGTCTCACAGTTTGTGGCTTCGCGGTTCTTGTCTGGTTCCGTCTGAGGCTCACAGGCCGGGGGAGGGATCACGGGTTCTGGAAGCACATCTGGACTGACCGCCTCCTGTGGTGTTGCTGTCTGCTCGGCAGCGGCCGCTGCAGGCTTCTCGTCCTCTTCTTTAGGACCTGGAAGCACAGGAAGCAGAGGCACGGCGGTGAGGCCGACACCAGCCACTGGGAGACCAAGGTCGCTACCTCAGGGCCTTCCCTTACCACCTAAAATGTGTGAAGGGGAGTACGAGCAACAGTAACTCCATCTTCTCATCCATGTAGTGTGGGATATGAATCCATTTCAGTCACTCATTCACTCAACAAACACAGGGAACCGGCCATGCTAGGCACCACGCTAGGCGGTGAGGACACACGTGCACAAAACAAGTCACACGCTGGCCCCTCTCTGGTGTGGAGGGGCACTTGCGTCTGAACATGCACTTGTTTACAGAGAACAGGGCCCGGGGCTGTGCCCGAGCAGCTGGCACTGCAGTGCGGGAAACGGGCAGTGAATTCCAGTTTCGCGTGCTCCAGCTGCAGTGAGAACACTGCTAAGCACACAGCCAGATCAGGGTCAGAGACGTCCGTTCTGAACAGAATGACTCTCTCTCCTTCTCGAAAGTAAATATTTGGAAGCTAGAACACCTTCCAGAGTCAGGTGATCAGAATTTGTTCAAGTAAAATCTGAAGTCACTTCTGAGTCTCCACACCCAGGACAAGCCCAGCCAAGCTCAGGTCAAGGCGGCTGGGGGCCATGTGGTCAGGGAAGCATCACTGGTGAGCATGGAGCAGGAACCAAAGATAAGCCACACGAGTACCTGGGGGGAGCCGTCTAGGAGCGGGAACGGCGGGTGCACAAGCTGCAAGAGCATGCCAGATGTGTTCAGGAAAAGCACGGGAGCTGGGAAGCCTGGGGGGGATGATGACGTCACTGGCGGGGGGCAGGAATGAGGTCAGAAAGCCAGAGGCCAACTCTCATAGGACCTTAGGCTACTGGCCTTTGCTCTGAGTGAAACGTGGAACTACTAAGGAATTCTGACAGAGAAACTGGATATGACCTACTTACAGTCAAGAGACTCACAGCTGCTGTGAGGAACATGTAAAACTCTAAGTGGACAAGGTGGAGGCTGGAGGAGAGAGAGGGGCACCCTGCATCCTCCAGAAGGGCAGAGTGGAGATGAGGGTGGTGTGGGGGAGGTGGGGAAACTGGGCATGTTTCAGAACAAACGCAGTGATCCCGCTGACAGAACTGTGGGGGCCGAGGGAAAGCAGGTCCAGAGGTGGGGTGCTGCGGGGAGCTAAGGGTTTTCTCTGACTGTGCTGAGGTTTGAGGTACTCCCGACAGATGGCAAAGACTCAAGTTCCACAAAAAAGCTGAGCCAAGAAGGGCACAAATCTTCAGACGAGAAGTGACATTTACAGCCGGGGACCAGAGAAACTCGCCTCAAGAGCGGATGCAGACAGAGGCGGGAAGCCTGCACACTGCACCAGTGGTCAGAGGCCAGCGAGGCCTCTGCAGAGCCCCAAGAGTGGCCACCTCCATGCTACCTCAGCAAGGACAACTTCAGTGGACATGCCGAGACGATAAAGGCCCAGAACTGAACATCCCATTTACCAAGGGGACGATGACAGTCTCAGTGGGCAGTGCAGACAAGGGCCTGACAGAGCACCTAAAGAACAGGAGGAGGGAGACCGGGAAGCCATAAAGCAAATCCTTCAAGTCTCACTGTAAAAAGAAGCGGAGAAATGGGGTTGTGCTAGCAGGAAGCAGAGATGGCAAGGGCTCTAAGGCAAGAGCCGGCACAGCCATGCACCACATCTCTGGTGAACCAGGCCTTTTCCCTGCAGGCTCCAGACAGAAGAGAACCTCCACAGGAGAGGCACAGCTGCTGACTTCTCCTGCCCCCGCCCCACACCCCCGTGAATAAAAATACTAGGTGAACAAATGGTGCTGCCAAATCCCTTAGCCTCGTGCAGCTTCACTGTAACATGTGCGAGGAAGAAGATCACTGGTTCTGCTGTGGAAGCACAGAGGGGGTGCGTCTACAGCACCCAGTTCATCAGGGAAGGCGTCGCAGAGAAAGGACTGAGCAGGCTGAATGAATCTGAAGGCCAGGACAGAAAGTAGAAAAGCAAGAAGGGAGGGATCAAAATATGCAGCACATTCTAAACTAGTCCAGACTCACCTGGGCGCAATGGGGAGCCACTAAGGCCTTGCCAAGCAGGAGAGAGCTATGCGGGAGATGTGGCTGCCGCGTGGAGCAGGGGCTGGGGTGAAGACAGACAAGGGCAAAGAGCAATGCAGGTGCAGTGGCACTGGGAGGGAGAGGCTGGCTGCCCACTGAGATGAAAACAGCAGCAGTGGAGGCAGGGAGACAGCAGAGGGCTGTTGACGGACCTGGTGACTGGACGCAGGGAAGCGGAGTTAAAAAGGCCACCTGGGCCCAAGTTCTGAAAACGCAGTTGTCACCGCCGCAAGCTCAAGGCCCCGTGCCAGCGCCCGCTGCTGCTCAGTCTTACTTTTATTCATCGCCACGTTCATCAGCAACAAGGTTTCTGTCTAGATAGAACCCAGTCTCCTTCCCCCTAGATAAATTTCATAAATTCCAAGGCTACTCTGCAAACTGGGAAACCAGTTATTTGATTTGGGGATGGTAACGTTCTTCAAACTAGGAGCTAACTCTTTTCAAATCCATCTTCAACAAAGACCCAACACATTACTAAAAAAAGAAAAAAATCAAGAGAGAACAGAAAATGAAAATAACATCCTATAGCTCTTAAATTTCTTTACAGATTTCATATTTCAGCTAAAATCTGTGGCTTCTTTTAGTGCGGGGAGAAGTGTCTTTTTCTGTGACTGATAAGCAGTTCCAGATGTCAAACCGTCCAAATAGGAACCAAAACGCACCACTGCACGGAATAAACTAGAAAGACGCACGTGCAAGCATGCCCCCACTCGGTGAGTTCTGAACATACAGGAAGGTTTGGGGGCGTCGAGAACAATCTGGAACTATCTGGAGTCTGATCAGTGCATGCAGACCACCTGCTGAGGACGAGCCAGCACCGACTGTCCTAAACCACCAAAGGACAGCTGGATCCATTTCCTTTTTCTTTTAAGATTTTATTTACTGTTATGTGAAAGAACTGGGGGGTAGGCCAGAGGTGCAGGGGGTGAGAGGATTCATCAGAGACAGAGTAGAACAGGTGAATCTACTCAAATACACTGCTGAGGGGAGCAGCAAGCCCAACAGGAGAGGTCTAATTCACCATGTGGGTCACATCTCCCTGGCCGGGGATCGAACTGGTGCTGTAGTGGCTGCCCATACCTTTAATCATGCTGAAACTTAACCCCCTACACCACCAGGGAGGCCCCTTGGGTCTCAAAAAAGACCCTAAAGAACACTGTGTGTGTGTGTGGGGGGGGGGTGAATGGGGAGGTGCAGGGCAAGATAAAATAGGAATTTAAATTCGAAAACTAGAAACACTTCATTCTGAAGTATAAAGTCAAAGCATTTGCTATTTCTAAGTAAATTTTCAATTCAAACGCAAGCATACATAAAGGGCATACTTTTTTAAAAGTCATATAAATTCTAAGAATTTAGGAAGATAAAACATCTGTAAGTAGGTGATAAAAAAGCAAAGAAAGCCTCAGAGACCGCAGGTGGACCAGTACCTGTACCCCAGGTCTTCTCACAGCCTGTCAAGCTAACTTTGATGATTCTGAACTTTATAAATTCTTTCAAAATGCAACCACATAAGATGCTTCAATTTACTTTACCAGGAGATTTCACTGTTACAGAGAAGAAACATTATTAACTTTCTTGGACGAGGAGGGCTGTGGGCCCAGCCAGCGGTGCTCAGACAGCCCCGCACGTCTACCCGACACTCTGGACCCTGGGCACTCCGAGGAGGCGCGAGGTCCAAGCTAGTGGTGACTGAGTTGCACAAGCCCCACCTCCCAGCTCACCTTCCGCAGAATCTCTCATGTTTGCAGGCGTGGACTCGGGCTCACTTGTCTTCAGTTGTGAATCTTCAGTTTTGTTTCCTTTACTTTTATTTTCCTGGGATTTTTTCTTCCCTGAAACATAATATATACGTGTTCATCCATCCATTCATTCACTTCACTGTCATTCTGGATTCCTGAGGGAGAGAAGTACTAACCCAATCACAGTGAACTGTGTCTTTCTAGACAATTATCGCTTCAAATTCCGGAAGGGGCGCTTGATGAGTATGAATGATTTTGAGTGATGTCAGAGGAAAAAAGGAGCCCAGAAAGCCCATATTTTTGAGGCTCTTGGGCATGAGGTCCCCTCACAGCTGTATTAACCATCAAAAGCACTGACATTACATTCTAGATAAGTTAACGGTATCGACATCAAAGGAAAATTAGACAGTAACACCGAGTTTCAATACCATACAAATAAAGGAACTGGTGGACCTGCTCATTTGTAAGAAGCACATTAGAGGAAACATGGCAAAACTCAGGCCTTCGTTAAGATAGGGCTATCCGTAATTGTTAACATGGGACAACAGGAGCAGAGATTCTGCTGTACTGAGGGGAACACACACGCAGTGGCTCAAATATCAAATGCAGAGTAATTATGAATAATTCACGACCAGCCTGCTCCAGCACTCAGAGCCCTGAGGGACTCAGGACGTCATTAACAATTCGGAGGGTGGAATTCAGGAAACTCGAACTGCATTCCAAGTGATACTGGGGTCAGGAGATAAGCACGTTTCTGCAGTTGGCGCACGGGACAAGCCGTCGTGACGCTCACTAGGGCAAACACTTCCGCTGGGGAGTCCCGTTCTGAAGCGTCTGGAGGCCAGAACTGGCAGCCCTCTTTCCCACTGTTTAAAAGGTAGATTTCTTATTTCTGCTAGTTTCTGCTCTTTGGTGTTCAGATTAAGAACAGCAATAGCTCCTACTCTCCTTTCTCAAGCACTGTCTTCTTTCTGCAGTGCAGTCCCTGACCAGGTCCAGCAGCTCCTGGAGCTGTCCTTTCCCTTTTGAAAGTGAGTATTCTCCAAAATAAATGTTTTATGCTTATTCATCAGCCATTTAATCCATTGGGCTTAGAAAGCAAAACCCCAAAACACCATTTTAAATTCCTAATTTTTCAGCCTAAAAAAATAAAGATGCAGCTACATACAAGTTCAAATAAATTCCTGAGACATTTACTGGTTTCTTGCAAAGGCAGCTAAAAGCAAACTCAGGACATGAGCATGCGCACTTCTCTGGAGCCATGCTGTGGTGGGAACACATGCCAGGCAGGAGTCTGCATGGATGCAGCACCGATGCCCTGTCAGGTCACTGAGGTAGGGGCACCTGCACCCTGTTCAGGAGCTACCACGCACCCCACCGCAGGCTGCAACAGGCGCAAATGCCATGGGGCGAGTGAGGTTCTTCTGCCAAGGGGTTGCCCAATGCAGCAGCTCCCCTCACACTCCCAACACCCCTGTGCCCGTCCACCCCGCTGTGACAGAGAGACATCTCCAGAAGTGGCCAAATGTCCCTGGGAGGGGAACCACAGGGCTAAACCTACATCATAAGTGCCACGTGTGTTCTGCAGCTTGGACACTTGTTAAAATTTTCAAAGTATTTAAATAACATTAACCAACCAATTTTGAAAACTAAGGAACAGGGCAATTAAGTTTATTTCCAAAACACCTTTGTTGTAAACACTGACAGCTTATGATAAAAGCGAGTCTATCACAAATGTAATTATACCACTCATTCAAGGAACTCAGATTATCTGACAAAAGAACCAACTTTCTCAGATTTTAGTCAGAGCCTTCTAACCCGTGAGTTACTTCCCATGAGGACCACACGCTAGAGACGTTTTTTCAAGGTCAGACAAGCAGAGAGGGGCCCGCCCGCCTGAGACAGAACCAGGTGCCTGGTGCCCACTGGGCATGCCCGGCAAGGGAGTCAGACACCACCATGGCAGGCGGCAGAACCCACCACGTCTCCCTTAAATCAGTACATCTTTCCCCAGATACTTGGTCTCTTGTTCCACAGGTCATCAAATTTGAACAAAATGAAAACCACAACGGTCTGTCAGGGGCTTCTACAAAGCGGGGTGGGGGGGCACCCACTCAGCCCGGTAAGCAGGCGTGTTCACTCACGAGGTGCCTGAGGCCCCACTAGGGCCCCTGTCCAGCTGTGCTCCATGCGGGCTAACCAAGCAGACAGGAATGGAACGAAGAGCACGGCAGAAATGTGATGAGCACAGCCTGTGTGTACACGGAAAAGACACGCGAAGACAAAGACAACGGGGTGAAACAGAAGGAAACAGCAGTTCTCTGTGCGCCGCAGATTCTCAGTGGCTGAAGCCGCACTCAGGCCCGGCCAGCCCCTACGGCTCCACCCACACCCCCAGCACCCAGGGCCATTCTGCTGAAGAGCCCAGACGCCCCTCTCTCTGCCGCACTCCACAGACACCCAAAGATGAGGAGTCACCTGCTGGAGGCCACAACTCACAGTTCCCAGGAAAACCCCCGATGACCAGGCTAAACATGCTCTTTCTACAGCATTATTTAAGACCAAAAATGGCAGAAGAATTTTATTCTTCACCAAGCACTTTATAGCCATTATTTCACAGACAAATGGGAAAAATAAAATGGTATAAAGACTTGCACTGCATTTGTAGCAAAGAACAGCAAACTGGAATGCATATTGTTTTTCCATTTCAATTTTATCTTGTGTCAGAAGAATGTTACCGCTCAAAAGTGCAGAGAACGCCATCTGAGCAAGTTAATAAATCTGCTTCTCCATTAAATAACATCAATAAAACTTGATTTTCTAACAAAACAGAGAAACCCGACAGCCATCGCGACTACTTAAAGACAATGTGTAGTTTTCCACTGGTGCCTGGAATTCAAGCTGCAAAATCACAACTGCCTAAAGTATCACTTGAATATTGAACCTGGGTCTGGACTGTGTTCTGCTATTCTAATACACTGGACAAACACCAGAAAATTCTAGAGAATAATGTTTCACTTTAAAACGTTTGGGCATCTGAAGGAATGCAAAATTCTAGCAGGTTTCTTCAAGTTACGTTAAAAATTCATCACCACAAAGAAAGGCCAGTGCTTTTGGTGACCAAAATTAGTTAAATCTGGAACCACCGGTAACAGGACATGCATCACCCAGGAGCGCTCCTGCCTCCCAAGCATGACATCCTGGTGCCGGGTGGGCTGTGTGGCAGGGCAGGCCTAAGACAGATTTCCAACCAGACGGGTGCCGTCCGTGAGAGGCCCCGCTGTGCCAAGAAGGGCCGCCCCAGCACCTGCGCCCACTGGAGCTGCACCTCCACCTCCACCTGCTCCTGCGCAGGAGCCCCAAGGGTACCCTCCCCTCTCCCACAGTGCCACCTGCCACCTGCCACCTGACGGTCATCATGAACCCCTCTGGGCTCCCCCACTTGCCCCAAGTTTCCCCTTTGCGCCTGTTGGTCTGGTAGATTCTATATTCCCACGACCTCTTGCAGCCTCGGAACACCCCCACCTCCCTGTGAGGGCTGCTCCTGCCGCGGTCTCTGCAGCCTCTCCTGCCATCAGTAGGGGCCTCACAGGAAGCTGAAGCATGGGGCCCAGCTCCCACGCAGGCTTGGGCAAAGCACTGGGCGTGGCTGAGGGCCCTGGAGCCTGCCCAGGGAGTGGGGCTGTGCTGACTGGTCGGAGGTGCAGGGGTCTGGAGAAGGAGCCTTGAGGTGTTCTGTCTGCCTCCCCACTCCACAAACACCTCTTTGCGCATCCTTGCGTGCGAGGACCCCCACTTTCTCTCGGCCTGTTTGGAGCAACAACCTGTGCCCGTCTAATCTGCCTCTCTAGCCCAGGGCTCGGCACCTGCCAGTGACTCGCCACGCTCTCAAGAGCGCAGGGACACGCCACCTGGCTGCAGGCAGGGCTGGGAAGTGGGCTAAGCACACAGGTACCGCACAGCCTCCTGATTTCTGAGAGGCGGCGCTGCCGGCACACTCTGAACATCTGGGCTCGGAGGGCAGTCAGGGTTCCTGGTGGGTGTGAAGAGGGCGAGAGAGGAGCGGAAGGAGAGGCACACAGCTCAGCCTGGCGCAAGCAACAAACGGCCCATTTCAAACACCCCATCAGGCATCCATGCCTGCCACCCTAAGTCCTCCAGGGTCACTCACGGGACAGAGGATCGGGACGCGGGGCGGCCATCCCCACAGCACTGTGCCTGGCCAGAGGTGCCCCGCCAGGCCCGCAGCGTCACACAAGGGCGTCCAGGGACCATCAGGAGTGACTGTCACAACTGGCCACACAGGCCGGAGAATGCACAGCCCAGAGGCCAGAAGCGGTGGCAGCGAGACCACCTCAGCCACCTCTGTCTCTTGGCACTTCTTTTACACTAAAATAGCTCTGAAAGCGGCTGATTTGGTAGTAAAAAAAAGCTGCTAAGTTCCTTGGACATAACTTTAAGTCTTTTCTGTAGTGAAACTCACAAGAACTGTCTGTAATCCTGGAAGCAAGTTATAAAATAAACCCTTCTGGTTTTAAATTGCTCATGGTATTAAATCAAGACTCAAGACACTGCTTCCAAAAGAAACAATGGAAAAGTTCTGGACTTTTCTGAGCGGCAGATCACACTACAATGTCCTGGAATGCTAGACTCCTGCCAGGGGATACCCAGCCTTGGTTGCTCTGGAGGCTTCCTGCTCCCCAAGTCTTCCCAACATCAGGCTAAGGAGAGAACAGCAAAGATCACATCTGAAGTGGGCTTTTAATTTCCCCATGAAAGGCTCTTAGTGGGTAACTCCAGATACTGAAGTGGGTTCTCTAAACACACCAGCAAATTCAAATTCAGAAGGCATCACAACTCCTTCCACTCCTTGGAATCACACTCAAAAAGTCTTGTGCCCTGAACAGAACGGTTTGAGTAAATACCTCTGAATCCTGATCAAGCTGCCACCCTATTCGGTTTCATAATTATTTTAACTCGTAGGAACCTTCTCAGGGGTCAGGCTACTGAAATAGCCTTTATTTTACAGGGGTAAAAAAAATGCACCTAAAGCCTGAAAACCTCACCTATAAAATGCAAGCTGGCAAGTCCAAAGAACTCAATTCGAGTTCTCCAGGCGTCAAGTCTCCTGTGGTCAAACAAACCAGGCTGGGAGCAGAGGGAGCTGGTGAGGTGCCGGTGCCTGGCAACTCCTGAGACAGGGGACAGTCATACCCCTGAGAACTGGTTATGCTCAGCTAAAAGGAAAGTCTTTTTCTTTTTCCTTTCAAGGCCCACGATAGATTTTACAATACTACATTCTGATGAATAAACTACAAAACTTAGTTTAAAGCTATTTTCAGCAAGTCAAACAAAACCTGGGGATAAACGAGAGAAGAACAATGGCAACACGTAACACTCATTTCTTACACTTTTCTATTGAAAAGCTCCCAGGAACAACTCGCTATCAAAGTATCACTGATCAATAAAATCAGGCCACAAGATGCCCACAGACATAAGCCAACAGGATCTGCATTAAGATACTGGCAGTGGGGCCTCCCCGGTGGCGCAGTGGGTTAAGCAACACACTATGAGGCAAACCGCAGCCACTGAAGCACGAGTTCGATCCCTGCTGCCGGCCAGGGAGGGGACCCACATGGCGCGGCAGACCTCTCCTGCTGTGCCCGCTGCTCCCCTCAGCAGTGTACTTCCACTGATCTGCCTGTTCTGCTTCCCACTCTCTGTGGTGAATCCTCTCACCCCCCACACTTCTGGTCTGTACCCCAGTGCTTGTATGCATAAATAAATAAATCTTTAAAAAAAAAAAAAAGATACTGGCAGTGGCTCCCCTGAGATTTACTGATGAGGGCATGCTGCAGAGTTCCTGTCCAACTTTCCTAGATGAACACTTGGTTACATTATAAAAAAAAAAAAAAAAAAAGGATGCTTTTTAAAGAAATACCTACAAAATAAAATTAATAAGACAACTGAAAATGTCTCTACTGGCTGAGATCAGTATACGCAATTCTGTAACAGTGAAATTTGGAAAAGACAACTTCCTACTTTTTTTGCACAGTGAAACTACTGCAGTGTCTCTTTGTTCTCCATCTCCTAGCTGCACGCTCCAGTAAGCGTCCGGAGAACACTTTCCCCAGAAACCCCAAGCCCGCCGCGGCCAGAGTAAAGATTTAAAAGGGGCTGACCGGCGCCCGCGACATCACTCCACAGTCTGGCTGCCGGACCGGTCCAGGCCCCACCGCGGGTGCCTCCAGCCCCACCGCAGGGTGCCGAGTGGCGCCTCAAATACAAGCTCTTATGCCCCTTTTGAACAGTCACAAATACCCCATCACTTGACGCTAGTGTAAAATGAGGCACTTTTATTCCAGTATAATTTTTAAGGCTCTTCATCGCCATGGCTAAACAGTGTCATCTCCCTCTGCCCCAGGCCAGCCTCCCAGTACCTTTCACGCAGGTGTGCCACCACCAGGCTCCCCAACTCACCAGCCTCCTGCTCCCAAGCAAAGAGCGTGCGCTGCTCACGCACGCCCACGAGCGCACAGACCCGCCCTCTGTTACACGCCCCAAACTGGCCTGGCTGTTGTTCAGATTCAAGGAGAAAAGGGAAATGCCTATTTCAGAAATCACAAATTACATTTAAATTCAATCCCAGGTGTTTTGGTTATAGCGCTTCACCTCTAAACAAAGTTCTAGCCTACTGGACAACATACCTTCCTTCTCAGACACACAAGCTCGCATCACACTGCTATTCAGATTCAGCCCATGCCAATTCTCGCTGGGTTTCAATTTTGTTTCTTTACATAATTCACAAAACTTCTGGAGTCATGATGAAGTAGAAGTATTCTGACCATTTTGGGTACTTATCACCCAAAGGCCCTCTGTGACGCGGAGCACACACAGAACTGCCACAGAGGGCTTCCCCGCGGGGCTCGTTGGGGACGCCAGGGGCCCGGCTGCAGAGCAAGCCCTGTGCACAGAGGTCCTGCTAGTGTCAACAAGCAGCGGATTTTCAGTGGGAAAGTTATCCCAGGGAACCTGCATTCTGCTAAAAATAAAAGGAAGCGGGCCGGGCAGGGACAGGGGCGAGGGGCTGCACACAGCCCTGCAGAGCGGGAGGTTCGGGGGTCAGGAGCCTCCCTGGGCGCTTCCGGTCTTTCTCAGACACCGGCAGTGAGACAGCCTTTCAGAAACACTGACGCTCTCAGAGGAGGTCTCCAGGGACCATCCCTCATGGCCTGGGGCTGAGACACCTCTATTTTTGGCCAGTGAAGGGGTAAGATAAAGTCCCGGGACGAAGGGGAAGGGGCTCGCAGAGGACTAAGATTCAGACACAGCTTCCTCCACCAGACTCAAGGCTGGAAGAAGGGTCTCACTCTCAATCCAGTAACTCATTTCTTCTGCTCCCAAAAGGTGACCTGAACCCTCCCCTGCCACATCACCCATTTCTCCCCGGAAAGGCTGACCCCGACTAAAGCAAGACACCGAACTGGCCTCTGCTCCCCCACCCCCGTGTCGGTCTCAGTAAAGCAGGCCCGAGCGGTAAGTTTGGTCCCCGAAGGACAGGAGATCACAAAACTGAAATTCACAAAGCCAAGCCTATCTCACACAACCCACGATGCTACAGACTGGTGACAAGTCCCTGAAAGTGTCCTCGGGAAGAGAACGGTGACGGCACTCAGGCCCCAGCGTGAGCCTGGCGCACACTGAGTGGAATCATGTGCAAGGACTAGCCGCACAAGGACTCTACTTAAACGAACCACAGAACCCCATTCCCATCAGTCAACTGCTGGCGTATGTTCCTTCCCATGAGGACAATGACGTTTGGCTTCCAAGACAACTCCAAATTCATCCAGTTGTTCTGCTCATTTGTTTTCTCCACTCTTCACACCATTCCACCCAGACATGGAAATGCCCAAGTCGAAAAGGACAGAGTTAACCGACAAGAGAGAATTCTGTCCGTCACCAAGACCCCATCCACATATATTAATGCTCTAACACTGGAAGTGTTGAACATGTAAAATTCATCATCTTCAAGTCCAACACCTGTCCCACAGTTACCTTCAAGGCTGCCTGATAATTCCATCTTTAAGAACGCAAATGTTTACTGCTTCTAAGCTATGAGTTCTGTTCAACTTTCAAAATGAGAACACATGGCTTCATGTTAGCTGACCTTAGCCTTCCAGAGAGGGGGCCAAAGAACCTTTGGAGAACCAGTTAACACCTCAGAGCCTTCCCCCCAGATGGGGCACAAACGGACATAAATGTGACCCCTGGGGGCCCAGGACCCACATCGGCCACACCAAGCTGGGCGCCCACGCACTGACCAGAACGTGCCGGCCGCCGTCCCTCAGCACCGCACCGCAGGCTGGCAGCATCGACGGCACCGGCAGCTTCTCTGAAGAAAACGGTCATTTCAACACTTGTCCTTTCCTGATTTCACATGCAGAAAGCTGTAAAATGCCAGATTTCTTCATCTGTCACGTACAGCACTGAAACTGCCGCCACAGTTACTTCCCGGCTCTCTGGTAACTACACCTCTAAGAAACTATATCCAATTTCTTCCAAGTCTTCCTCTGCATAAAATTTGGTACTAACAGTTCTGCAGAGTCATGAGTAGCGTGGACACAAAGAGTTTAAGACAGAAGAGGAGAAAAGAAAGAGCAACTAGTTGTTTGGAGAGCAAGACAACAGCAAAAGGCGTTCACGTCTGCGGGGCCCAGAGGCCCTCCACCCCCACACTGCGCGCACAGACCCGAGTTCAGGGAAGAGACAGCTCTGGAGACAGCCGCAACAGCAGCCCCACGTGGCTCCCCAATGTCATACTGCTACCACTGGGGGGGCAGGGGCTGACTCTTGGTCTGCTAACTCTACCATCATGCCCACGTCTGTCTCCCAACTCGCCTCCACCCAGCACATTTCAGGCTCATTTTAAATAAGCAAGTTCTCCACTTGCAAAGTACCAATCAAGCTGTATCTACAACAGAAGCCAACGGTGAAGCCTGAACATTACATGTAATGAACTTCAGCACTTAAATGGGGGGTGGGGGTGGGGATGAGGTGCAGCAATCACACACCATGAAATCAGCTTCCCAATTCCAGGTACTCTCTAACAATTGCCCATGAGACTGAGAGGGTCCCATCGCTCTAAGACTGATGGGCAGAAAGAAACTGTCAGGTGAGCCTCATTTTGTCTTAACGCAGCATTTTCTAGACTCTGCTGCACCACGACTCTACCTTGGCAGATGACAACACTGACATTATTTCCCTGTCTGAATTCCTGAACTTGTCATTTTGATGGAATCAAAATTGCAAATAGGTCGTTATCAAACTTAACACTCAAATATGATCTTGGCGTCAAGTACTCCTGTGATCACACCTAGAAAGGAGAAGATACTTCCTGTGATAACACATTTAGCAGCTAATAAAATTCCTAAAAATAAGCGGATTTGGGACCTTACACCCCTTGTTCAAAAACCCCACCATGCCTCATGACTGAGACTACTGATTATTCATGTTTATTCTTTATTTGGGTAACAGTAACTGTCGGTTTTGGTGTTAAGTCCTACAAAAATCACAGTCTCTGTGGAAATGGACCAGGAGATTGTCCATGCACGTATAGCTAAAACTGGCCCGAGCTAGCACCGCGCTGCGGGCAGCAGCAAGCAGCAGAGCTGGACGGGAGGCCTGCAGTCCCGAGGCGGTCACACTGCTCACCAGGACTGAGGGCTCCGGAGAGCCAGCACCACACCCGCCCCCCAGAAACAGGTTCTCGAAACACTATACTTTAAAAATAAGAAGTCAGCCAGTGCCAGAGCCAAAAGGCTTATTTCACCCTTCAAAACAAGAATGAGCACCGACTGAAGAAGTCAAACAGCAGGTAGTCAGGAAAGACGGAGCTACTGCATCTAAGGCTTCCAGCGTTAAACTTTAAAAGAGAGAGAGAGAGAAGTTGTACTGCTGTCTGTCCTAAACCTGCGGCTTCACACACGGCATATAATTCGGGTTTTCATGCTGTAAACACGGTGAACAAACCAGTTTGCCTTCATTTTTGCAGCACGTGGTGTCTCAGGAAACCTACAAAAGATGCAGCAAAAGGTAGGATTTACAAGTACAAGAAGGAAAGATTATCACTGAAGCTTTACTAGAAATGGGAGGGAGGGGGGCAGAGTTTCAGTCAGAGTGGTCTTTATCACTTTTCTTTTTAACCAAAGCAAACCCTCTGCAACTATACAGCTAATTCATCATTGAGGGTTTTGGACACCCAGAAACAGATTCAGCCACTGGAAGGAAACCTGCCTCGTGCCCAGGGCAGGCACACAGGCTCTGCTGCTGCTTCGCGGCAGTTTGAGCGACACAAGGACGGGCGCTGCGCCCATTTACACAGGGAGCGCAACTGTGAAGGGCTAACACCAGAAATGACATTGACTGAAATGGGAAAGTGAAACCTCTGCCAGTTTCAAATTAGCTAGGGTTACAGATGTCATAACCCTATTTTAGAAACTGGTGTTTTTATATGCCACACGCACACGCTATCATTTCCTCATTAGAATAATTCTTACCCTTGAAATTATTTAAATAGTCTTTGTATGTTAACAGTACTAACAGTTGAAATAACCTTACAGTTATTACCAGCTTCTCATTAAAGTCCCTTCCAAATTATTTAAATTTCAGGATTATGACTATAAAAATGAGAAGAAAAACTAGTCACAATAAATGCTTCAGTATGTTGAAACTCTCCTAGCCTCTTACCATAGCCCCCCCACTTTCTCCTAACTTAGAGAAAATTTTAACCTTTTAAATGAAACTCCCACATCCTAATTTTTACAGAAAAAAGAAGAGCAGAAGAGAGAATGCTTCAGAAATGGGGTGGATGGTTGTGTGAAAGCAGATTACTAATTTCGGTTTGGCTCTCTGTGTGTGTGTGTGTGTGTGTCTTGTTCGCATGCACAAGGGAGGGAGGTGTTGAAGATTCACTAAACCTTTAAGGAACTAAATAAAAGCACTCTCAAAATTTCAGGTAGAAAAGGTCATTTACATTTCATTATAAATTCAGGAGGTTTTAATACTTCTACACACACACATACACACACTCACTCACACACACACACTCTAAGACACAACTGCAGGATAAATACAATTAAGAATCAGCCACATTCATTAGGAAGATTCAAGAGAGCACAGAGACAGGCCAGACGACTCCTTCTTTGCTGTTTCTTTTCAAGCTTTCCCTCCAGAATGACTCAGGCCAAAGAATAGGAAGAGCTTTAATCAGCAAACAAAACCTAAGAATGTTCTGCTTCAAACAGTTGAAACAAAAACCCTTCCCTACAGAAAAATGTCCCCAAAGGTCCCCCCATAAACAAACCAAATTTCTGTCTTCAACTGGTGCACAGCACAGTGAAAGAAACTAACAAGCATGATTTAACTCAATTACATCCACTAATCTGAATTACACCTGCAGTTCTAGGTTTAATTTTTAGGGTGTATGTTAACTAAGACACACAAAAACTTTAAAAGCTGTATTTTAATCAGCAGACAATGTTGCTGTTCTCAAGGAGAAAACACAGGTGCAGAGGGGATGGGGCCAGCGTCAGCACAGCTTCTTGAACCCCAGAGACAAACGGGTGTGCCAAACCCCACCCCCTGCCACGGGCGCTGCAGCAGGAGTAGGCCCACGAGATGTCTCACTTTGTTCTTGTGGTTTCTTGACTGATTTCAAAAAAAACATAAAATTGAAGAGAAATGAAAGTCTTAAGAAGCCCAAACTGACAAACATGTCATTAAAAAAACAACACTTAACAGACAACAGTTTGCAAGGGGATAAAAATGTGTTTTTAGAAGCTGTATTTGAGATGCTCAAAGGAATACAATACATCTGTTCAATCCATAAGCCCTGAAGCAAGAACAAGTGAAGTCGTAGTTTGAGCGTAACTCAGTTTCCCAGAGCTGACTACCTCGCCAAATCATGCTGCTGCTCTCATTATTTGGGATCAAAGTGCGTGACTGTGCATGCGTGGCAACTCTAAGGCGAGCAGTGAGCACTCACCTTGGCTAATTAACACAGCCAATAAAATACCGCCCTACTTTGGAAACATGAATGAAAACCAGATTCAGGCCAGGTGGAGTCAAGTGAGTAAGTAACCTCACTGAGTAAGGTGGGTAACCTTGGGCCAATCTGGTCACCTCCTCCCCAGCACCCTTTCCTCATCCGCAAAGGGGGACGACAATGGCCTGGTGTGGAGCCTCCACCAGCACCATCTGAGGCGGACGCCCGCGTGCGCTAGGACACACAGACAAGTGACTAAGCACGAGGTCTGGTCACCCAGGACACACACAATGAGTGAACTCAGCCGAGACCTCTTGACATGTCTGGCGCCGAGTGGAAAATCAAAAACAGTTTGCTCCAGTATCTTTTCGCTCTGAGAAACAGTAGTGTTTTCGAGCAACTCTGGCTTCTCTGTCATCCAGCTTCCCTGTGTCAAACAAACTACTCCCTCAAATATGTCGATCAAATCGACGGTAGTAAAATCAAACTATCTCCCCCACCTCCTCCTGGCCCCTAAGAAAGGCCAACTGGAGAGTTGTCCTTGCGGCCCACGCAGCAGCAGGTGAGCCGGACGCCAAGCAGGCGCAGCGTGAGGTCGGAGGTCGTCGGAAAGGGCACGGCTGAGTTCTGCACACAACCTGCACCTGGAAGAAACACCTCATTCTCAGCCGGCACAGTCTTTAGGGGCATTTATCCAATTCCTCGGTTCTTTAGACACAAGTAAAAAATTACACTCTCCTCATAGTTCTGCTATGAACACGGAGCACACGTAATGTAAAAACTCTCCGTAAGTAAACCAGAATGTCAAACTGCCTAAGAAAATATTGTTGGTTTGAAAAACAATAATTAATCCATACTTTAGGGGTAAAGACTAGTATTCAACCTGATGGAAAGCACATAAACTGTTGTTTGTTTGTTAAGTTACAAGTGCATTTTTAGCAATCGGATGAAGCTATTTCGAAACGTATTAAGCAAGTACAGTTACACATGGTCAGAGGGGTCCGAGGCAGAATAACCAGCCGTGTGTATGTATCTACACACACGTATGTGCAGACTGAGCAATACTCATGTACTCAATTACGGTGTGTCAGGTTTTATCACGGCCTGCATTAGTATACTTGCAAATTCACCACGAGAAGTTGAAAATTGTCAAAATGCTTCGAAAAATTTTAGTTTATCCACATAATTTCCCTCTGACTTGTAAGTAAAAATCAAAGGCACGAAACAAAAATGTTGACAAAATTACTTTGGAGCAACTCAGTAGCATCAGCAATTTAAGAAAATTCTAAAAGATGATTCTTTAATATAATAGAGGAATCAAAAACATTCTGACTCTCGCTATTGAAAAATATTAAACTGAGTCTTTCAAAACAGATCAGGGCACAGGAGCAGCAACAGCTGGGGCAGTGCCCTCAGCAAAGGCGGCACTGGCTTGAAGGCAGCCGGGGCCACAAGAGGGACCAGGGCACTTCCCTGGGTCCAGGCGACAAGCCTGTAAGCCCCATGGCGTTTAATGCTGGGGCCTCATTCCCACAGGCACGTCTCCACCCCACCTGCCCTACACGTTGCCCCATCCTTGCAAACACACCGTGCCCGAGTGTGTCAGTCACAGTAAGTGGGCACAGGACCTGGCCTGCCCACCAGGCACCAGAAAGTTCAGGGTCCATCAGCCTCAGGCACTGTGGCAGGCCTCTGTCCTTCAGCTTCGGCCAAGGAGCCTGACGCAGAGCTGTCAGATGCTAGGAAGCTCAGGACATCAACCCCCAACAAAGCCAACCTGTTCTCTGCTTTTATGAAATGTTTTCACTAATCATACGTAGCTTTAAATGGAACCAGGGCTGCCTCTTCCGCCACTTCCGCCCGCCTGTGGAAGTGGACACACAGCAGCCTTGCCTGTGTAGAGGGAGAGGAGCTGGCCTGGGTTCATGTTCTGGTCCTCACATCACCGCACCTCACTGTCTCTCTCCTTTCCTGGAGAGGACGGAGCGCTGGCTCTGCCCGGCCCATTACTCTTCAGGCTGCAGCACCAGCCTCCTCTGCCCAGCAGCGCCTCTTTCAGCTTCTTTTCTACCTGCTGTCCAGCAGTGGCCCTGTGATGTGAGCTCTTCTCTCCCCAACACGCGCGCTGCTCCCCCTGTCTTCCCCCTCCAAAAGCCCTCGTCACGGTGAAGCAGCATCCCCGACGCACCCGGCTCCCTCTCCTGGGCCTTGTCCACACATCGAAAGATACCGCGGTGAAGCTGACTGACTGCACTGAGCTGCAGTAAAATGGACCCTTCCCAGGACTCTAAGCACTCAAGTTTCACAAGCCTCTTCAATCTCCCGACCAACTGGCCACTAGCTCCTGAGGCCTGGCAGAAATGGAGCCTCTAAGTCCATCTGCAGAAGTCTCATAGTTCAAAGCTACTCCTGTGGGTTTCCAGGTGGTCCCCGGAACACCCAGCTTGGCCCCTCTTCCTGGAGCACTCGCCCCTGGGGCTTGTCATGGGGTAGCTGAGGTGTTGAAGTCACAGCACCCGAAACGCCATCGCTGGCACCCCAGCTACGGTCATACCAGGCCTCTGACACTCTGAGGCTTGTCCTTTCCCCGCTGGCTGCGGTCCCCTCACACAAATTCCCAATGGCGAGAACCTGTCAATTGTTCTCTGCAGCCACTTGAGCTGCAACTAGACGAGCGAACAGACACAGTGAACACTCTTTAGGAAAGGGGAGGGGACCAGCCGCTGCTTATATGCCTCTGACCCACTCACAGTCCCGAGGCCGCCTCTGCACGCCACACCTCCTCCCTGTTTCTCTTGCTTTCTGAAACGGTCCCATCCTGCCACCCCAGCCCGTTCCCTTTTCCTTCCCTCAACGTCAACAGCCCCCCCTGGTACTGCCACTGGTTTAGCACTTTTTTAAAATCTTGCCTGTGTGGGTCTCTTACTTGCCTCAACTGACTTAAGTTTCTACAGGCTTCAGTTACTCATCACCTCTGGAGAAGAATTTCAACATGTACAACTTCAAAATAGCTGTGTGTTGTTCACAGTTACCAAGGCCTTTTATTTGAACAATTCTGACTATAGAGACACACAAAAGATTTCTGTAAGTTGGTTACAACTTAGCAGTTCTGGCCTGACTACAAGCCGCCTAGACCTCTTGGGCTCCCCTGGCTGTCTGAAGGAGTGTGTGCAGCTCAAGTCCTTGAGGAGCTGCGCTCTCAAGAGTTCATCACAGGTTCTGTGTACACTTTCTTCTTTACTGTCCAGCTATAAAACTACCTGGTGCTATAAATAACTTCTGATTTCCTCCTCCTCCTGGTCGGCTGTGAACAGGGAAGTCAGTACTTAGGTCTAAAATAAGGGTGAGTTTTGGGAGGGTGAGGGAGAGCCCTGGCCTGCTGGGTGCTCCAAGAGGCGGGCTGACTAAAGGAGCCGGCTCCTCCCACTCAGCATTTCCCACCGTAACAATGAGGACCTGGCAGCCACAGGTCCGCTGGAGGCACTAGCAGTGACCGAGGGCCCCCACAGCTGCCCTGCGAGCTGCTTCCTGTGCTCTGCTGTGCTCCTAAGGGCAGCTGTGAGGGTGGCAGCACCAGCAGGGTCGTGCTATAAAACCCATTTTTAAAGCCAGGGAAACTACACCTCAAAAAGTGACAAGCCTACCCAATCACACACCTGGTAAAAAAAACCCCAAGGCCCCTGGTTTGTCAAGTCTTCCACGAAGCCAATTTGTGGAAGCCACTGTTGTTCCTTTAAATTAAAAGCACATCCAATCTCTCCTTCCTTGCAGTAACCAATACGGGACAGAGCGGGAGACGACAGTAAAAACTGCTAAGTGGGATTTATTTTTTTTAATGTTCTGTCACAGACGATAATCTTCCTGCAGTTCAAATTAAAAATAAAATGACACACCCAACACTAGAAACACTCCCTTCCCTCTATCTGAAAAGTTTACTCGGTCCCAGCCAAGGAGCTTCTCATGTCCAATCTCATTACAGGGGCTGCTCAGACATGCAAGACATTAAGCTGAATTACAAAGTAGAGAATCCAGAATTCTAGCTGGAAAGGTCTACTGTACGTACAACTTTGGCCCCTGGCAAAACTGCATGCTCCCTGGGCAGAGACAATATGAACTGTGTTCCCCAAGCGCTGCGTTCTTTTCCTTCTTTACGGGTTCGTGTTCATCTTTGTTGGCCAACAACAGAATATTTATTGAGTGCCTGTTACACGTCAAGCATGTGGGCGCTCATCAGTCACTTACAGATTTAATGTTCCTCACCGGCAACTCCGGGCGCCAGTAGAAGTGACTGCTTGGTTTGCTCACCATCGTGCTGGACAGCCTGGCAGGTGGCTGGCACGTAGCAGGGGCTTAACAAACACACTCGAATGAACAAACGAACGAGAGAAAGAGATGAGGCCACAGTGTGTGTAAAAGAATCGGGGCCCTTCGCTGCCCAGAACACACCTCCTGGTCCATGGCTGAGCTGCTGAATCCTGAAGGGCGCCACCCGCAAAGCACAGCTGTAGGCACAGCAGCTGTCATGCTCAGGCAGCAGGGCCCAGAACGATGAAGAATTCCGCCCTTTGTTTCTCTCTGCCTGCCCTCCTAGCGAAGGAAGTTAGGCCCACTGTCAATTTACGGGTCAGCGGCATGTCTTCAACATCTGGCTTTCAGAAACACTAAATGAACACTGCTGCTGAGTGGAATTTACGTCCACTTACTACCTTACATCACTGCTTAGAAAGATATTTAAATGACTGAGGTCACACATAAGACCTAGTAGAACCAAGTCAGTCTAAAAAGTTGTCCATTTCAGACCCTCACAAGCTATAAATTAGCTTTTGGAGTATATTTCATTTAAAAACCAAAAAGTGTGGCTCATTACATAAACACTCCAAAGTTTAGGTCATAAAGAACAAACAGGACTCTATGAATAAACGGACCAAAACAGAATTATGTAAGTTCCATGCGTGAGTTTCATGCAAGTATTTTAATTGAAGCCTAAGATTCAGTGGGTTATATGCTGCTCAGAAACAGTAGTTAGCAAAATAACAGGATAGTAAGAAATACGAACTACTTCACTCGGTATAAAAACCCAGCAACTGAGGCAAGTCTAAAGATGAAAATGTGTAAGTTCATGTCACCAATAAAGCATAAGGTTTAAGTTTTTCTTCCATATCCAGCTAAACGAAAAGAAAGAAAAAATAAGTAAAGACAAACGGCAGACAGTAATGAAATGTTCTAAATATGCACACCAAAGCATGCTGAACTGAGAAAAAGTCTTAAAGCTGCTATTAGGCTATGAATATAAATAGATGAGTTAGTTGTGCTAAGTGTCAGAGGAAAGGATCAACCCCCCCCCCCCCCCAAGCCGAGGC